>JAVIWC010001611.1:600000-1008794 GCA_031894815.1 Creontiades dilutus
AGTAATACACTTATATATAAACGTGCTAAAATATGGGAAATATTGCTCTAGTTCATGTATATGCGAATATCTGCAAACCCTACCAATAATCGTATGGCGTTTAAAATGTAGGGACCAATTCGTTTATTCAGTAGCCTATGAATCCAGGAACTTGACCGCAGTATAATTCGTGCAATCCTTTCAAAAACCAAAACCAACGAATTTAAACGAAGTAGGACCGACTAACAATGGAATATGTACATTATGAACTCTTCACGTTTGTGCATGTCCAAATCCGACGATGTTGGTGTTTATCCGACGGTAATGAAATGTGCAAGACACCATCCAGAAGACAACAATCATAATCCCTGAAAAGCCATCAAAATAGGCCCACTTGTCTCGGTGTTTCGCCTGGGTGAAACAATGTTAGTTATGCGCATGGGCAGTAGTTACTACTCAACTAATCGCGATAAAATGTATAGAGCACTGATTCTGAAAATTTAATCACCTACCTCCCGAGTTTGAACGAGATCGAACAAATAGATCAAAAGAAATCGACGTATCAGAAATACTTGTAAGTACACTCGCTACTACTGACGTCAATGTCATTCATAGGGTAAAATCAAATCCATATCACTCCGGATGATTTCATCAAAATCAGACAGAAATCAAATTTAGTTTTGGGCGTTCAAGGATTTAAGTAGACAAACGCGGATCCGCAATTGATCAGCTATGACTAAAACCCAAAAATCAAGCGGAAATTTAGATTTTGAAAGCAACAATTTGTTTTACTTCTTGCATTGATATTGCTAGTTGAATATTGACTTACATCACGAAGATGGTTTTGCAATGTTCGGAGTAAGCGTTTTTATAAGTAGGTAATAATTTGCCAGTCACTTTAGAGGTTATGATATTGAGTCCATCGAAAAGCATTTAAACGACGGTCCGAGATCCAACCCAAGACATTTCAGACCTGAATCAGTCTGCCCCCACACAGATGGAAGAAGGTTGAAAACCTCATTTGCATATGACATCGCTGGAGATTCCCCTCCACAAGGTATTTCTGTTATTGCAGGTACAGGCCATACGACGCCAAAGCAGTCGGTCGTCACTAGAGTAGCCCTGACCATATGAACGAAGAGGTCGTCACAGTAGCCCTGACCATATGAACGCCAACGTAAGGACCTAAGGTGGTCCTACATTCCAGTATCATGCAGGGAAAGATATTGTGCCTAACTCCTAACTAACTCGTTTCACCAATTACCATGTATCTGGACAGGTTCTATATCTGCTAGCTGTGCTGTTGCTTGCTTGGAGTAGAGCATCAACTCGATACTAATTTCTTGCATAAACCCAAAGATTCCGTACTCTCAATAGAGAGGAAGCGAAAGTGCAGTCTTCCTAACTGAAGCATGTAGGAGAAAACGCCCAAAATGGATTATAAAGAAACAAGAGTAGAAACCTCTCAAAACCCTAATACCACCGGTTAATATTTTCAGAAGTGGAAATGTAATTGAGAATGTAATTAACCCGAGAATGGACGAGTGCGATCTGACAGATCGCTTTCGGACATTGCTTTATTTTCCCTTTCGGACGGTTAAAATATTTGCTCTCTCTTACAAATACCTTCTGCTAGAGTGAAGTGGAAGAGTTTATGCCTAGGTATCCTCAACTCGGCGCTGGTTCCCTCGTCATACAAAACAATTATTTACACTTTCTTTGAGATATTTTTACATGTTGATTGATTGATTTTACAGTTGAGGTGGGTTTAGATTCCGCGGATCAAACTTTTGTACTGATAATAGATAGGAGATAGGATAGGGGATAGGAGACATGTTTAACACAATCGGGAAGATTGAAAACAAGTTTTTTTTTAAATCGTGAAATTTCGGCTATTTCAAAATATTAGCTTTTGTATTTTCAAATCCTTTACGAACTAATAACGAGTTATTTGATGGATTACTGGGGCAAACCGATGATTCGGAGCGAAACTACTGCAGGGCTGAGAACAAGACATTGATGGGCTTTGGTTCGCTAAACTAAAGGTTTAGAAAAGTCAACATCTTTCGGACCTTCATCTTACAGACAGGCGTGATAGAATGTTGTATAACGGGTCTGCCTGCAGTACGAAGATTCAGTTTTTCTAGAATATGAACAATCTAAATCACCACTTTTGATGATGATGGAGCTGGCGGAGAACAACTGTCTCTTTGACATATCTACCGCAATTGTAAATAATTGAAATCCATTACTAAGCGCTAACAAGCTTACAGGAGAGAAGTCAGAGCGGTATTTATACCGTGCCATGGTCAGAATCCTGAATCTTCACCATCTTTGACCATAATGCAGCCTCTACTCTCTTTAGAAGCTCACACACCTCGGCAGCATGAGAAGAGTTTCCCCATAGCAAAATACAACAAGTAACTTTACTAACAAAGCAACCAATAAATAAGATGGTAAGTAAATTAGATTACGTCTTACTAATGAACAGTCCGACAAGAACAATTAAATTACATTCATTTCTATTAGGTAATATCATTTTCTCGGAAACACGGATCTATAAAAGCTTTATCCATCGACAATCACAAAGTACGTGTTAGCGTCACATTTGAAAATTATTGAATCTGACAACTGAATAACCCTGTTGTAGTCAACGTTAATACGTTCTCACGTGCATGCACAGTCGATTATTATATTAATTAGTCAAACAGGGCTCAATAATAACGGATCGCACATCGGTAAACGTATTAGCACCTTTTACATATTCATAGGGTCGTTTCACGGGAGGTTGGAACATCAAAATCAGCCGAATTTTCCCATTAGAGAAGGTCAACCCTCAAAAGACGGTGATAAAAGAATGACAGCTAATTATAAACGTGTCCGACGTTTGTTTAGGGGCGGCAGATTTCGCGGATATATATATGCGGTGACGGACGAAAGAGCTGGGAAGGGGTTTCTGCCTCCTAACTCAATATCGGATGACAAATTGACGTGTTATGAAGCAAATTGACTTTGCCTTCTCTCGAGGTGGAGCGCTGCAACTAAACGGACGGGAGACAGACAACGCGTTAATTTCATTACAGTTTAGCGGTACTGTGTCTCGCAACCTCCACAAGGTTTATGATTGCGCTAAATCAAAAACCTATCAATTTCATCGGTATATAAAGCTGACCACTGGCTCCAACGTATGAGGGTGATTTTCCCATTATGTACGAAATTCGCGTTTCAAAACCCACCAGCTGAAATTGAAGTTTTTCATCAACTTTTTATCGTGAATCCCTTCTAAGTATGCTACTGATAACTCCTACGAAAAAACCATTCATACAAGTTCGTGGAATAAGAGGTATCTTTGAAATCATTATAATGAGGGACTAACTGAAAAAGTGAGAGACTAACTGAATTGTGCACAATTTTAACTCAACAATTTAGTCAAATTTGACATGAAAAACTTTGCACTCTGTTAAGCTCAAAGGGAGAAAAAATGTGAAACATAAATACATGGGTTCACAGACTTAAATTCATTGAATTTAAATCATAATGTTAGTCCCTCATTTGCTTAGTTAGTCCCTCACTACTTATGGAATGAGGGATTAATATATGAGGGACTTACATTTTGCGTCTTTCAGAGAGACCACTCCGCATGCTTCTCTCGGGAAAAAGAATAATGAGAAACTGTACCCGTTTTGAAAACACACTAATTATCGCAAATGAATAGTATAATTTCTCTTATCTTCGTCAACATTCTCGCTGGTGAGGGATTAACTCGTTTGAATGAACAGAAACGACTATCGCACAAACAATTTCACAAATAACCTAAACATTGAAGAGGTTGCCCTGGAAAAGGTTACGTAGAGTTTGGCGGCAACCTGAGCAATGTAGGCAACCGTGAAAACTTGTTACCTATGCTATTCGAAAAGTGGAGGCGCCCTTTTCAAAAAGGAGTGAGGGATTAACTTGAAAACCTAGGGACACAGGTGTTCAATGCTACTGATTGTTCGGTAGACAACTAGAGAGGCTGCTTACCGTCAAAAGCGTTACTTGAAGACCTTGGAAAATCAATGGTTAAAAAAAATGCTACAAATCACTATTATACGAGTATTACTCACCACTCAAAATAAGAAATTCTTGTCGTGGGACAAGTGAGGGACTAACTTTTGGGCAGTTCGAATTTAATTTTCATGATGAAAATGGGGGAATACTTTCATGGAAAATGACGGGAAACCAACGAAAAGACATATATTTTCAAATGAGAAAAAAATTCATTCTCAAAATAACAAACTAATACCAAAATCAACAGGGGACTTAATTTCGTCGATAATGGGAGAATGACCCATGACCACTTTCAGTCGGTGTGAATATTTATTCGAGAAGATATGAATAATATAAATTACCTTTGGAACTTTTACTTTCAAAAATTGAGCAGCATGGTTAGTAAAAGGTGCCTAACATATTTTATCATGTACGTTATTACGGTTTTTCCACCTAAATTCCCAAACAATTCATTTCAAATGGTCAATTCTAAATTATACAAATTCGAACGTAATTGAATGAAGCCGTATCAAACTGACTTGAACTACTTGGAAGAGAATTGACTCAATTTTGGTTTATTATTCAATAATAAACCATTGTAATCGCTCTTGAAAAAAAAAAAAAAACGCTGCAAATTCTTTCACTGGGGTTTATTATTCAATTGGCTTGCGTTCATGATTTGAATTTATACTAAGCTTTGGAGTTTGCGTGTTTCACAGGTGATACATCGATTATTGAATTTCAGGAGATATGCATAGAGTACGTAAATCTGTTCTCAACCAGAATATCTATTTGGATTGATCAGTTGATCATATTTGTGTGCGTCCCGAAATTCAATAATCGCTCTATCACTTGTGAAACACGCACACTCCAAAGCTTAGTAGAAATTCAAATCATGAACGCAAGCCAATTGAATAATAAACCCCGGTCTAAGAATTCGCAGCATTTTACTGGTTATATAACTCACTTAAATTAGCCTATCAGGTGCTGTACATGTGATAAGGTTAAGTAGAATTCAATTCCAGGTAGTATCAGAAAACACCTGATATTACGTAACACTGGACTATAACCAACACCTCAAGAATAATAACGTTTTGGAGTTATGTGGTTTCAAGTTATTCGAAAAAATCATACATACCGACCCCACACTCCACGAAGTTCTTTCGTAGGATCTTGAATGCGGTAGAGAGATGATTGACTTTACTATTAATGAATACACCGACGTAATAAAGCTTTTCCGAGTCAAATTAAACGTTTTCCGAAACAAAATAAGGGTTTCCCAGACCAAAATGTAGGTTTTTCCATTTCTAAATAGAGATTATTAGGATGCGTTCACTGTAGCGGCCTAAAACACTTAATGAAAACAAGACAAGTACAGTCTGTTTATTCTTTATCGAGTTTGAAATGGACTATACCTTGCGCATGATTAGGGAGATATCTGCCGTAACCGAGAATTCCTTCTTAATGTAATCCTTATTGCTCGCGTGCAACCCTTCTTTATGTAGCATATTCTAACAAAGATAAGTAAAGTAAAGGACAATTGATTCTCCGCCATAGTCACTCCTAACGTTTCGATCTTGCTGCCGTGCAAATATTTTGAAAAATGTGTACATAAATAGTTACAGTGATTCCGTGATTGGTGCCCGGCGACCCGTCGTCGAATTTCGAGCGAAAATGAACCATCCGTTGGTGAAAATTGGGAAGGAGCCCGATCTCGTACGAACAGCCGTCAACCAGTCCACTGTATTCCAGAGAACAAAAGGTAATCTTTATCATTCGTTTCGGGAAACCGTTAATTTGACTCGGAAAAGCTATCTACGAGTATATTACATCATTATAATATATATTATATCATGTTCCATCGTTTATCTTAGAGAATATATCTGACTCTGCGGAAAGGGTGTCCTAACACCTACCGATATTACTATAACTATTACTATAAAAGTCGAAAACGACCTTCACTTCGAGAATGAAGAGGTTATGAGCAGGGTTCGGGACTTAATGGGGATAATTTCGCTATAAATCGCTTAAGCGGCCCACACACTATCCAACCGTCGGCCGACAATCGGTGGTGGGGGTGCCGAAAGACGACCCCCTCTCCGCACTCGCACCTGAGTTGGACGGTGTGTGGAAGGGACCCAACCGTCGGGCCCGTTGGATGACTAGAACCACCCGACATCAAGCGGTCGGGTTCCCCCCACCTTCAGTCCCGATTGTCGGCCGACGGTTGGATAGTGTGTGGGCCGCTTTAGATCGCAGTGACTGGAGCTCCTTCCATTTTATACAGAAAAGATAGTTTGTTTGGTTTACTCCATAGCTTTTCCGTATTATTATCATGAACGTCTACATGTTGTTGGAATGTTTTAAATCGGTGGTTCCCAAACTATATTTGACCATCGCCCACTTTGGCCGCCCGAGTTACGTCCTAGCCCCCCCCCCCCCCCCCCCCATACATACCGCAAAGATTTCTTCAACTGAAAGACTGACTATGCCTAAACTAAAATGATAGAAGATAGATAGATAGTTTATTTACATCATTTTTACATGTTACATTCTACAATTGAATAATAAGCCAAAATAATGTACCCAGTCAGTTCAAACTTCGAACAATGAAAACATTGCAGAAAACACACGTTATAAAAAAATTGTATATTTACCGAATTTACATACAACATACATATATCAACACATTCACACACATATATCAAGAAATTCGTTTTTTTACACACAAATTCACAGCTAGAAAGAGGAACTAGTTTGAAAATAATTTGAAAAACTCAATGTGAGAAAGAACGAAAAACGCTGACATTCGAAAAAACTTCCATATTTGAAAAAGCATTTTTAGAAAAACTGGTTCAAACTTGAAACGGAGGCTAGTGAGATGGGTGAACTTGATGAGCGTGAATCAGCTGTTCTACGTTGGGTTCAATTTTGGTCAAATTCAGCCTCAAGTTTCCTCTCGATGAGATCTGCAGGCGGTTCCTCTTCTTAAAAATTAGGTCGGAAACTATGCTGAATCCGAGCTCAACAAGATAGGATGACGGGAACGCGATTAAATATTTCTGAACGATGGCCCATAGACCTGGATATTGCTGAGCTACCGGTGTTGCTGTACATCGAAAGAAAAACATCGAATCATCGAATCGGCTCCGGGAATGTTTCATCACTTTGTTAGAAGATTTTGTTAATTTCCTATTTGGTAATTCAAGGAATTTTGTGAATATTTTCAGTCAGAGTTATCTTCAAATTCAGCAAATTGATCATCGCCCACTTTTCGACTCATCGCCCCCCAGAATCCTCTCATCGCCCAGTTTGGGAACCACTGTTTTAAATAATATCAAATTTTCGTGAAAGGTGTAGAAATTAAGCTTGTTACACGTATTCACGGGACAAGAATTTTACTTGACTCGATCCAATGGACATCAAATGGTTGCATTGTAGGTCTCCAGCGCTAATTCTAAAGTGTGTACTGTACTGATAAAACTGTGTTGAGACGTATATGAAACCAATTGGTTTGTTCGGCGATTCCCGGATGAAATGGGGGTTCACATCCATCGTTATCATACAAAAGTTTAGCTGAAGTCCTGTTTTTCATTTTCTTTTCTTTCCTGCAATACTTCCATGTCTGGGTACTCAACCTTTTAAGAGCAAACAATAAAATATTTACAGGCTTCGGATAAAATGCCAATAATTTTATTGAATCGGAAGGAAATCAGTCCGAGGACACACAAATGCTGTCGGCTATACTCCGTATCATATGATTATAGCCTAAAAGTCTGTAGGACTCCAATTTCATCACCGCTGAAGGATTGAGTTTCAAATTTGATAAAAATTAGGCAGCCCCACAAAAAAAATTTCCAGCCTGTGGGTCTCTTAGTTACAATATGTTTTCGGCGTCGCATTTTGAGGTCTATATAGCTTCATCGAGTACATTTCCACGTTGTACCAGTGGCGGATCCAGGATTTATGTAAGGGGGTTGGGGGGGGGGTCAACCTACCCCCCCTTTTCTGGGGGTATGGAAAAAACCCCACAATAAAGCTGGGTAAAATTTTATGAAAAGTAAAGGCAGAATAGTGCATTTTAGGCCTATTTCGGTTTATTATTCAATATTAAACCATTGTAATCGCTCTTGTGTAGAAGCCAAATCTGCAATAAAATTTTTTTCGTACGCCGTACTCACGATTTCTCCCAAACGGCTGGAGCAAAAAATCTAAAATTTTCAGGAAAAATTCATGTTGGTCCGGCGAATTCTTGAGCCAGCTCTCTCACTTGATTTAAAGTGCCTTTTAAGGGTTGTCAAAGTTTTGTAAAATCCCTAAAAACCGCAAAAAAAGTCAAGGCGGCCTAAATTTGGACTTTTTTTTCTACTTTGAGGAATCAAATGAGCCCATCCCCAGGTCCGTAGGTCAAACCATTCCTAATGTATGGCCCGATTTATGCTGCCAACATTCGAGTATCTTGGTTTATTATTGTTTTTGTGTTGTTATCATAACCTAGTGATGTAGTAATGTGGATACTGGAGTGAACTCCTAAAAGGAGTTATAGCCGATGCACGGGTTGAAGCATCCTGATACATGCTCCGTCTTACGAAATTTAAAATTTTAAAATAGAATATTTTCCCAATGTAATCGCTCTTGAAAAAAGCGCTGCAAATTACTCAATGATTCATGATTTGAATTTCTACTAAGCTTTGGAGTGTCGTGTTTCACAGGTGATAGAGCGATTATTGAATTTCAGGAGGCACACAAACATGATCAACTGATCAATCCAAATAGGTATTTTGGTTGAGAACAGATTTACGTGCTCTATGCATATCTCGTGAAATTCAATAATCGCTCTATCACCTATGAAACACGCACACTCCAAAGCTTAGTAGAAATTCAAATCATGAATCATTGAATAATAAACCCCAGTGAAAGAATTTGCAGCGTTTTTCAAGAGCGATTACAATGGAAAAATATTCCATTTGAAAATTTTAAATTTCGCAAGACGGAGCATGCATATCAGGATGCTTCAACCCGTGTATCTGCTATAAACCCTTTTAGGAGTTCACTCCAGTATCCACATTCACTACATCACTTCTTTACTGCGATCAAAACAAAAACAATAATAAACCAAAAAACGCAAATGTTGGCACCATAGCTCGGACGATAAATCGGGAATGGTTTGAGCTACGGACCTGGCGAGGGGCTCATTCGATTCCTCATGTAAAGTACTTCAAAGAAGTCCAAATTTAGGGCGCCTTGACTTTTTTTGAGGTTTTTTGGGATTTTACAAAACTTTGACAACCCTTAAAGGGCACTTTAAATTAAGTGACAGAGTTGGCTAAAGAATTGGGGCGTTGTCGGACCAACATGGATTTTTCCTGAAAATTTCAGATTTTTTGCTCCAGCCGTTTGGGAGAAATCGTGCGTGTGATCAACTGATCAATCCAAATAGGTATTTTGGTTGTGAACCGATTTAAGTGCTCTATGCATATCTCCTGAAATTCAATAATCGCTATCTATCAGATTGAAATCACTGTGCCAGTTGAATAATAAACACAGTGAAAGAATACTTATTCAACCCAGTAATAATATTGAATAATAATATTTACCTATATTATCAGCGTTTCATGCACACTCCAAAGCTTAGTAGTTTTTCAAATCATGAATCATTGAATAATAAACCCCAGTGAAAGAATTTGCAGCGTTTTCTTTGAAAATTCGCGAACACGTTGGATCGTTAGTACATTGATCCTGAACCGTTCATATGATTGGGAGAATTACTGGATTGCGTCTTCATCTCAATTGGTGGCGAAAAAGAAACAGGCAAATCAAACGAAGCTCGGCGAACTAGGAAAAGCTGAGCATCCGATCCGAGGCGGCAAATTATTAATATAGATTTGACATCGACGGAATATTTGATTTGTTGAATTATTTACCAACGAGAAGCCTCACGTCCTGCTCTTTTCCTCAACAACAACAACACACACATGTATATGCGTACACACACAGACATAAAAAAAGAGGAAGCAGAGTTCACTGAGAGAATATTCCGTTTCTGCCCCAAGCCAAACATTCAGGTCCCTTCATCCGCCGTCCTGTAGCCCTGAGACGCTGACATTCCTTTGTAGGGTCACGCAAGAAGCGAAATAACTCTCCCTCCCCTCAGCACCGCCAAGTCATCCCACTCACTTCACTACCAGGTAAGACGATATTACTCGATATTATTTTAGCTTGAGATGTTCCGTAGACTTCCCTTCCCTTGAACTTCCAAGGCATTTCACTATAATATACAATAAAGAGCCCATAACTCTCGAGATGGATGGGATTCTCTTCCTGCTGGTGAGAAATGTATGGAAGGGGAGTACGGCGGGTTTTCTTTCATCTTGATTCATTTTATTTTTTCGTCCCAACGTTTGTTCATGATTTTGTCCATTCGCCACGGTACCATTCAGAAACTGTCACCGAGGAGAAAATTTGTTTGAATTGGGAAAGTGACCACTCAGTCTCTCATGATTGACCTTCATCGAAATTGACACTCTGTTTTTTGTAGAACTACTAGTTTAGCAGGGACGGATTAAGCAAACGGATTTAGCATGGACGGATTAAGCAAACTGGTGCCCCTAGGCCCTAGAGTATTTGCCGCCCCCTGCACCATTTCTTCCTCTCCACCCCACTCTTATCACCACCTCACTAAAAAACTCATCACCGAATCACCTCATCACCATTACTTTAAATATTAATTTATAAATGTAAGGTACAATACATATTAATAGATACTTTACAATAATGAAAAAACTGGATAAAAATTGGCATAAAACTCCGAAATACGAAAACTGTAGGAATTAGGCTTGTCACAAGAATCTGCGGACACATACTCACAAGTACAAACACGAAATGAATGTTGTTCAGATTGGTCTACTATGCAAATCCAAGCTGAATCGATTTTAGAGAGAATATTCCATCAACCGAAAGTGAAAACAAAGATTCTGCTAACCATTGGTAGGAAAAGCAAGAGAGATACCTTCCCACACCAGTTGCTTCATCGGTTCACTATGAGTTCTATTGTTTCGATATTAATGGAAGCCGACAAGAGAGCGAGAATTCAGTATTCTTAGTAACCACAACGTTAACTGTCTCAAAAATTATAATGAAACTGAGGTATGGTTAAGGCTATGGAGTTTTTTTTTAAGTGGTAGTCAATAAATGAATAAGATTACTTGATAATATCCTAAAACTATACAAGTTTAAACCCCCACCACTAGTTTGAACGATAGGACCAATAAATCATGAGGAATCGTGGTTATTAAGAATTCGGTAATTCATATTTTGCGCACTGCTCCCACGGCAGCAATATTTTTAGGACCTAACCTGCGCGATTCCTGGAAATGACATAAAAATTCGCCCCCTAGTTTCGATGTTTTGCCAATGTCAAGTAATTGTAGTTATGTACATACGCAACGGCTTTAGCTCGGGGTAAAACCGCTAACAACTTCATCTAAATACTTCAAAAGATTGGACGAAATCAGACTGATAGAGCAGAAGAAACCGACGTTACGAAGATTCACGACTGCTCTCGCTCAAACGTTAATATTGATCAGACGGCAATGACATTAGTAGAAGCCCATCTAGAGATTATCAGCAAAATCCTTGAAAGCTTCCATGAATGAAAACATGGAATAGTTTAGGGACAGAAACGCGTAACGCAAGTGACAATTTCAATTTTCAAGGCGAAATCCTGTTTCGGTTTCTTATTGTTCTTAAAGACGGGGTGTTGTGAAAGTAAAACACGTTTTTTGGAAATAAGCAAGAAGTAAAGAAAGGGGGTTAATAAAATGTACATGTATAGGATATTACATTTTGGACGGAACGGTTCATTATTGTAGTCAGCGCGGCGCACAGGATACTCGTCACCATCAAGACCGGCAGGGCGTGCGGGCTTAGCATGGCTACAAGAACCAAGATGAGGTGATCACAACAAATCGTACATAATATTCAATTTTGATCATTGGTCGCCAATTTCCATGGCTACCCATAAGTAAACCCATGCTGTCGACAAAAACGAAAGATTTCGTCCCTCGAAACTCGTTTGTTAATGTTCGTTAATTATATGTAGATTTAACAAATCAAATTAACATTTAAAAAAGATCAGTCCACCCACGGTCCCAAGTTTTTCTCTGAAACTGCTGGACCGAAGTTTCCGAAAATTGAAAAAATTAAATCATCTGGGACGTCGAGGGATGTACCATGGTATCAACCATAACAAGTGAAATTGAAGGATTGAAATATTATAAATTTTACATTTTAGTTCTTGAAAACTGGGAAATAAACGGGTAATGGTTGGCTGATTTTGATGGCCATTGTTGCTATGAATTACTCGTAAATGGAGCCACTCGCGTTTCTGTACGTTCTAAGAATATGCAACACATGTTCTGGGAATGTGCAAAATATTTAGCACTTTTAGCTGCATGAAACGCTGCAAATTCTTTCACTGGGGTTAATTATTAAATTCTATTCATTTGGCTTGCGTTCACGATTTGAATTTCTACCAAGCTTTGGAGTGTGCGTGTTTCACAGGTGATAGAGCGATTATTGAATTTCAGGAGATATGCATAGAGCACGTAAATCTTTGTACTACTTCTAATGAACAAACACGAGTAATTTACACAGAAGGATCTACAGAAATAAAAAACCTTTGTGTAACGACTCATAGCTTTCTTATTTTTTAACAATTGTGTCGTTATGAACTCGCATGTGTCAGTATGAGGTTTTGGACCAATTGGAGTAGATTGGGGTTTAGGTGCAATGGGTTAGGAAAGCTAGGAAACGGTGAACGGGGGAGGTTTTCGATAGACTTACCTACCTTCGTTCAGACAGCCCTCTGTAGACACGGAAAATACAGCACTACAATACCAGGAATCGACATCCATATAACAGATTTGAATAAAGAAAATTTGATTAAACCGATCGATGTATTTTTATTGACCTTTGAAATTCGCGAAGCCGTTTGAGTTATTTTTTCCGCCGACGCATTATTGTGTCACCCTCCAACGCTTTTTGTGTACTCTACCTCGGGTCATTACTCCTTTGTAACAGGTGTTTCTCGTTTTCTTCTGCCTTTTCATAGTAAAAGCTCCACCTTTTTTTCTACAGCAAAGTTTATTCCAGCGTGAAACATTGTGACTTCAGGAGCAAAAGAGATAGTTTTTACACTCTGTTAACAAAGAGTGAGATTTACTAAAACGGACGAATACCGTTTGAAGATATTTCACGACATTTCGCTTTCAACGCGAACTAAACGGGTTCTACAGCTCCCACTGTTGGTTTTTCTGAGGTCGTTAGTACGGCGGAGCAGTTTTGTGAGAAAATGATTCACCAGTATCAAAAGCTATGCGTGAAGTTTAGCTTTGGCGTACGAGAATGAATGTATCTCTTTTTGCATGTTCCATGACCGCATTTTCAAGAGCGTTTTAACATCAAGGAAGGGTGTTGGAAATGCGGAAAAATAGAAGTGCAATTTGATTCTGGGCTTTACCATATACATCTGTCTTTACACCTTCAAATTACTTCAGTTGTTCCTTTTCTGTAACCTGAGTCTTCACTACAAGAATCTTGTCACCAACTGAAATTGGAGCTAAGTAATATTTAGAAATCGACCGGGCAACGAATTCTAAGGCGGACACTGATAATAATTATCATAGATAATGGGTAACTTTTGATTGATAAAATTTTCGATTTATAATCTATAAATCTATCCGGAACTGGATTTCTCAGCCCACATTGACGCGGTCTGTGTAAAAGGGATGAGAGCACTTGGTTTTTTGGAGAGTGCTTCTCGTGACTTCAGCGACCCATCTGCATTGGTGCTGCTTTACCGGACGATCGTGCTTCCCATTCTCGAATATTGCAGCGTTGTTTGGTCCCCGTACTACGAGATTCATCGCCATAGGCTGGAGCGAGTGCAGAGGGGCTTCCTCCGTTTCTTTGGATTCAGGATCGGAGTGCCTCGAGATGGGTTCATGGTCAACTACAGTGAGCTGTACCGGCGTAGCGGCTTGGTTCCCCTGGTCTCTCGGAGACTCTCTGCGGACATTAAATTTTATTACCGGCTGGTTAATGGAGACATGGACTGCCCTGACCTCCTGTCAACTGTCGGTTTCTTGGCCCCAGGACACCGCACGAGGAATCCTGCATTGTTTTTGGTCCCATTCGCCAGCAGGAACTATCTCCTCTACCGCCCTCTTCTCCGAATGCCTAGGGAGGCCAATGTATTGTGTTCAGTGCACGGTTTCGATTTTTTTGCCGACCCCATCTCATCTATTAAGTCCTTATTGTAGCCATAAAACTATTTAGACAATTTAATATCTGCATTTGTTCCTTGTTTACGCTTTTTAGTCCTTTTTTGATGCTGTTGATCTTTATGCTCTGTCATTAATGTATGTTCATCATTGTTTTCATTATTGAATGTTTATTTTCGTTTATAATCTGTATTTCCTGTAACTGGGGTTGACCCGTTTCCGTATAAATAAATAAATAAATGAATAAATCAGATTCTACATAATTGAAATCTACCAAATTCAACAATATAAACTTTCAACGAAGAATCGTTTCAGCACACCTCTAACGGATTTTTGTCAAGATTAGTTTTGCAGCGTTTGCAATGGCTCAATTTTTCTGAGGAAATTCTCCAATATTATTAAACCACAAAGCAGGACAATTGGATATTTGATGCCAAAGTAGCTCCTATAATCAAGGGTTCTCAAAATAAGTCTTTCCACTTTGAAACTAAAAAAACTGCTTCTATTACTAATTTTTGATTAGTTATTTCGTTCAATAACAGTAAGTGATAAGAGTTAGAAAATTCTCTATCCCACCAATAAACGAACCCACATTTAAGCACTCCTATAACGAACACGAATAACCGTAAACCGAATGCTTTGAAATCGAGGATCCCTAACATGAATTGCACGGTAACTCATGGAACCCTCTTTTGTGAGGTCACGCCACAGGAAGCGTTTGCGGTTTTGCAGAGAAAAGCCATAATCACGAGTGTTACTATCGCCTGGCGAGTAAATACGAAGGTAGAGAGATAATTTGAACTCGCAATGTTTGGAGTATCTCATCGGTTTGTTTATTTGATCATTTCCGCTTTTAATGTAGGAGAGTTTATGGATTAATTTATACATAATACGACATACGATGCAGAATCATAAGCATACTACCTCATTATGTCATATCTATTTTATGAAGTTTTAGCCACCAGTCCATGTTTTCTAAGTAGTGAACTACATCGTTTCTAATTCTTATCTATCACCAAAGATGGCATAATCTTCGAAATAAAATCGATTTCCGCAGGATCTCATATTGGGATCCTTCCTATTCATTATCATCATGAATGAGCTCTATTTTGAATGCCTCGCCACTCATAACTTTTGCTCACGATACTTTTCTACTAACCAATGAAAATGGTTTGAAGAGTCTGTCCCCTAGAAATGTGACTTCCTAAAAGTACTCTGTAATTCCTCACACTCTTCAATATTATTTGAAAATCAATCGCAAACAGTAATGTAATGAAGTCATCTGATTAGCCGGGATCAGTTTGTTGTGAAATGATTTCAGCACACTCAAGTCCATTCAATTGCTGCAAAGAGGTATATTTTCTCCAATTCTAAGACAATTTAAAGAGGCACACAAAATGTAGAATAAAATTCCAATCAGAATGCAGTAATCGCTTCTGTAAGAGAAAGAATGGCTCCTGCATTTAAAAACGTGTCCCAAGTCGGGTGATGCTCATGGTTTCCTCATAGGTAACATCAATGTGTGGATCTTTTGAAACTTATTAGATGATATCGAAAGATGTAGAATATAAGCATGTTTCAAAGATTGAAGAGATGGGTCACCACCCCACAAATTTGACTACTACCGGACCACTAGAACCTGATAAATTTATTTTTTTGAATGAAACGCACAGGAACCATCTTCATTCTAACCCTCACAGTGACTGATAGTTTAATTAAAATTACATTGAAATTGAAGCTATTAACCTTCTTACAAGACTGTACGGATACACGGACAGACAATCATACTCACCCACGAAGATCAGATTCAGAATTGACATTGAGGAGACGGTTTTAACATTTATTGTCTCTTGAGAAGAAGCTAACAACACAGCATATTGAATAAGTTGAAATTAGTACATCGTAGAATTAAACCATTATGCCCTCCATTCCATATTTGTTCGTTGATTAATTAACAATCTAGACAGAAAAAACCCGCGAAACTCTCGAATGAACTGAAAGGAAATACCAATTTTCTTGTGTCCTCAATCTGTCATTGTAGGAGTTAGTAGCTATAACTCCGCTCTACTCAAAATATGCTATAACTATGAATTTGAATTACTTGAAGAATTACTTTTTAGACCACAAAAACACTAAGGGTTCATTACTAGCGATCTTTATTCCTCGTTTGTTATCAAAGACAGTTTGCCTGGGCTTGGGGAAGGTAGTTATGAGGGTTAGTCATAGTCAATACACCAAATTAATATGCGCCACGACGATGAACCGCTTAATTATTGAAGAGCGACGAGGGGCGAGCGGCGGGAAGGGGGAGAGAACCCGGGAGAATATTAAACTTGGGAAGGATCCCAACCAAAGATTCGCTCCACCGCGCAGCTATTCTCCCCCGGCTGTTCCAAACTGTTTTCGGTACCAGAAACAACTGAACCGTTCTTCTCAATCAATTATTTGACATTTCCGATGGACATATAAGCAAAAACGCTGCAAATTCTTTCACTGGGGTTTATTATTCAATTGGCTATGCGTTCATGATTTGAATTTCATTAAGCTTTGGAGCTTTTGAAGCTTTGGAGTGTGCGTGTTTCACAGGATAGAGCGATTATTGAATTTCAGGAGGCACACAAATATTATCAACTGATCAATCCAAATAGGTATTTTGGTTGAGAACAGATTTACGTGCTCCATGCATATCTCCTGAAATTCAATAATAGCTCTATCCTGTGAAAAACGCACACTCCAAAGCTTAGTAGAAATTCAAATCATGAACGCAAGCCAATTGAATAATAAACCCCAGTGAAAGAATTTGCAGCGTTTTTTTATTGAACCTCAATACCAACCCACAATAAAAACATCTATAATTTATCAAGTCCTTTAGCACTCGTATTGCGTTAAACTTCCCCAAATCCAAATTTACACGATGTAGCCAAAGGTAGACTGATGTAGAGGAGGCACAAAATTATCATCAACTGATCAATCCAAATAGGTGTTTTGGTTGAGAACCGATTTACGTGGTCTATGCATATTTCCTGAAATTCAATAATCGCTCTATCACCGGTGAAACACGCACACTCCGAAGCTTAGTAGAAATTCAAATCATGAATGCAACTCAAACGAATAAAATTGAATAATAAACCCCACTGAAAGAATTTGCAGTGTGCGTGTCTCACAGGTGATAAAGCGATTATTGAATTTCAGGAGGCACACAAATATGATCAACTGATCAATCCAAATAGGTATTTTGGTTGAGAACAGATTTACGTGCTCTATGCATATCTCCTGAAATTCAATAATCGCTCTATCACCTGTGAAACACGCACACTCCGAAGCTTAGTACAGATTCAAATCATGAACGCAAGCCAATTGAATAATAAACGCCAGTGGAAGAATACTTATTTACCCCAGTAATAATATTGAATAATATTTACCTATATATTATCAGCGTTTCATGCATATCAGAATGCTTCAACCCGTGTATCGGCTATAAACTACAAGTATCCACATCGGCTTTCACTCCAGTATCCACATTCACTACAACTCGACGCTATCGACATCAATAGGTTACAAACAAACAATAATAAACCAAAAAACGCAAATCTTGGCACCATAAATCGGGCCATACATCGGGAATGGTTTGACCTACGGACCTGGGGAGGGGCTCATTCGATTCCTCATGGTATGTTCTTCAAATAGGTATAAATTTAGGCCGCTTCGACTTGTTTTGAGGTTTTTAGGGATTTTACAAAACTTTGACAGCCCTTAAAGGGCACTTTAAATTGAGTGAGAGAGCTGGCTCAAGAATAGGGGCGTCGTCGGACCAAGATGGATTTGAACTGAAAATTTCAGATCTTTTGCTCCAGCCGTTTGGGAGAAATCGTGCGTACGGCGGACGGAAAATTTTCCATTGCAGATTCGGATTCTACACCCTTTGAAACGTAAACCATCTAATTTTCGGGGGGGGGGGGGGGGGGTTAGACTTTTTTTTCTAATAATAAATAATAAACCAATGAATAATAAACCAATTGGATTAAAAGTTGTAGATCGTACATGCTTGAGTATCGACATAGTTCAGATGCCCACTAATTTGATTAGGGACACGTGCTAAGCTTAGTTAGCTAAGCTAACAAACGGGAACGATTGTTGTTGATTCATTAACCAGCCAAATAGAACAAGATATTACAGCTTTCGTAGATCCCATATATTTTACAGTATGGGTTATTTTTTCAGAGTTACCTAAAGGCAGAGGAAGCAACGTTTTCACTCTCTGGAGAAGCTCTGTTTTTTCGCCAGAATCTAAATTGACACTAGCATCAGACCTTTGTGTGTCTCGGTCGTGTGCCCACTATCTTGAAACAATATTAATAATTCATAGGAACTATAGGAATTATTCCTATAGTTTCCATCCGATTTTGATTGATTTTCCTGGACATGTACAGTGGGAAGTAAAAGTTTAAATATTAGTTTCGTTGCTAACTAATTAATATTTGATTCTGCGCATGTGCAAACGTTAAATCCATCAAACGAACTATTTTTACGACCTGGGCATCAGCTGTTAGCGTTAAATATGAGGGCGAGTCGAAGGAGGACGGTTTCATCATCCGTAATCAATTTTAACAAGGCCATACTGTTAGCAGCAAGCTTGAATGTGGAAAAATTAGAAAACACATTACTTGAGCAGTTTTTATTCGATTTCAATGAATTAGCGGATTACGCTGGGGATGGTTCCCTGTTAATTTCATCACTGGAAAATTGTTAGCTGACGCTGGGCTTGTACAGTCGTTGAATCCCATTTTTTCAAAGCTACTCGTCCAATCTCGCTCAAATTCAAGAAATTGGTTGAGAAAGGGTTTGATCAACCCATACCAGTTTCAACAAGATCTTGCCTGAATTTCATGTAACACTCACTACTCTTAGTTATCATCCCATTTCCAAGAAAATTTCATGGTTCGTACATCTTGGGTTGTACTATCAATGTCACCGCTACCAACTCTCTCGTGCTGTATTTGCTGTGTTCTGATTCCAATCGTAATTTAATGATCCTCATATTTCATGTTCATTTGCTGGTTGTGTAGATATTTAGGTTGTTCACAATTCGATCTCCCCGGAATGAATTAAATTGCCCCCGCCTATATAACGTTCGTGCTGTGTTAGTATACCAGAAAGGTGTTACTTTAAAACTCAAACGACTTCCAGAACGATATGAAGTTGCGAGCCTCCTGGATCCTTGATGTTGGTTATAATTTCAGTTTTTAAGGTCACTATTGTGGAGGTTTAGCTGGTTCACATGAAATCAACACGGAATAAATTGAAGTAACTATTAGGTGAATCAATTCTTGCATACAAAGAGAAAAACGTCTGCCAAGTGGGTGTGGCACATAGCTTCCTCGTATCCATAACATGACTGTATAGATCATTGAAAATTTCATCGAAATCGGTCAAGAACTCCCGGAGTTATGCTTGTGGCAAGGATTTCACGTTTGCGCGCTACTATTGATCCGGCGGTCATGAAACTCATAGGGGACCATCTACACATCAAACCAAACAATCCCTGGAAATTTCATCGAAATTGGTCAAGAACTCCTGGAGTTATGCGTGTAACAAGGATTTCACGTTTGCGGATGCGCAGAGGTCACTATTTATCCGGGGGTCATGAAACCTATAGGGGACCATCTACACCCCAACCCGCACAATCCCTGAAAATTTCATCAAAATCGGACTATAACTTCGTGTAGTTTTGCCCGGAACAAGGATTTGCTGACAGACACACAGAACCAAAACACAAAATGCGAGTGGAATGGGAGTGGAATTTTTGATTTTGGAGATAAACAAATTTTCACATTCCGAAAGTGAAAACATTGCTTCCGCTACCTTAGTAGATTCGGAAGCAAAAGTAGATCTAATTAAACCACAATCGAATGGTCCATCCGTTTTCATGAAACCATGTAGACTATTCCTGGTTTACTAAACGCACGAGATCTGTTCTGCGGATGATCTCCAACAGTTCTTATATGGGGCATATAAGACCCAGATCAATGAATGTATCATGAATATCTGTTGAATGGAGGTCGAGACATTCAAATTGACTTGACTCCATTACAGTCAACAAGGTTGTTGCTATCATCTTTGATATTTTGAAAGCCTTGTCGTAGTTTCCAAGTTATTTGAGCTCATCCATCTCCCGTTACTTTCCTCCAAGTTGGCGCAGAACGCCGTTTCTTGGGGAGTTGGACTTACACAACTCGATCTATGCGGATCCATTATGAGGGAAATGGTTGAGGGAGCGGCCTAAAAACTAATTGGGTTAATGAATCACTCTTGGTAATACGATACCGGAGGGTTTTCCGTGAATTAGTCCCGTGGAATGGGAGCAAGAAAAGCTAGCCGACTAACGATTGGATCCTGACGTACCCAACTGGTAATGGTGAAGTTGGTAGGAGGGTTTAACGAAGGGTTAATCATAATATTGTCAGACGGAAGGATCAGAATATTAATCCGAAATAATAATTGAAGGGAGAAGGTTCCGGCCCCACTTTTCATTGACCAAGGCAGGATTTGGTGTTGCTAAGAAGTTTGAGCAGCATTATCTTGATGTTTCTCCATTCATTTCAAATTGATATTGAATTATTGTACAACGAACCAACAATATTAATCGTTCCTTTTGAAATTAGCGGTCTAGTTTCCTGGTCTCCTTCCGTTCGAGGAAATAGTAATCCAGGAAGTCTTGCTACCTACTGAAACTTTAGTAGTCGGAAAATGAGATCAACCCTGCCACCACTGCGGTGATTACTACTATTTCCTTGTACACTTAACTTAGCAAATACCGACGAAAAGTGAGGGTGGTTGCATACATGGGCTTACAACATAAGGCTAATTTCAGGCGAAGTCTGAAAAACTATGATTTTTTGGGTGCTGGATCCGAATTTGATCTCCATATTTTCCGTTCAAATGTTTGAGATATTGGATTTGGATTTGATTTTTCGTTTTTTCTCACTGCTTCAGTTAATCATTACAGATAATCGTGCAGATGTCCAAAAATGCTACTAAAACTCTTTTCTACAAGGAAATGTACTGCTGATTCTGAATATATATATGACTCGTGGTCTAAAACAAGATAAGTATGTAATTTACAAAACTCGGCGCTCCGCGCCTCGCCAGGGGGCAAGCCCCCTGGCCCCCTTTTGCTTTTATTTAGAGACTACTGCCACAAGTATAGGAACGTAGAATACGCTTTAGCCTCGATTGAACGCTGAACGTTCAACGATGATCATCGAACGTTCATTGTCGAACCGAAGGACGATTCGCGAACGACTGAAACTCCGCTTTACATAAATAAAATGACTCACTTCAAACGGGTTTGTCGCAACTACTACACATGGATGTAAATAAATATTCTTATGTTTATTGGTCTCGTGTCACCGTTTTCGTTCCTGGATACCATAACCAGGTGGGGTTGTCGCAACTACTAAACATGGATGTAAATATTCTTATGTTTATTGGTCTCGCGTCACCGTTTTCGTTCCTGGATACCATACCCTTTTTCGTTCCACTCCCGCGTGACACTTTTCGGCTAGTTAGTCCATGGCTAAAGCGTATTCTACGCTAGAAAAAAAACTCAAGTGTTTTGGTAACAAGTCATTTTTTTTTTTTTTTTATTTTTTTACCTTCAATCATAAAAGCTCCGCTGTGGCGGATTTGATTCTAACAAAATACCAACCGCGATTCAGTACTTGTCATAATAAGGGAAATAGGATTTTTCAGTTTTTACCGATTTTGGTCATATTGAAGAACACGAACTTCCTTTTCCTCATCGGTTATCATAATTAAATTTCATCCAACTTTACTTGTGAGAGCTACCAAAGCTTTCTTGACTGTCAGTCCGAGTTCAAGCTCCAACGATATTGAAAAGGCTTCAATGCCTGCATTGGTTTCTACGTACTTTGAGAGTATGGTCAGTGGCTATCGATTCGGAAACACTCTCCGGAGAGCACAATGGCTTTCCAAAGGACGAAAACCCCGGAAAAAAAGAGAAAGAGGCCAATGTTTCCCACGTATGGGGTGAAATAGAGTAAAACGTTGTTAAAAAAAAGGAGGATAGAGAAAGAAAAAAAATGAGGTTGTCCCGATTGGGTTAGAGCTTGGAGCGAAATGAGACGGGAAATGGGGCGAAGGGTCAGGATCGGTTAAAACCAAGCGCGATACCGCCGGAAAGGATAATACGTTCCTGAGATACTGGGCACAGATGTCTCCCTGATCAAAGCCTGAACGGTTCTCGAGAATCGCTCATCGGTTTTCGAGATCCGTCCATTGGCTGTGGGACGTCTACGCATTACCGTGAATGGAAGGGGTTGTTTGGAGGACTGCGGCGGTTCCTAACCTCACCCTTCTAGTTACCGGCGGCCAATATTTGCCGTTGCAAGGGGCGGCAGGAATGTCGTTTTGAGACCTCAAAACAAGCAGAACTGTTTGATCAACGGACCAAAGGCCTTTGGGTGGAGTCTTCAGTCCTTGGAGGTTGCAGCCTCAAGACGTTCAATATTGTATTACACTCGAGACTAGATTCTGACATCAGCAACAAGCCAGCCTAAGATAGTAGTAGACATCGTCCAGTTGGTTTCAATTCATGTCTTCAGCCGTTAGGATTTAATGGCTACATTCATTCTTCCAATCTCACTTCAATATTCGAACAAATATCATATTTGGAATTGAAGAGAGAAATCTAGTAACATACGCCCAAAAATGCCTAGGTATCACATTCCGATGCTAAATTAAAAATACCTGCTCCAGAGCGTACCTCAAGAGCAAGGGCCGCATACCCTCGATGAAAGCCTTCCATTACTGATAAAGAAAAGAAAACAGAATATATCATAAGCTCGTTTGCTTTTCATTCGGTATCGCACCGTACAGAGGTCTTCTCCATAACTCAGGGCCAACATTAATGAGACTTATGTCGGAAATCAAACGGCTGAAATACTCAGAAATCGGAATATAGAAAACTTTTGAAATAACACAAATGCTTTTACATTTGGTGTTCATAGAAACCTCCTCAATGAATTAAATGAGCCTATTCCTATTCGCTATTTTCGCTCACCTCCAGTCCAGAATTTTCACAGAAAAATAGAAAGTCAACAGGAATCTGTCCTTGCCATAGTAAAACCCGCTTACTGTATTGCGACGAAATAATCGGCTGATTATTGCAATGAAATAAGGTTTTCAAGAGTTCATTTAGAAACCGAGTTTTTGATAACACATGTCATTTATTTGTGGAAAAGTGAAGCAGTTATAACATACCAGTTACTTACATAGAATGGAATATGTAAATAACAAATATTTGTTTAATAATTTGCAGCATTTTTAAAATTTCGGTTTTTATAGTTTGGTGTAGCGTTTAATTTAAGAAGAAAAATCGATTCTACTATGTAACTCATTATTTTTCACTTCATTCCGTGGTGAACGTTGGATGTGCCGAAATATGTTAAAATACAAAAATCGTTACTGTTCTATTCTTAACAGAATGACACGAATCGATTGAGAATTATCTTGAGAAGCGATTGAAAGGGTTGGCTATTACCCCCTCCATTCTTCTTCATTGTTAAAATGATCTGAAACTGATTTGAATTAAGTTATTTTAATCCCATGATCGGGTTGTCTCACAGCTCTCTGGTTAATACTAATAGCCGTCCCTCTTCTGATGAAGCCTTGCTCTAGAGAGAAGGAGAGTGGGTCACACTTCTGGGTACCCACTCACAAATCGTTCTTCTGTTGAATTGTCAACGCCGTTGACAAAATAACCGGTGAATGTTAATCATGAAAGTTATGGTATGTGTATTTTACTTCAAATCCTCAAAATCGTAAAATTTTCCCTCCTGCCGTTAAGCCATAATGTTGGATTTAGAAAAAGCAATGGATAAAATGGCCGGAATGACACTGGCGATCCATCTTCGAGTACGTGCAAACGGAACAGTTATAAGTCGATGATATTTTCATGGCACGGGGCCTATTTGTCGAGAATAGGGATTCGGTCTCTCGTCGAGCCACCTGCTACCTCCTTGTCAATACGTAAGTGCGCCAGCTGAGTGTTTCGCGCCTCGTTGCTCCCATAAAACCCAGAAAAGAGGGTGGAAAGCCGATCATAAAACTTCATCTCCGTAACAATATGTTCGGATCGAGGGGTTGCCCCTCAGTGACGCGCGAGGGGCGAACAGGAGGAACTAAAGTTTTTACTGCCCTTGTTATGAGATGTGCTCGAATGAAGAAACCTCCCTAGGTGTATTTTTGTATTAACCTTAACGAAACCGCTATATAATTACTTCTACTCATCAGTACGTAGATGACCCTGAAACGGATGTATCAACGATGTGATTCATCATTCCGGTGATTAACCCACTGAATTTCATTTAAGAATACTACATTTAGAAGTGGTATGTCCATATCCTGAGGTACGTGAGTTCGAAAATATCTACGATAAAAATGCAATGGTCTCACTTCAATGTCCATTGATTCCCAATTACAAGCGATGCGTTTCTAGTGAACTGTGTCGTAGTCATTTTTCATCGTAAGAAAACCGTTTTCCACTCGCTGGAAAGCTCTCAATTTACTACACAGGGGCATAACTCATCTGACTGTAGCTCCAGACGGTTTCACCTCTAAATTTAGTTTGCGATGATCGATTCCTTTTGACGTAATTTACAAAACTTGAATCTCGGAGATTAATTACTCAAATTACGATTAATTAAATTAAATCATCGTAAACAAAAAGAGACCTATCCATACCATGGTTTTTCAATTTTTTCCCCGTGTGAGTGGTGAAAATTTAAAATATTTTGAATTCAATATTTCTCGTGAAGTGGCTCATATTTGTATTTTTGAGTGGTTTGAATCTGAATTCACAATTCCTGTGTAATCTGAGAAAACGCAACAAAGCACTCAAAAGTTGTGTCCAATCAATTTTACTTCTCAGTGGGGACCTACTGCTGTAACTCCTGATGTCGCATTTGTTCTCTAACAATCATTTCTATTTTTTTTTTTTTTTTTTCAATTACTCATGAATTTGCTGTAACGAAATAATTATTATCATTTATGGACCACGACAGAAATATTTCATTATTCTCTGCTCAGCGATAATAAAAGAGAGAGCTGAATAATAAAATGATTCCTATTTCAATTGCCTTTTACTTTTAATCTACGAATTAGGGGGAAAATGTCCTTCTTATATTAAAAATGATATAAATACGATGTTTTCACGAAATACCACCCATAAAGCAGACACTGTTGAATTGATCGAAGCTTTTAAGCTAGATTAAATGGTAACAGTTAGTCTGTACAATCTCTCCATCTTAATAACTGGGGGTTTCAATTTAAAAAAAAAAATAAATAAATAAAAAAAAAAGAAGGAATAAATTTAAAGACTGGAAAATATTTCGCTGAGGAATATATTTAAAGATTTCTTGTTCAGTATTTCACTCAAAGAGAACATGTGTCAACCACCGAAATACTGAGTTTATACATTATTTTACTACATTGGGCTGATAAGCCCGTGTTATAAATAAATAAATAAATAAACAGCTTGTACGTAAGGCTGCGCAAGATTATACTGCCTGAAGGTGACAAAGTAATGTTTGAAGAGTTTGACGTGTGGCGATGCACAAACTTGGGATATATCAAGTGCCATAAATTTATGTTTCTGGACAATGAAACTCGTGGGAGGGATACCCCAATCCGCACATTCTCTGACATTTCTTACAACATCGGATGAAAGTTGTAGAAAACAGGTTTGTTATAATGTCTTACGGACACACGTCAGACGTTAACAAATCCAAACAGACAGACACGAAACGAAAGTTGTTCAGAATGGACTAAAACCCAAAATGCAAGTCGAAATTTTGAGTTAGGCGAGCGGAAATTCGCCTCTTGGAGCTGAAGAGAATTCTTACGCTACTTATAGTTGGGTTGGCTTAGTAGCAAAACATTAATGTATGTGGCATCATTGAACTAGTAACTTTAATTTGATCACATACATACTAAGTAAATATGTGAAGTATAGCCCCAAGTAGTAACTGTTATGGTCTAGGTAAAAACTTCTGTCCTCAGCGGTGATACAAAAATATACTTCAGAACCTTTTACAACTTCTTTGTTCTTCCAGATATTTGTTATGTAGAATGGGTGGTAGGTTGTATCCAGATCCTCTGCTCCCTGGCGCTACAACTAGCATTGTATCGCTCGACAAGAATAAAGAAGCGATAGGTTCGTCGTGGGGCGTTTTCTCGTTCAAGTTGAAATGCGTAATACGATATACTCGCTCAGGGAGAATCATGCGTAGCATGAAAAAGACGATGTTCCACAGACTGGAAGCGCGCCACCTCTATAGAGGCCGGATTGGCGTGACGGAGATGAATATAATTGGAGTTCCATTCCGCGACACTGGGTCTGACTTCCTTCTCTGACATTTCTCGTCGGCTCCTCGACACAATCGCTTCATTAAACCGATCTGCGGAGAGGGGTGTCGGGAGCCACTTAGAGGCGCATTGTTAAGCTGGCGAGGGCGAGAGCAGTTAATATGGAACGGATAGACACAAACCCGCGTACCAGGGCAGAATCCTCGAAGTGATTTCATTTCTAATCAAGCGAGATTCGCGAATCCATAGTCCAAATAATTTAGTTTTGCCTTTGTTGGATACTTCGTTTCTAGAACTACATTTTAGTAATATTGGCACTAAGTTAGGGTCAAAATCTGGCAATGATTCCAACAGACTTGGCTGTTTGAGCTATTTTGTGTATAGTTTCATGTACGTATTACAGTACATTGCATATTACGCAATTAACACTGAAGAACGACTGACAACTACTATAACAGAAGAATTGGCACTGGAGAGCATAGAGTTGTAGAGTCCATACCTGTCCATTGATTGCCACCTGTCCCAAAGAGCCTCCCATAAAAGCACTAATTAAGAAAGGGGAGAGAGAGAGAGAGAGAGAGAAAGAGAGAGAAAGAGATTATGCGATGAATGAACATGACAAAACATATATTTGAGATCATGGAGCAGATCAACAGTATTTCACAAGGGAGTAGCACAAACAACATTATCTGAGGTAATTATAGGTGTTTATTAGGAGCATCAAATTCAGGAAACGTTACAGTAGTTTTTGTAAACCTCTGAAATTCAAAAGTGAGTCGAAGTTTAACATGCCATTTTGGCGGGTGGAATAGAAAGCGGGTTAACTCGGATTTCGTGGGAACTAATTTGTTACAAAATACATTTTTATTTTTTTGAGTTAAAATCTTTATATTGAGGGATGAGAACCTTTGTAGGAGACTGGTTTTCAAACCTTCATTATGCAAGCTTGCAACTTAGAAAACTATGGTGAGTCTCTAATGAATCCAACCCCCTGCTACAGGGTACCGATTGATTTAAAAAAAAAGTTCAGGGCGAAACAGTAAAGAATGTAAAGAAGTGATAGAGAGGGAGGAGAGAGTTGAGTAAATGTTTGCTCACTGGGGCCTCTAAAGAGTAAACACGCGTCAGGGAAACTAGATGCAAATAGTGAGAAAAGGGAAAAAAACAGAGACAACTAGCCCCCTCCAGTGGGTGGCTTCCATTAAACTTTGTAATCCTTTAACGGGACGAAGGGAGTCGGTAAGGGGTATTCGTTGCCATTCTCACGGCCTTTTTTGTCCTTTTCAAGTGGGGAGAAATCCACTGGACCCTCGAGCACTCGATACGTTTCAGTAGGTTTTCCGCTTCTCCAAGCAGGTCGAGAGGCACTCTTGAAAAAATAATTGGAACAAGAAATAAAAGAATGCACGTCCAATCAAATTATTGACTTCCGATGTACTCACAATGATGTACAGCAGGGGCGGCTGCTGACAGGAGCACAGGCGCATCTGCACCTCCTGCCCAAAATGGAAATGATACCTAATAATGACAATATTATAAAGTACCTATAATATTATCATACTGGTTTCCAACTTTTCCCAAGAATCCTCATTGAAGAGCAGAAGAGTTTCAAATCCACGCCTAGACAGAACCTCAGGATGGGTGAGAAGATAGTGGAGTCGTGATTTCCGTGAGGGCGATTAGATATTAGCTGTCACCCGAAACCTCGTCTGGATGGAAGTGGGGCATAGCGTTGATTGGGTCCGGGTCCAAAGAATGATCCAATGTGGGGGCCCGAAATAAATTTCAGGTAGCTTACACAGGAGCACAAATAGTTATTCGCACACACGCTAGAGTGCGCTAGAATCACCAAAACACACACTTATCCCATCATCAGTTGATTGTCCCCCAACCCTTGTGACTGGGTCAGTTGTAAATAAGCGATGAATACTGTAGGTAAGTGCTATAAAGATGCGAGTTGGCTAAATGTCGGTGTAGCAGAGAGTGATGCGACGTTATGCAGGCGGTCCGATGCCACTATCCACAGGATTGCTATAAACTTCTATCGAATTCGATCAAAATTCGGATCGAATTTGTCATAACTTACTTGTACCTTTGCGGACAATAGGTTTCAATAGCTGTTTTATATTTATAGCAAGATATTTGAGTGTGGGGTGGATGGGAAAGGAAAGATGGATTGCTTCAAAGGTCGAGTTATTACCGACCATTCCAAAAATTTAGTTGGTTATTAAAAACAATTTTAGGTATTCCGACATCATCTTTTATTAGATTTCAGTTGGATTTTTACGTGTTCCAATTGTATTAAGGAAGCGTTGTCTCTGGTTATCCACGTAGGAGGACTATCCAATTTAAGGCCGGGACACACCTGTTTACACTCTTCCGATTCCAGCTCCGATCATGCAGTCGGACGGGTGTCGGAGAGGGCAATGTATTCCTTGGTTCACACTTTTCCGACACAGGACCGATCCCACTCCCGTCAGACTCCGAAGCGCTTCCGATCCTGCACCGGAATCGGAATCTATTCGTTGTCCAGCTTTGGAAGGGTGCAGGACGGCCGTGCTCTCATTTTCCAAGCTGTAGTGAATTTGTTCTTGCCGTTTTGTGGTGGTTTTTCCAAACTAAAATTAAATAACAATGTCTATCAAACCGAAGGAGCCAATTGAGTGTGTGAGGGAATTCGTATGGTTTCATCGTCCAAAAGATGAGGTAGCAACGTTGAAAACTCTCCTTCTTCAGGTCTGGTTTTCCAAGCAGCGTGCACCCAGAATCTACTCAACTCTACGTCTATTTTGGTTCTTTTTTTATCTCTCTCTCTTTTTGGCTTCGGCCTTCATTTCCATACAACCATAATAATTACATATATAATTACTAATTACTCATTTACTAATGTATATTAATTAATCACATATTACGTATAGTGTTTTATCATAGATTTACATTTATTTCATTGAAAAATACATACAATTGTTTGTAAACTTCTCTATTTTTTGATGTTATAATTGTAATTATGTTGAATGGATTTTCAATTTCACTGCTTATTTTGTTGTACAAATCTCGTCGTTTCGTTGCCAGTTGGATGCAGTGGAAGACGAGGTGATCAGTGTTTCTAGATCTTATTCGCAGAATCTGCATTCAGGCGGTACATTAATCCCAATTCGGTGTAGGTGGGCTCTGGTGCAATTATGGCCACTTCTAATCCTGTTTATTGTTTTAAAATATTTTTTATCTATGGAGGCATCTGATGCGAACCATGGCTTGTTTGGTGGGCTCGGGAACATCGTCTTGTAATGTTGCCCTGCTTCAGCCGATGAGTATATTTGTTTCCAGTGTGCTACAGCGTTGTAGTGAATGTACTCCCGGGTATCTGATGGTGGAAAAAGTGGATCGTACTGTTCCAGTGGTTGTGTTGTTAGCAATTTAGCTTGGTTGTCTACCTTCTCGTTTCCATCCATATAAATTTAGTTTTTATTCTTTTCAGCGTGAGATGGTGTATGATTTTCAGTATTTCTGCTTCGATAGCTCCTATGCTGGTGTCGATCTTCATGTTTTTCAATCTGCATAGTGCACTATAGGAGTCCGTAAGTAAAATGTATTCTTCCGAATGTTCCTCAATGCTTAAGATGTTTCTCAGTCCTAGCAGAATAGCGTACATCTCAGCAGAATATATGGAGGCGTTGCTCCATATTTTCGATCCTCCTATCTCGTCTCTTCTCTCGTTGTAGAACGCACTAGCTGCACAACGTTCATTTTTGGACCCGTCCGTGTATATGTAAGTTCCGTTTGGCCAGTATCTTTCAAGATGTTCTGCCAGTGTTAATTTTGTTTCTATAGGTTCTAGTCTATTTTGGTTCTTCGTCATTAAACACCTTCCATTCTCTTCACCTTCCTCATCGAGTGCAAGTGCCACCATGGCCAAATCCCTGTTGCTGAAATTCTCCTACATTTTCCTTCACAGTCACTGGACACTGTTAACATTTGAGAGGCGACTGGCGGTCAAGTGTGACCATCCCTTTCCGATCCCGCACCGATCCGATTTTCGGGGCAAAATCGGATCGGAGCTGGATCGAAGAGTGTATGACAGGTGTGTCCCGGCCTTTAGAAATGATAAATCCTTCTGTAATAATTTGCCGCATTTGAAGAGCTTTAGTGAAAGGAACATGCCACGGAGGGGGAGGGGAGAGAGAGATCGTTTCCCCAAAGGCGGAAATCTAGTGTGGTAAAAGGTCCCAAGGGATTTGTGTGGGGAAGATTGGAAAGGAAAGGTGGATTGACTTCAAAGGTCGAGTTATTAATTACGGAGAAAACGAGGGTAAATGAGGAAGAGAAGAGTTGTATGGGATCGCGGTGAGTGTGAGTGGAGCGAAAGAGGGAGAGAGCGTGTACCCCCTCTTCCAACTTGCCTCATACGAGCCCTCTTTGTTGTGTTTCGTGAGAGTCTGTTTGGACTTGAAGGGGTCTTTATGGCGCGAGAGAACGGGAGAAATGACGGTGAAGGTGTCGAGGAAATCCCCTTCCCCTCGCCTCACCTTTTTTTTTCTCTCAGCCACACGACCGTCCTTTGACACTTTCCGATTCCCTTTGACTCCCTCCCTATTCGCTCCATCTCACTCCTTTTCCTGATCCCGGCCTCGAACTCCCTCTCCTTCTCTCTCACCACCACTGAAAAGTCCTTCCCCCCCATAACACATTTTTTCACCCTCTAATTGAACCCATTATCCGAACTATGTATCCAGGTGAATACCTCCTTCCCAACCGACCCCTCATACACACACACAACTGTACTTTAAACACCAACAACACTCAACGCGTTTCAAACAAAGCTTTCCTTTGATTTTATTGATAGCCTGCCCTTTTTTCTGATCCCTTTTTTGGCTGTGACTGCCCACTTTTCCTTTCTCTTTGTTAGTGCTTTAACTTCTTTTTTAGGTTCGGGGCATAAAGAAGCAGCTCTTTGGCAAGCTTTAGCGTATTGTGTTTCCTCTGAAGGTACTCGATTCCGTTAAAGCAAGCCTTTCATGAAAAGAAGTTAGCTTGGAAATGGAGATGAAATTTAAAATGGCTAACTAGATATAAAGGGTCTTATTTGGAAAGTACTAATATTATGAAAACACGGACAGTTCAAAGCAATAAATTATGTCGTCGAATTTATTGGAGTTTCAACACCTGGGTGATGAAAAGAGTAATAGTATTGTAATGATACCCTTTCGGAACTTGGAATAACTTTGCGGACTTTAATTGAAAACTAAACATTCTTTTTGTGATACATAATATGAAGATTACTATGATCAAATTCCTCTAAAACATGTTCAGCTGTTCCTAGCTCAAGTCATGAGGTGTACCCGGAAATCGGGAAATCAAAACACTCTGGGATGGGAACACTATCTACTACTTAACTCAGCAGTTCATCAAGCTTATCTGTACATTCGCATCGTCCCTCAGGAAGCCAAAACAAGCGTAAGCTCTCATTGCCCCTAGAACCTTCAAAAAGCCAGACACGAAATCAAGGTATCCTTGACCTAAGGTAACCCTGGCCTTTTTATTCAGAACAGGTGGAATCGTTTCTGCTCTTCAGGCTTATGATTTGTCAATTGCCAATTTGCTTTTACCAATTAGTCCACCTGTCACCCTCAGAGATCGCTTAGATGACAGACATGTACATCCTTTAAAACGATAACTGCAGCGAATATATCAACATTTTGACCCATCCGGTCACCAAGCACCATTAAAATGTTATCGGATATCAGTGAAGTTAGTGCCAACATTCTTGTGTGTTCAAGTTCTACTCTCTTTTGAATTTGTAACGCACAACCCACCACAAGAAAATCTTGGTAAAAAAAAAATAAATTATCCCTTCCGCAAATATGTATAAAGTATTTTCAATAAATACCTTACTGCTACAATATGCATACACAGATCAACTTGACCTAGTGCGACAGAATTCATGAATAGAATTATGAATAAGGGTCTGTCCGGATTTTTCCCATACCGCCCAACGATTTCTTTTCGCCTGCACAGATTACTAATTATTTAAAGAAGAAAATCTTGGAAGACTGTCAAATCCCGTTCCAATAATTATCTTTTTATGGGTCCTCGTCCGTGCATCAAGTGCTTGATATAGATTTTAATTATTTCTATTCACATTACTAATGTAATTTATTGTTATTTTCATTAATTTTTCACATATTTTGATAATTTATCTTTTCCTATCTTCGGAGTTTCGGTAGCCAAGCTGTTATAGCCTGACTGGCTCAAAATGCCACAGGCGTTTGTAATTTTAGGTTGAGCAGAGAAGCAGCTGATATCGTCTTGAATTCCATCTTAATCCAAGGTTGCAATGTTCGAAACAACCTAAACCGGAAAAGTCAATTAGTGCATATGCTGATGGCTCCAACTTAATAAATTGATATGCAGCATCAGCTACCTTTTGCTGTAAACCCAATAATTGATTTACCAACTATATGGCAGAATAATTTGCAGTGTGCTTTGGCCTGGAACGACTAAACGCATTTTACGTAGAACATGATAAAATGGACGCAGGCATCCCCAGTGATTCAAAATCTTGTCAGTTCTTATAAACATTAGCCCGCCAAATATACTCAAATTCTAGAAATAGTCAACAAACACAAAAATTGAACTAATAAAGTCATAGCGTTCCATAGGATACCAGGACACGTTGGTATAGATGAAATTCGCGACAGAATTGATAAATACACGGCCGAAAGAGAAGCCACTTTAGAGAGACTGACTGTCACTGCCGAAGAACCAAATATCCCAATTAATTCATCAACAAATCATTCTGAATCTCAACATCCTTTAGAGACCCAACTTTGATGATGGTAAACCGGGAAATACCCGTCTTACTCTTGGACCTTTTAGAACAGTAGCTCATGATGTTGTGTGTGCGAGTAATTAACAAATCCCCCACAAAGATTGCCAAGACCTGCTGATCTTCTATCTGGGTCAGTCATTGCTAGCGTAGTTGAGAGCTCCATTCGAATTGTGGTACATATTTCTAATAGGTACGTGATACATTTGTTTCCACCGAGTCATAAGCTTATTCCACTTAGATGGAACGCAAGCCTTGTCATCTAATCTTAGTTTAGTTCACTAGTTGTAGTTTAAAATTGTTGTAACTTAAAGTTGTTGAGAAACCTCAACAGTTGTTGAGTGAACTCAACAAATATTTGGGGTGCAAGAAAATTCTGAATTGCATACAGGATAAACGACATGATATGTTGTTTATCTAGGATAATAATAGTATTATCTTAAAAAATTAACAGAGTGATAATAGGACTAGGGAACTCTTGGCATTTTTGACGGTAGCTAAAATTGAATGATCTCTCAATGCGACGCCTGGAAGAAAGGGGTGGGCGATGAAATATTTAATACGTGGAAGGAAGCAAAACATCAAAAGAGGCCATTTTGGACAAGTAACGTAAACGAACCATTTAAGAAATCTCCAAACATAACTTCGAAAGGGAAACATTTCAAGAAATCTTCGAATATATCAAGCTTAACGAAATCGGTCAATGAACAGCACAGAAGCTGATTCATTAAGTTCAACGTGGTCAGCATTGATACGTTCGAAGCATTACGCACCAATTTCTCACTCAGGTCAACTAGTTCGTTCTCATTTTATCTTTGTAATCCCTAGAAAAATAAGGTAGAAAAACATTCCCACTAATTCATTGATCAGATTAACGCCAGGTGAAATGTGTATGGTGGAAGTGAGAGAGAGGGTAAAACCTAGACGACTTGTTGTGGTGGATAAACGAATGGATTAGAGTTGCGCATTCTTCACATGCCAAATCAAACAAAACAAAGCATCGTTGTGTTATTGTACTAAGGTTCTTCCATGTCAATAATAGGAAGTAGAATAAAAAGGAAAGCTGGGTCTTGGCACAAACCAAACGGAAACTTATCCTCGTTCCGCGCCATCCTATGAGCACACACCGTTCTGCAGCGCTACTCTAAAATTTTCCTCGCTTTCCCTCGGTTTTCCCAACATAATTTATTCCTTTGGAAATCCCAAGAAAAAGGGGAGAGAAGGTTACACTCTGTTACTGTATACCCGCAGCAAGTATTCAAATCAACCCGACAATGAAAGTGGGTATTCAGGAGCGACCTCATGCTGCCGTTTCCCATTATAAAACGAAGAGAGGCCTCAGAGTTTGGTGGAAAAGGGCTCGAAGAAAGCTTTTCAGCGGCGGATAAAACCTTTTACAACCGAAAACTCCCCCCCTCTCCCGGTGTTACAATTAGTGCCGACAATGCCAGGGCTAAGTTTCTTGTTTCCGGACGGTTAGGAATCGGAAAGCCCGAGGCGCAGAAGTATTTCAAAGAGGCTTAAGTGACGGTGGAATTGAATAGAGAGACTTTACACTCCAAATTCTTACTTTCCAATAGATATCATTTATTCAGTAAAGCAGCTTGCTCCTAAGAAATGTTCAGCAGCAACAAGATTGAATTATTATAAAGATAAGTCGTGCTATAAACAATTTATTGTGAAGAAATTAATGAAAACGTGGTCTTTACCCTAGAAATGAAGAATTAGTCTGTGGAATAAACTGTTACATACATAATCATTTACCTTTATCTAAAGGTGTAACTGAATAAGTGCTCAAAATTTGAGGGAAAAAGTGCAGTTCATTTATCATTTTATTATTCAATTCATCATTTTAGAAATTTTTTTTTAAATTGATTATTTTAAATACTATTTTGGCAGAAAAAGGGGAATAAATTTAGAATTTATTTATGAAATTTATATTACAAATAGTAATTTTCGTTGTTAATTGTTTGATTTTATTGGTTTTTATTTTGATTTCTGTTGTTGTTGTAACTTTATTAGAACGAAAGGTGTTGAGTTATTTTCAATGGCGTAAAGGTCCTAATAAGGTAGGTTTAATAGGTTTACCTCAACCATTTCCTGGTGGTATTAGATTATTTTTTAAAGAGCAAACTTATTAGATTTATATAAGTACTTTTTACCTATATCTAAAATATATTATAATATAATTGATTCTGGTTGAGGGGAATATATATTTCATTTTCTCATATATTATATTTATATAATATAAGAACGATAAATTATTATTATTGAAAATAAAATGTCAAATTGTTTATGATTAGTTTTATTTTTTTAATAATTTCAATTATATTATAATTTTATGGAACTTAAATTTAAAGCTTAATATTGATGATATTAATATGGATTAATTCCTCTAAATATATCTTAAATGATTATTCTTATTTTTCCATTTAAAATTGAATTTTTTTTTATAAACTATATAGATAAGGGAAATACGGGGTTTAACCGCTTTAAAATAAAGTTAGAAGCTTTTTTTAGAAACTACATTCCCTTTTGCCTGTTTCAAAATTATGACCTAAATATCTGACCGAAAAAGAGGATTGGAAGGGAACAACACAGACAGCAGTAATATTTATTATTACAATTAGTCCGAGTTTCCTACGACTTATCTGAAATGAGCCATTCTTTTAAAACCGTCATTCTCCCTGATCTGAAGTTTACGTTTTAGGGCACAAGAACGAATAGTGTACGGGAAGAAGTTCCCCTTTCCACCAATTTAGTGAGAGGATACTGTAGTTTGTTGATCCATAGCACAGTGAGAAAATACTGCGAAGATCTAAAAGCAACGACAATTATTTCAATAAAAATCATTTTCTATAAAATTCCAAGTTTGCATTCACTACCAATGAAACACTTCTCTATTTCCACTTTTGGAAAAATGGTCTGTGTTTTTCTGAGCATTTTTTCGGTGATTCTGAAGCTCCGCATCGGTGAGACGTTCTTGTTGAAAGAACTGTGTTTGAGGAGTATAGATCTTTCATTCTGAGACGCTCATAAGAAAGTGGGATCATCGGGGGCTCAACATCAATTAGCTACGATGCTAATCTAATGAACTAAGTAAACTAATACAGTGAACTAATCTACTGATTAGTGAACTGTTATAGTATTCTGGTGAACTTCTCTAATCCATATCGGTCATCCAATACACCACCCTTCAACAATATTGGAAAGTATCTAAGCAATAGAGGTTTGTATTCAGAGGGGGAAAGAAGGTGAAACTGATGATTTTTCTTCCAATGAGGAGGCACACAAATATGATCAACTGATCAATCCTAATAGGTATTTTGGTTGAGAACCGGTTTAGGTGCTCTATGCATATCTACTGAAATTTAATAATCGCTCTATCACCTGTGAAACACGCCAAAGCTTAGTAGAAATTCAAATCATGAATCATTGAATAATAAACCCCAGTGAAAGAATTTGCAGCGTTTTTTTTTTTTTTTTTTTTTTCAAGAGCGATTACAATGGGAAAATATTCTATTTGAAATTTTAAATTTCGTAAGACGGAGCATGCATATCAGAATGCTTTAACCCGTGTATAGGCTATAAACCCTTTTAGGGGTTCACTCCACTATCTATATTCACTAGGTTACTGCGATCAAAAAGAGAAAAAAACTCTATTGTTTTTGTTTTGATCCCAGTAACCTAGTGATGTAGGAATGTGGATGCAAATGTTGGCACCATAAATCGGGCCATCCATTTGGAATGGTTTGAGCTACGGACCTGGGGAGGGGTTCATTTGATTCCTCATGGAAATTTCTTTAAAAAAAAGTCCAAATTTAGGCCGCCTTGACTTTTTTTGAGGGTTTTAGGGATTTTACAAAACGTTGACAACCCTTAAAGGGCACTTTAAATTAAGTGAAAGAGTTGGCTAAAGAATTGGGGCGTCGTCGGACCAACATGGATTTTTCCTGAAAATTTTAAATTTTTTGCTCCAGCCGTTTGGCGTGCGTACATCGGACGGGCGGAAAGTTTTTCATTGCAGATTTGGATTCTACACCATTGAAATGTAAACCATGAAATTTTCAGGGGGGTTTAGAATTTTTTTTTCAAGAGCGATTGCAATGGTTTATTATTGAATAATAAACCAATAAACCTATCGGTTTTATGTTCGGCATTGATTGACGTCCCTTCAGAGAATCAATTGGGACCCAACCGGACCACTTTTGTTTCACTCCTTAAAGCTTTGACAGAAAAAAGAACGTCAAAGTGAATTTGAATATGCTTGGACTCAGTAAAAATTGCCTAATAGGGGGATCGCATCATCTGATATAGTTGCAATGGTATTTTGTTTCAAGAGTTCCTTTTTTTCAAGTCTTATGTAATACGAATATAGTTGTTGGCGAGTGAAGGGTGGATAGGTGTTTTTATTTTACCTCGTTAAATTTAAATAATTGAAATTTATTACAATTAAGTGTTGTTTACCAGAGATGTGGTTTGCTCAATATGAAACACCAAACGTCCAAGGTAATAATGATAGGTTTAATATGCAATTTCCTTTTTACACGATCCTCACAGAAAAACTATTGAAATCTACAGTAATGGTGGTGGAGTCACAAGGTGTCTTCTACTCGAAGTGTATGGTGAGGAAAATATGGCTAGTCTCAGCAGAATCCAAGTTGAAGTAGACTGGAGATGGGTAGGTTGTCGCGCACAAAGCACACACAGACCGCGCTCAACAACATCGACTGAGGCTTATGTAAACAAAATACAAAATAAACAAAACGCTTCGGCGTTGTCATTGAGAACACAATATGTTATATTTGTTCTACTCGCTGATTTCTACGACGTATATGCACCATTGTTGGTTTTGACATTACATGTCCTTATTTTCATCTGGCCCCTTTGGGAATATCAGTTCGTGAGTGACGAAAAACTGTGACTACTATTTTCTGTCCTAATCAATCTACAAAGCTGACAATTGAGTGGTAGGTTCTGTGGGACACTGAAAATCTGTTGAGGGCCTTCCTGATCAGCTGAAGGTCCTTGAGGCTAATTTCATTCTCTCGACCTGTCCTGCTGAAATGTAAATGGGGCTCTTGTTATGTACATAGGCCTCAGATAATGTACTGCTCATTGTTGCTAATTTACACACATCAGTCATTTACATAGAAGGGTTTTTCTTATCCTTACCCTGTATGTAATAATGTTTAGCGTTTTGTAACTTGTAGAATAGCTTGACACAAACGGATAGCTCCCCTTTCCCGTTTCTTGAAAGTCTCAAGCCTGAGCTAAAACCTGGAGCTCTTTAGCAACTCGTCAATTCCATCACCTCCTGTAATAGCCCACCCATCGTAGAATACTGATTGTCCCGGGACCCCTCGCGGTCGCACTGCCCCGATAGGCAAAATGGGCAAAAGTTTCCAAAATAAAACACATCTACTATTACCTACCCCTTTAAAATGCTTTTTCCCGCATCCATAGAATACCGTTGAAGCTTTTTATCTTCAGCGGTATCCTCTGGGCGTTGCAGGCATATCGCCCACAAAATAGGCGGCTGTACGAAACCGGCCATATCTTTGAAAAGGTACAAAACAGTAACGTATAAATATCCAAGCTTTTTAAACTCTCCTATTCATTAGGAGACAATTGGTTCTAAAAACCGAGAAATTAAGTTCTGAAATAAAAACTCCGAATTATACCGGAGTTGCTTCCCTTTCCTTCGGAGGCAGTAGCGGTCACACAATAGAACGGAATTGTTCTCGTTTTGTAAGGCAATGAGGGAGTGGGTCTTGGAAAGAGGGAGAGTTGAAATAAAACCTACTTTTACTATTCTTTTATTTCCGCACGAAGAGGCTAATTTCAACTCTCTTTCTTTCAAAGGATTTGAGTTGGGAGCGATTTACATTTACATTGATATCACACCCAGGGGTTTTAAATGAATATTTCTTCTGAAGTTTCATATTGTGATTTACCTACTGATTCCTCAACTCTGTGCTTTTCCGCTCACTAATTTCGTAAATTATTAGTGATGTGTCCATTCTAAAACGCTCTGTGAAGAAGGCATTTACTGCATTGAGCTGCTCTTCAGTTGAGGCCTTCGAACGACAAATATTTGGCTATCTCCGCCAACTGTAGTTTTCCTTGAATTAACTCAGGCGGTGAGTTATCTTTCATTCGAGTATTTGCCCTCAATATTTTTGACATTTTCACTGGAGTCAACAAAAACGAAAATATAAGCATAAAATCCGGCAAAATATCTTTTTACAGTTTTCTAGTGGGTTTTTAGGAGATTTGAGAGTTTCGATGGGTGTGGGAAAACAACTTTTTTGGATTCAACATAAAATTTTCCACAAATCTAGCGAAGTTATAATTTTTTGAACAAAGATCAGGAAAATAAACAGTAAAGTTTTAATAAAAACCATAAAAACGCTAGAAAATCGAAAGATTTGTCCAATCGGACAAAACAAATTACGGGTTTGGATTCCATCCATAATAAATTGAGGCCGTCAACATTCAGGTCACTTTTTTTGAAGAGCAGTGTAATCTCATACCATTTCAACGTAATATGCAACCATATTCCAATGCAATCTACTAGCAATCTACTTAAGAGATTAGTTGACTGTAATCGATTACATGACTGAATAGATCACATGGCTGTGTTGATCCTATATTATAGGATCTACGGTAAACGAAAAATGGCTGCTACAAGCCTTATTTCTATAGTATCGTCCCATTTTTATTATATTTTTAGGGAATGTGCGGGTTAGATTAACTCTGGGGTCTCCAATGAGTATCATTGCTCGTAAATCCGTATTCCGGAGGGTCACCGGGGAAGAACAGTTCGCCCCCTTTCTCAATGAAAATTGAAAGCTCCTAACAATCGTTCAATATTAACCAAAAAATTAATTGAATAAAAAAATAATGACGTAAATCAGCTGGGAATTTTCGTTTAAGCAGCGATTGACAGACTAGTACCCTCTCCCTTCCTTCTCCTCCCAGGAAAAGATAAATTTCCGAGATTTGTTGCACTGGACTAAGATTGGGATTGATTCATTTTTTTTTAAATTTAATTTTGGTTTTGGTTTTATATTTAAAAATGATTTTAATTTAACAAGGGCGTGAATGGAGAAAGTAATAGTGATAAGCCGTTATAACTTCACTGTTTTCATATGTTTTTATTGATTAATTTTACCTTTTTTTAACACTAGATTTAATGAAGATGTGCAAAAAACCTCGGGAGTTCTTGATATCTTGTTAGGAGGGGGAATGCGAGGCGCAGAGGGTAAAAGAAAATCCATTTTAGTGCAGCTTGCTGCGGATTTTGTTCCTTCTTTCTTGTTCAAATAAGAATTTCGGTCTAAATTCGGTCCCCCACGGTGGAAACAGTATTTTCGACTACCAATATCGCGTCTCAACCTCTTAACTTTCGATCAAAGGATTTCATCGCTCTATATCTCATACCTGCACGTCCTCACACACCTGTTCCTGTGAATTGTTGTTTAGAGATAGGCAAGCTTACCGTTTACCTTCATGGGGCTTGAAAGCGTTTTGAGCCTTGAACGGAAGGCGAGGGCTTGTAATATTTTCAATATACAATATACAATCCTAATGAAGCTATGTAATGCTACTATTACATAAATAATCGAATAGGTACCCTTCATGTACAATAAATTAATTTTTATACAAATCCTTAACATTTTATCAGCCTTTCTCTGTGAAATTTGTGGAAGGGGTGGAATTTGCAATTCTGGTGAGAACTTATCTCTTTTTTTTTAAATAAATTTGTCAACTTTATTGTAAATTTTTGTTTACATTACAGTATCTTACATTACTTACATTACTTATCTCACAGGAAGGGGTGTTTGGGGACGTACAGGTATGAGTTATAAAGCGATGAAATACTTTGATCGAAAGTTAAGAGGTTGGAGACGCGATACTGGTAGTCGAAAATACTGTTTTCACCGTGGGGGGGGGGGGGGGGGAATACCGAAGAATTTGACATGGCAAATACTTCGATACTCGATTTTTTTGATTGAATAATTCACCATTACTATCTGATTCTGGTAAATTGACGTTCACTAGACATGAAACTAGACAAACTGAAGTTTTCAAAAATCACCTCAACATAAAATTTTTGTTGGAATTTCATGAAAAGACGAGCGTTTGAAAATGGGGGGGATACCGAAGAACACCCGTGATAAATGATGTATCGTCTCTGTATAACAACCAATTTTCGTTAACCTTTCTAGGTTTGAATGATTTATGATTACGACCCGAAACATAATATAATATAAGTGTGATGAATGTAATATATAAATGTGAAACCGGGTTCGGGCTCTCCCCTTAAATGCATGTATTAGTTACCAATATGTTTTAAATAGATTTGTGAATTTTACGTATGTTAAATATTAAAAACCGATAAATGTTGATGAGAACGGGAGTGTTAACATTCATGGGCTTTTTCATTACTTTAAATAATAAACCAAAAATTTATCTTGTATTTCGTAACTTGCATACACTAGTGTCCAACTTTACAAGTTGGCCAACATTTTTTAAAGGCAAGGGATCTGTGATGAAAAAATTGTTGGAAATCATGGATTATACTTGAATTGTGAAATTTCGTTAGAAACAATAAATTAATGAGGTGTTACAAACTAAACAATGAGTATAAATACTGGACAATTTTCTATTCACTTACAAGTAAAAATGAATCAACCATATAATGTAATATTTCACTGCACTGACGTTTCATAATTGATTGGTCTCTAACTTTTCTCTATGTTTGAAGTAAATTTACCTTCAACTGCTGAGAGATCCTTTAGTGGTACCTTTAACAATGCCGAAGAAGGATTTCTGGCTTCCACTCTGAATCAACAAGGATGCCAAACAAATTCGGGCTAACGTTTTCAATTGAGTTACCAGAACTCATTATTCTCATCATCAGCAATTCCTTCATCGAGGTGTAATCAGCTTTTCGCCTTAGTGCTTACCAAGACAGTAAAACTCCACTTGCTCCCGAGAAAGTGTGGCGATCATCATAATCGCCCAAAAGAGGTGGGAGCGAGCGTGTTTACGCAAGAGAGTTTTCATACATTTTGAGGGGAAAGAACTCGTTTGAGTTTGGTTAGCCGTTCGCCTGTACAGGGTTAAAAGTTTCTCTTGTTTGCTTTCGCAAGCGGCGGTGGTTCACGGTAGCTAGAATGTAGGAAGTTTTGGCCGTGAAAACTTTCTGGGCCTTCAGCCCCCTCCCCCTTCCCAATGAGCTCTTCTCCCCGACAGCCACACACAGACTTTGTAATCATTATTTTAAGAAGCTTAAACACTAGCCTCCATATAATTAAAAATGCATTATAGATGGATGAAAAACTGAAGAACTTTAAAGTTTCTTGAAAAATTTTCTTGTAATTGAATTCTGGACGCCATAAAAAGAGCCCCACCTACATTTCAGCACGGTTCATCGATTAAGAATGAAATTTGCGATAGGAGTCCCTCAGTTAATCAGTTACTCCCCATACACCGTAACTGAGAATGACTTCGTCTCAAATGTAACTCCTTGAACACAAATCTTTATTGGTCAACTTGTACGAAACAAAAGCTGATTTCAAAATACTGCATATCGATAAAAGTAGTAATAAACGAAGGTAACGCTTCACTTGTCTGCAAATAGTTATCATAAGTTATTAAGAACTTAATTTCAAAATGAATTCCTGAAAAAAATGCCATTGCAACTATATGAGCTTGGTTCGATAGAGGCATGTGTGATTTGGATCTACAACCTAACTTCGAATATCTCAACTCGGTGATTTGCGTAAACGAACTGAACATATTTTATTAAGTCTCATAATCTCCAAGACATTGTGGAATCAAACAAATGATAACAGGACGGTAGGAACAATAATAACAGGATTGTAGATACATTATCCTCCTCCCTCCAAGTGTCAACGATACCGCTCAAAATACCGTCAGCCTATCCGGGTGGTGTTATGATGAGTCATTGGACCAGTGGTTGGTTCGCTGGCCTGAGAAATCGGAGAAGGATGAGGATCTGGGTACTAGATCTGCAGGCCGAGCCAGTATAAAAGCTCTGTAGCTTCTGTCTGCAGAAACATTCTGCCCTTCAAGAGGCGCTGTAGGTGAAAAACTTTTCCTGTGTGAGACAGCATTGTGTGAGGGCCATCGTAAGTAGGTTGCACACATCTCCTCATAGCATACTGCCGTACGAATACATGAGAAGAAACGGGTAATTTCTGGACATGAGGAGTTTTGGCAGCGTGATGCTTAAAAGAACTGGACGTAGGTTACGGACATGATCACGTAATTTCGAGAGTAAATTTGGAAGGTCTGAAGGTCTGCTGGGGGAATCGAAAAAATTTACTGGAAGATGAATACGATGATTTCCGTTGGCGTTACCCCAAAGCCTGGGATTATGTAAAAACATCAAATTTTGATGGGGTTAAAAAAAATTTGATAATGCAAAAAAGTGAACCAAAATTAATACTGTGCCTTCAAATGTTGACTAAAAAGTTTGTAAATTTATGTGTATTTGTATTTATACAAGAAAATTGGGGAAAACAACACAACTTAGGAGAGTACATTTCGCAATGAAGCTTCATAAGGACTGACAGGAAGCTCTTCTTCCGTCGCCAGCCATTACAGGATCACGGTGGGAGCCAGATGTGGGAATTAATATATGGAAATAATGAAATAGAATAACGAGGGGAAGAAAAAAAATCGATAAATAAAAGTGTTTAAGTGGACCTGCATTGTGGTTCTTGTTAAGATATGGACGAAATAAAGTACACCGGTTATAATTCTTGCTTGTTCGAACCTCTTCAACCATCGCTGCCAATCATCCGATCTGAAATCAAACCTCTCGGGGAATGGCCCAGTGTAACGAAAGCTAGTGGCCGATTCGGATTGATTGGACGAGGTAGTTGCGTGGTCTTCCTGACGTTTCGCGCGTCCTTTAGTCCGCAGCGCTATGTTAAGATATGGACGAAATAAAGTACACCGGTTGTAGCTGAATACGAAGGTGGAATGAATATTTATTGCTGCCACAACAAATCAACTAGCAACTAAAATACTCTCATATGACGGCTGGAGTCTGGTAGGCGCTATCGATAGTGAAAACTCAAATGATACGAACTTGTTGAAATTTTAGAGAGTGATTGAATTGTCCCCCCTGTTAGCCTCCGAATTAAGTATTTGTGAGCGATGAAACTTATGTAAAACCATCTACTTACTAACCCGCACATTTCCTGAAATTATAATCAAAATCTGAGGAAAACTATAGATGTTAGGAATGTTGCAATCATTTTGCGTTTACCGTAGATCCTGCCTGTTTAAATGATGAGACAGACTCTATTTAAAAAAAAAAGTGATCTGATAGTTGCCTACCTCAATCTACTTCGGAGGAGCTGGAACCAAATCCGTGGTCCGTTTTTTCCTATTGGACGATTTTTTCGACGTTTTTATGGTTTTTTATTAAAATTTTCCTGGTAATAACGAACCTTGTCAAAAAAATTATGGTGGGGCTGTAGAACATTTCATGTCAAATCCAAATAAGTTTTTTCACATTGATTCAAACCCTCGGAAACCCCTAAAAACTCAATAGAAAACAGTACAAATAGATTTTTTGCCTAATTTTTACTTATATTTTCGTTTTTGAACACTCCAATGAATCTGCCAGAAGATATCGGGGCCAACCCCTCGAACCAAAGATGAATCAAGGCCTTGGGTTGATACAAGGAAAGATTTGCTCTTACTTTTTTTGGTTTATTAATTTTTTGACTGGTGCTTAGGTTGGTAGGTGCGTTTGATTAAAGCAAAATGATATATCATGGACTCTGTTTATTAATAATCTATTGGAAGGGCCATTGGAAGGGCTATCTCATGCAGAAATCATAGAACTCTGTATTGCTTTTCAGCCATTTTCAAGTCAAGCACCCCTACTCAATCAACGGAGTTACCCTTTCGCGTAGGGACGGCATTGTGGACCTCGGCGTGTACCTGGACTACCAGCTCTCCTTCTCAACTCACATTGCGCAGGTGGCATCTCGCGGTATGCGTGTACTGGGTTTTGTGAAGAGGAACACTAGAGAGTTCCCCCAAGCATCTGCCCTGGTGTCCCTTTATAAATGTCTTGTGTAGCCCATTCTGGAATATGCATCTGTGATCTGGAGTCGTCACTACGACAGCCACACTGAGCAAATCGAGCGTGTTTTCAGGGCGTTCCTCCGGTTCCTGGCTCATAAGCTTTCCATACCCCGCGATAATCTTGACTACGTTGAGCTTGCTAGGCGTTTCAACCTGCTGTCTCCCCGGGACCGTCGCATTTGCTTGGACGTCTCATTCCTCCATGGCCTGCTCTCGGGGCGTGTTGATGCCATGGATCTTCTGGCTCGTGTTGGCTTCCTCGTCCCTCGCCTCGCGTCTCGATCTGTCCCACCTTTTGCCGTCCCTTTCTCCCTAACTACCTCCAAAACCGTCCAATGTGTCGCCTTCTTCGCCAAGCGAACCTCCTCTCCACGTCACACCCCTTCATTGACATCGTATCCTCGCCTATCTCATCTGTAAGGACTGCTTTATTTCATAACCTCAGTTCCGAGCCTCTACACGATCCTGTTTAGTTTTTTTTTTTTTTTTCGTACCTACTGATTATTTTCTTTTTCCTAAACGCTCACAAATTGTAATTGGGCTCGTCCCGTTTTTTTTTTTTTTTTTTTCAAATAAATAAATAAATTTTCAAGCAGGTGGCTATAAGAAACAAACCGCAAACATATTCGTTTTCAATCAGCAAACAACCAAATAATATGATGCACATTTGTTCACAGTTTGGAAAATGGGTGAATACCATTATGGGGTAGCGTGCAACCTTGCACCAGATGTTTTATTCCTCCAGCCTACTTTAAAATGTACCAGTTCTCTCTCTCAGTCCAGAAGTCAATAACCTTCCCACTTTTATTGTGGTCGGGCGAGAAGGCCTTCACATGGTAGAAAAAGGAAAAGTTCAAATATTGGTTCACCCGTTCCAACTGGTCATCCCTTTCCCCATGCAAACTGAGGAGACCCCTCCTCGCTCCGTCTCTCTTGTTTTTAATCCGTTTCCCACTATTTCTCTCTCCGTCCCAGGCATTTTCCTCCCCAGTTCCACTCGGTCATATTTACGATTTTCCCCGAGTCCTCTCTTCCCGCGCCTTCTGCCTTGCTCGGCGCGGAAAATGGAATACGTCGCTTCCGGGGGTAGAGGTTCTCTTCGCATACCGAAAAAAAGTTACCCTATAACGAGGGAAGGGCGTAAAAAAACTCGGGTTTTTCCTATATTTTCCCCGTAGGAATGGGGGTTTAGGGTTATGGGCGGATTCCGACCCTTTTAATTTTTCTGTTTCAGTTGTTTTTTTTTTTTTCCTCCCTCAGCGATGTCCCTTCACCCCACGAATGTAAAGGTAAGTTACGATCGGGCCGAACCCCTTCACAGTAATGCAACATTTCTCCTTTTTTTTCGTACCTGCCTGAAACGACCGTGAAAATATTTCGCGTTGTTCCTGGAAACGGCCTCAGGACTACTGTATGTCCTGTGTATGTGAGACAACTTCATGATGAACTAACTCATGTCGTACGTTATCAACCCAAACTTACTCTGTTCTTCCCAGAGGTTGAAAAAATTTACGACAGGGTTATCTGTGGCAATTTAACCCTTAAACATCGTAAATTTGTAATCATAAATATTCATTTCTTATTTAATAATACGGGCAAGCCCAATACACCAAGAAGAACAAAGTATAAGAATACAAAGTACAAAATAATAAAGTGAACTGTAACATAGGTGATAAATGGGGAAAGAAATGAAATTGAAACTATTAACAGGCTCGGGGAGAAATTTTGTGACAAGATGCAACTTTTACAAACTACGATGAAAGCAAGAGCGAATAGAATTTAAAGAATCGAGAAAAAAGTCTATATGTGGGGATTGGTTGATCAGGAGGTTAGCTTCTCTGGGTAATCTGCAGAGTTGTAAAAATTATTTGTTGATGAAAAAGGAGTAGTGAAAACGATTTGTTCGGGAGCATGATCGAGGAACTGAAAGATTCACCTTGCTCAGGAGCGAAGGGGAGTCGACCTCTCCATGCATTAGTTTCCAGAAGAAAGACAAATCCTAGAGGCGTCCACGATCACCATAAATACGAATAGAATCATGATATGGAATTTTGTAATCGTGATAACGAAAATGATTACAATAATATTCACAAATTGCGTTTAATTTTAAAGGTGTTCCCTTTTTTTCTTCCAATTTCGACGAAAATTACATTTTCTACTCCGCTTCCTTACGAGCTGTATGTACTCAAAGCTACAAATTTTTATTGTGAGTTTTGAAAATATTATAATTTTTAGACAAAATCGTGGTTTGTTCAAACGATTGTTAGTCATATTCACGCCTTTAGCACTGCCCTACCATACCTAACGCCCCTTCCTTGCTGCCTACACTCAAAATCGCTCATTTGTCTAGTGGTTTTTTGTGAAAAAAAAAATTAATTTTAGAGAAATCACAAAATAGATTGTGAATTCGGATAAAATCGTATTCAATCTGTGAATATCATTTTAATCATATTCATATTCATGACCGCGTTCACATTTTAATCACAAAATTCCAAGTTATGAGTTTAATAATTATGGTTGTAAATACGCCTATATCTGCCTTTAAGACGCTACCAATTACTACTCAAATTTTTACCACGCCAGTATTAGACCCCCATCATAAAGAACACGGATATATTCTCATTAAAAGTTGCATTTAGAGCAATACTAAATATTGTAATAAGAGGGTGATGGAATGGACTAGTTCCCCCTTCGAAAGACTGAGGAGATAAGCCTGCAACACCCAGTGGATACCCCTGAAGCTTTAAAGCTAAAAAGATTCATTTTAATGCTCAGGAGTAGCCGTTTCAAAAAAATGGAAAAGCAGAACTGTCTCTTTTTGTCACACTATACAATTGTGTGAATATACGTCATACATATGTGTGTTTGAATTTCTCAAGGTTCTTGCCCATTTCATAGACAAACACACGTAAGACTTAGGCAACTACCAAGTGAAATTAAAAGAAAAATTATCGTCCTTCTATACGATAACAAAGAGAGAATTAAAGAATATCCAAGTACATTCAGAAACAATGATCTCCCTACTAAAACGTTAGTTTCCAATATCTGCTACTAGATCGTGTTGGCCCTCACAATCTGAAATCAAATCTACCGGTTGATGAGATAAATTCCAACTGAACCAGAATGAGATGAAATAAATTACCAACCCACGTTTCAAAAGTCAATCTATATTTAACAAAAATTTACAGGGTGACTTTCATCAAGTTCACAACAGTTCACATTCGCATACACGTTGATGAGATTTTCTCCTTCCAATGTAGGTAAAGCGGAGTCTTCGAAATCTAGATTTCAGCCCTTCAATTCTTCAATGAAAGGAGATATTTTATTTCAATAGAATCTTTTGCTCGGCAATACAATCATTATTTATTGGACAATCACAACTGAAAGAGTACTAGATTTGAATTGATAATAGTTACGAGAAAATATCGTCTTGAATGTAAGCCAGAAATTACCTTGATTTCTCTGAGGTGATCCAAAAGTAACTACCAGGTCTATCGGTGATCTGCCTCACCTGCAAATAAAGATCTGTTGATAAAACCAAGTTTTCATGGGTAGGTATAGTTATGCATGATATTTCGGATTATATCCAGTAGCTCTTTGATCATATAAAGAGCAGTAGAATCCCTCTCTTAATTTGATATCGAAATTCTATTCGCATATTTTTCTGAATCATTGTTTCAAACTGGGGACAAGCTTTGGAATATTTGGATGTGAGAAATATTTTACCATAAGCCTACTACGTTGATGGCTTTACTTACACTTTTAGAAAGTTTTCAGCACGAAAGAAATCGTTGCGTATTCTCCAGTGTTGCACCCCATTTTCAGAACGAGATTGATCCACTTCAAAGTTTTCTTTTTTGGTTTATAAATACAATTTGGAACCAATAGAGAGGACTCTTTCATATTCCAAAAAATGGAGATGGAGAAAAAAGTTAACATATTGAAATTTTGTAGCTATCAATAGGGGGAGGGGCAGTAATATAGTTCTTGCCTAGTGAATTAAGTATTCGTACTTAAGAAGTGCTACCATTGTCTGTCAAGTGCCAGGTACCTCGAGAAACAGGTAGAATTATTTTTCTGTTTAGTGTGGTGGTCTGGATGCTCGAATCTCAAGGATAAATTCAAAAATCCTGAAGCAACCGTTCTACTAAAAGGTAGATAAGTTGGACAAATTGATTGGAACATGTGATGAAATAAGTCCGAAAAGCAGCATTCATCTTCGACAGAAAGTTGAAAAGCGATGTTTAGGATTTTCTTTAGGACTGCCCCCATTATTTAATCTAGTGGGTAGGTAATCTAGTACCAACCAGGAACTATGAGACAGTTGGGTATTTTAGATACTGTAACATCGCAATAAGTAATTATTATTCATGTTATTTTCTTGTTCAACTACTAAAAAACGCAACACTCACTGCTAGCTCAATCACAGGTTCTGATAATATCATAACATATATGTAGTATAGGATTGATTTAGGATGCTTTTTTTTACTTTTCTGAAGCGAACATACAGACTACCAAACTAAACACATTCATGTGGGATCTAGGCAAGGGACAGGCGAGACGTCGTAAGGCTACCGCTGGAGGGTGTTGAAACCTTCCGCAAGAGGGCGCTTGAACTAATGCAAACCAACGGCATCGACTTAATACTGAAAATAGATTTTTGTACATATTTTCTGGGTGTGTAGCGTACTGGTTGGTCCATATTCTATGCATTGATTTGGAGGTTTTCTGTTTTAATTCCGTTGGTGGGGAATGAGGGGATGTTGATGATGGCGGGAGCGTGATCGCTTGTTTTGCTGCTCTGTCAGCAATTTCATTACCTTTTATTCCGCAGAGTACTGCTTTGTTCCCGTTAGTTTTCAGAGAATGGATGATACTCAAATTTTTTTCTTCAAATGGTGCAATTCGACTAGAGATTGTGAGTGCCTGCAGTTTGGCTAAAACGCTTTGGGAGTCACTTAGTATGACAATTGTTCTGTTTTGAGCCCCTGTGTCAATAGCATGATTTAATCCATACGATATTGCTGCAGCTTCGGCTGTGTAGATATTGGCTTCGTTCCAAGGGTGGTACTGGTTTGATTGGTTATCTGTCTCATCGTAATAAGAGCAACCCACACCAGCTTCCTGCACCGATCCATCCGTGAAGATGTATATGCCTTCAGGCCATCGTTGCTGAAGGGAATCGTGGTTGATTGTGGAAAGAAGGACTATAATGATGCGGGATTTAAAAGTTTCATAAGGTAGTTTGAATTGTAGTGGAGTTGGTGTATACGAGATCCAAGAAAGATCGTTATATAGACTTGTGTAACTATAACATAGCAGGGGGGATGGTTTATTTCTCCAATAAGGAGCAGTGAGATTTTTTATGGCTAGTGAACCGATTTTGATGAGCATTTCAGGGTCTTTACTATGCAATGTAACCAAAAACCTATCAGCTAGTATCTTGTGGCGTAAGTGAGAGGAGGTTCACCTGACTCGGCCATCAACGCATTTAGAGGTGTTGTACAAAAAGTTGTTACATTGATTGTTCTGATGATTCACTATGTTGGAGGAAGAGGACATAGTCATGGATCCCTCCCAAGGAGCTTACTACGTATAATTCTACCTGTTTCTTGAGACACCTAGCACTTGATAGATAGGGAGCACCACTAAAGTACTTAGTTCACTAAACAAACATTGTAGTACTGTCGCCTTTGTTTCCTTTTTTTGTCATGAATACTTCCAAGTTTTTCTGTTTTTTGGAATGTAGTAGGGAGGAGTCTAATGGTTCTGAATCATATTTTTAAAATAAAAAAACAGTGGTTTGAAGTGGGAAAATCTCTTTATTTGATTATTCTGAACTCTTCCTGAACTACTGTGCAGTTAAACAGCTATTTGATTCTCGATATCTGTGGTTTAAAGGGAGTATTATTTATCCACACTGGTAACTGAGATAAAAATATAGGCGGAACGAACGAAGCGGTAACTTAGAAACAGTCGAACGTGAGGCGGTCCGTACTCTTTCTGACCCTATACCCTCTTGCTGGAAATGAAATAGGCTAGTGTGGCGGTGTGGAGGAAACGCGGGGGAGTTGGAAAATCATAGACGTCCATCATCATAAAGTTCAATATCGTGAGGTGGATGGCGTTCAAGGGGCTGGGGTTGGGGTAGATAACGGTTTAATCCTTCAAAAGATTCGTTCCGAGCCATTTAACGGGAAACAAATGGAAGGAAGGGAAAGCCGTTTGCCCCTCCCCCCCTCCTTCCCACGCCTTACCGCTCCATCTCACTCGTCCGTTTCCATCCCAGTCCCTCACCGCGAGGTCGCCCATTCCATCTTAGCTTTCAAAAAAAACTTGATAAAGGTATCTGCAGAGTTGTAGGACGACGAATTCTTAATATGCCGGCTGAGTTAGAAAATAAGGTGACCACCTGCGAGAGTAACTTCTTCTCATATTGTAACGTGGACATATTACGGATTTTGATGGATACAAAATGAAGCGAAATAAGGTAAAGCAAGTTTTTCTGCATCCATTAATCACCACAAAGCCCCGGTTTCCACATTGATAACAAGGGAGATTAGCTTTATTGGATTACCTTACAACCTGCGACCGTTACCGAAAATATCACCGAATCGGCTATTTGTTTCTTTAGGAATAGCCTTTTAGTTTCGTGAAACTATGGCCTGTACGGTAAATTCAGTATTCTTGAGACACTTTTTCGACTGGCCTATGTTTTCGAGTTCATTCAAGCCACTAACTTGTAAAAAATAAGTTCCTAGTTGTTTCGTGAAATTCGTGTTTACCCAAGAAATCTAAACTTTAGTCGTACAAAACAATTGTTTTCATGAAATTAGCACTGTGTTATGATCTATTCCATCACTGGAATTGAATGTTATGATTGCACATAAGAAATAACCACGCTGAAGTAATTAAGGTTTGAGGATGACTGTGTGAGGGTGATGGAATGGTATAGTTGCCCCTTCCGAGCAGGTGGATGCATTATTAAGCTCCGCCACGCTCAGAAGATGAATCAGACGCTTGCAGGCGTCCGATTCATCTCCCAAGGCGACAGATTCTAAAATCGGGAAGGGGCCAACTAACCATATTCATCACAAATGTGATGCTAGAAGACGCCGGGTCATACTCGTAGGCGGCAGATTCAAGAAACAGGAAGGGGGAGCTAACCTAATCTATCGTAACCGCGCTCTGCCACCATGTAACATGGGGAGGTGATGGAATGGAATGGTTGCCCCTGCCAAGGGTTTTGAGGCGGTTAGTGCCCGCAACACTTAGCAGATGGCCGTGACGCTGGGAGGCGCCAGGCTATTCTCGAAGGGGGCGGTTTCAAGAATTCCGAAGGGGGAAACCTCTCATGAATTAATCTAATCATGATATATATGACGTATTTCAAACTGTTCTCACATTGTGTTTTATATAATCCGAAGAAGCGCATTCGTAATTGTTAGTACCCGTGTACTAACACGTTTATGAAGGACTTTTTTATATCCGAGCCGTATGACTTTTTCACACAGTTGAGATAGATTCAGGCCTACGGTATGGTCCCAGTGCATTCAAAATCACTTAACTTGCCTACTGCTACTTAGTTCAATTTATAATAGTAGGTTTACAAGTCTGTGTAAACCAATTTTGTTAATTACATTAAAAGAACAGTGAAACAACTGAGAGAAAGTATTACTCCAAAAACGGAGTTAGGCTTTATAATGTTTATTTTAGATGTTTCTTAGCGCTGGCCGCTTAATTCAAAACAACGTTTCCCCACACAGAAAAATTATTTTTTGATTTGAAAACTATGGTAAGGTACCGTCTAACTCTCCTCAACATCTCAAAAACAAAAAATATCCTAAATCCATCCTCCAAGTCTGTATGAATCAGTGGAGGAATGGTTCAAAACCTGGGATTAAAGTAAGCGTTTGAAAGCGGTGTTGTCTTCGACAGGAAATTGAAAATTGCGTTTTTAGTAGTTAAACCATAAAATAACATAAATACCTTAATGAAATGAATTAATAATAATTACTATGGTATCGTATTTTAACCACTCAACAGTCTCCTTGTTCTGGTCTGCACCACTCCATTAGATGTTGAGGTACTGCCAAGAAACATCAAAAATCTAATTTTTCCAGTTTCGTTCGAAGCATTCTAAGATTCAAAGATTAATTCTAAGATGCATCCGAACCACCGGGCTAAACAAAAAAATAATTTTCCTGTTTTTTTTTTTTTTTTTTTTTTTGAGATGCCAGTTTTTTTTTCAATTGAAAGATGGTGGGGTATTACTGAACTAGGGAATAAGAATACAGAAGGAACAGGTTGTAACTTTCAATCGATACATCCGATTGAACGAGGGAATTTCTATAATTTATTAAAACATTTGTGTTGTTTCCATAGTTTTCAATATTCAAAATATTGAAAGTGATTTTGTTTTGAATATTCAAACTTTTTGCTCTTTGATTTCATCCTTTAGAATTGGTCAAGCCTTTACTCAGAGGGACACAAACAAAGCGACGCAAGTATTTCTGCCAAGTGGGTTGGTTAGCTTCCTCGTATCCATAACATGACTGTATAGATCAATGAAAATTATTATTGACTAAAGAACTTCGTTCAATTAGGCGAAGCAAATATTGAATTAGGGTGAATTTATTGTTATGCAGGAGCATAACTTGAGAAAATAAAGGTAGGTATGTTCAACTATTGAACAAACTATAAAATATACCTAATAATAAAAATTGACATTGACGCTGAATGGATAGATGACTGAAGTGATAAATAATTATTATGACATTTCTAAAAATAAAGTATAAGCATCGTTCAATGACGGATCAAATAATGTATTGACTGCAGCGTCGTTTTGATTTCAGTCTAATTCCAAAAAAAATTGATGGGCTCCTATTGAGCCTTTAGGTCTCGAACAGTCTCTGAAAATTTCATCAGAGGGACACAAACAAATTTTCTGACATTCCGAAAGTGACAATGCACATTATAAAAAAAAAGGTATAAATCAAAAGAAAACTTCATTGGCTCGAGGTTATAATGTAATTTACACGAGTTGAGCGGAGCAGAGGAAAGCATGAAGATACTATAAAAAAAAACTTCACTATTCATTACACAACGTTAAATACTTTCACCTACTCATCCCGTCGCGAAAGGTACGCCGCGTAAGCCATCTAGTCAATACAAATGGTGTACATCCAGCAATCTATTTATTTTGTTAAAGTCAAGTTTGTGAAACGAGTCCATTCCCTCCAGTTAAATGCAAATATTACAGTAAGTATGAAAGCTACGAAGCAATGAAACTCACAGTTGACAATCTACAGCCAGAATATACCCAAAAAATTTCATCATTAACAGCATTTTATTTGTTTCAATATTACAATATTACAACGATTTACAATATAAATTACAAGATTGTTACAAGGATCACTGCACACACGACAGACACACAGAGAGGCAGACCCAATCGATAATTGTTGTTTAATACTGTAAAATGCAAGCGGAAATTTTGATTTGGAGAAAAATAACTTTTCATCTTTCGAGATTTAACTTGGAAGCAATAAAATTTATATGAAGGAACTTCTGTTCAAAATTGTTGATTGTGAAAGAAAAGTTGTCATTCTTTCATTGGCTTTTCCAATAAATCCCAACTCCGTCCCATAAAACTCAACTGGAAAACGAGGTTTTGGGGAAAAAAGGGGGAGAAAAAAGAAATACGGTCGTAAAACTGTATGAGTGTAATGACCTTTAGAACATTGATTCTCGAACTAATGGACCAGAAAGCCGTTAAACTCATCGGTTGTGCCCTTAAAGTTTATTTTTCATTCGAGGATTCGTTGCTATCGAAGCAAATGATTCCGAATGTGTGGGAGAGTCAAACAGGTGGAATTTCGAACAAAGGTACGATGTAACCTGTGGGGCAAAAAATAATGTGTAGCGATTTGACGACACTTCGGCACGCACAAACTAGCTAAACAGGGTGCGCTTGTTTATTCGTATTAGTGTAAACGGGTGATTCCAAGATTACTAGCTTCTTTCAGAGTTTACATTTCGAACAAAATTCGTTGTTTGGAATGGGTTCTGCCACCACTTTTATTGCTGAGAGGTCCCTTCTAAAGACATTTTAGTGATCCTGCAGAAAAAATCCAACTTTTTAGTCAAAATGTAGCATTTTGAAATTCAGAACTGTTACGGTAATGACAAGTCCAATATCAGGAAAGTAAAGTAAAGTAAAGTAAACAAGGAATTTCACCTTGGATTTTCGTCCGACTACCCGGAGGTGTCGCGGACGTCGCCAGCCGTCCTTCAGAGAGGATCGGAACTAGGTCTGACGATTTCGCTCGTGGCTTCCCATTGCCTCACGCCCCTGGGTTGGGAGCGTTTTGGATTCACGTGATATCGAGATCAGAGGTGAACTGTCTAACGACAGGACAGGTATACAACACTTGAAAGGATTTTGGCCCTAATCATTGGTGCCAGCCGGATTCGAACCGGGGCAATCAGTACTCCCACTGAAAGTAAACAGCTAGAGGACTGACGCCCCAGCTCGCTCGGACAACCTGTCCCCCAATATCCAGTAAAATATCAGTTCGTGGCATGTCTGCATGATTTTCTTAATAATCATAATATTAGGTACGGCAGGGTACTGTTTGAACATAATTCAAAGGCAAAATATTATTCATTTGTAGAAGCAGTCAACTTTCTCAATTGCCTACAAAATAAAATAATTACGAAATTAACATTCTTCCAACACAAATAATACATTTTATTGCAATCTCAGAGTAACACATGAAATAAACATTCTTCTAAAACAAATATAATATTTATATCAATCTCAGTCTTTCAATACAAAAATTCACTGTGATGACCAGTTTTTTTTCTGCGTGACGTAGAAACAAACACATTTGGTTCTCAGTAAAATATACTGACTAAGGCCAGAGTTTGTGACTTCGGTTAAATAGAAAGCCACCCTAACTAAGAACGAATAAGTTATAAATTCGGAATGTTAATACATTGAAACTTCGGCATACAAATGGCTAGAAGAAAACGATAACTCAAAATTATTCCAATAGGTACTGACTATGGAAATATATGTTGGTCAAACTGACGGGAAGATGAAGCAAAATCACGTAACCCTCATGTTGAGATTCCGGAGTGTTAGGAGGGGTTCTCATATTTGACACCACCTTTTCTCATTCGGTAATTTTTAGTGTTCATTCTCACGTTTTTTCCTTTTCTGCCTCTAGCTCAAACCACCCACCAATTTTTCCTGCTTTCACTACTCTGTTGTACCTCATATGTTCTTTCTTCTTATCTATAGCTCTTGGAGTTCCCTTTTCCTCTTTTCCCGTCTTTCCTTTGCTGAATATCTTCTGCTCTTGTATGAGTTGGTGAGGAACATCAAGTAAAGACACTGACGTTGACGGATTAGATATCACTTTTAAATTAGGTTTTATTATATGAAGAACAGTGGTGCACAATTGAATGCAGATGAGGGAGGTTTCATAAAATGTTCACATCATAAGGAATTATTCCGCCAAATACCGGAATACCTACCTAGCGGAGGTTCTGTCACATGAACCACTCCATCAAGGTGGATCCTTGATTCGCGATCCATGATTGAATTAATCGATCAGATCAGATGGATCTGCAACAGCTCTTCTTCCTTTTTCTTCATTTCGATATTTCTAAGGTCTCCCCATCTCAAACCTAACAATGTGTGGAAATATGTCAACCTGCAAAAGTAGGAACGAAAAAAACATAGTTGCCTTGGAAATAAAAAAAAGAAGATAAATCCTAGAGTTTCATTGTCATTTGGGCTCTTTCTATGCTGATGGCACAAAAGCTACTTTCTCTGGGGCTTATTTCAGGGACCAAACATTATGTACCTACTTATCAATCTTTATTTCGACAGAACCCAGTTAACTGGAATGAATATTAATTAAATTGCCATTATTATTTATAACCAATCATTAGCATGACAAAAACGTCATTACCATGATGGGAACTATTTGTAATAGTAATAGGATTTCGGTAACGGAGTTGACATTTCAGATTTCAAATAATCACATTTCCTCCAAAACTAAAAAAAATGCAGCTGGAATGCGCTCAAAACCGTTATTGCCCTCTTCGCAGGAGAGTATACTGAAGGCGATGACGAATTGAGGGTTTTGCTCAACCAACTTTACGACGTGGTTAGAAAAAATGCCGATAGAATGCGCTCGAAACCATCATTGCCCTCCTCGCAGACAGTCTACTAAAGGCATCAGTCAGGCATTTCAGTCTAGTTTTGAAATTTATCTCACGACCCTGAAATTACTTATGGATGGAGGCAAACGGAGGGGGTAATAGTGATATACCGTTATATCTTAATTATGTTACAGCGGTTTTTCGTCTTAAGACAAAAAAAAGATGGATCATAGTAGTGACATGCACTATTTACTATATGCTTTGGAATCAAGTTCAATCTTGATTGAATCCAATCTGACTAGATTGTTGGTAAATATGAATGTACATATATACATTCACAAGTGTGCGTCTCTGCCTTTCAGCCCTCCTCAACACCAAAAACTCCTTTCAGTCAATCTTACAAAGCAGAACGCTTTACAGCAAAGTCATTTAACAAGCATTCATTATGGTTCCGTAGAACAAGAACTGCTTTGAAACTAAGCTTTTTTTCTGCAATTACGTAAGGCAGTTAAAAAGTTGTAAAGCTGAGATGTTCGCAGCTTGGGATGTGGTGTTACATGTAATACATTCAGAGCTTGTTGGTTGTGTTAACGAGTAAGACAAGTCAAGAATTGTTAAATTTGGTTTATATTACTATAAAAGGCAAAATATACAGATATTACAGGCTAATTTTGACAAGATGAAGGTGATGGCCGTTAGTGTCGGTGTCTCTTAGCAATATCGGCGGGGGCCAGGGGGAGCACATCGCCAAAAGCTTGGAATCCATTTTCGTCGGCTACGTAGTTCACTTTGACTGGAACTCCTTCGGGAGATGTGTACCCATATTCGCCTTTCTTCACGAGGACATGTTCGTTTTTCTTTCCAATTGGTTTAAGTTCGCCTTGTTCAGAGTGGTAGGAACCTTGGCTGTCTACGTGCCTGAACGAAGAAACAAGAGATATTATATGCTGCCTTGGCGTTCATAAAATACAGTAGAACCCCCCATACCTATCCCAATATGCTATATACTTGTAAACAAATGTATATGGTATTTGTAAGTGTATTAAACGATACTTCGTGTACATACTAGTATCGTATATCCCTATGTATTTCTTTTCATGTCTTTTTTTCTATACTTGAAGGCAAAGTGGACATTAAATATAAAAATATGAGTATATATCAATTTTTTGTTGTTCCTCGAGATCTTCTTTTTTTGTGTACCAACACTCAACAAGGTCACAAATGTGTTCGTACATACCGAAGAAATGTCTACCTGTTTATGGACAACGTAGGTACTACTTGACTAAATATGAATACCGAATTGGGAAGGGTTCTATAGTTTTGGCTAAAGCTACTGCAAGCTGAGAAGTTGAAGCGTCTGGCTAGTTGGTTTGGCCCAAAGCATCAGTGTGTCAGTAACATGACTCCGAAAATACTGACTATATGTAAATGATCACTGATTGTGCGGGTTAGCTCTTAGTCGGTTTCCTAATGAGGCTTTTGGAGTTCTAGTAGCTTTTGATGATGTGAAAAGGTAAACTATAGAACATGCATAGATATTACTCTTTTTTTTTTCATTAAATCGTTTTGATTCGTATTTTCTTCTAAAAAATACACAATATGTGAGGAAGCTATACTGTTCACTTTCGCAAATGTTTTTATACAAATGTACGAGTATGTATTTTTATGAGATGTATGTACAAATGTCCACTTTATCATAACTTTAAAGCAACGGTTATCGTCTGGATTTTCTGTTGTACTAGCTGCATTCGAAGATTAGATAAAACAAGTAAACTTTGAGAGGGATAATAATTGTGTGCTTCGTTCGGGGAATGACGGCAGTTGTCAGGGGCTATGGTGATTTGCTCCTGAAGGAAGGGTAATGAAAGTCATACCTAAGCCGTGTAGGGACTATGCGGGTTAGCTCCAAGATGGTCCCTTAGACTAATGGAGCGTTCACTCATGATACACCCTTTTAATACAAAATTCACCTTAGTGTAACTTGAAGCCTTCATGTCAGCGGACATGTAAACGTTGTAAGGGTTAGGAATATTGTGTGCGGTTCTGGGAATGTCGGCAGTTGTCAGGGGCAACGGTGACTTGCCCTGAATGATGGGAAGAGGTCATAGCTAAATCGTGACGAATGCCTGTATAGGCTTTGTCAAGCTTCCCGGCTGACCGTAGAGCCACTAAATCAAACCTCTCACCGCCCTTTCGGACGTGGCTTGATCCGCAGAGGGTTAACGCGGCCGTCCACCGTCTCATCAACCGTCGAGAGCGGGAGCTCCCGTCCATCTCTACGGACAGATGTCGCGCTCGGTTGGCTCCCTAACGTTCCGCTGAGGATCGCTGAAACTAAGCCGGTGGAAGCTGTGGCTCGCTCTAACGGCAGGTCAAAAGCAATAAACGGCCCCTTCCGGTCAAGCTCCCTGATATACACAGACTTGGCAATAATATTATGTTGGGAAGAACAAACGACTGACCCCAACATTTATCATCCATTCAGCTCTATTCAATTTTACCACTTAGCCCTCGTTCAATCGGTTTATACCCGCGTTTAAAGCTTATGACTTTCCCCTGCTCCAGTCCTAACTATCGGGAAGGGTGTTCTGATTACCAAGCTTAACAAACAATCAATCTCTATTTTTTTGAGGAATACGGGGAATACTCTGCCTGATTTTTTGGGTGCAGGATTCAAAAATGACATCCGTTTCCGGTTATTACTTCTATACCTACCTAGTAAATAAACCTAATGAACAAAGTTAGTGATATATAAGAAAACACGAAATCAAAGACAAAAAAGTTACCATTATTTGTAAGGAACCTCAAAAAACATTAAGAAATTGATTTTCAAGTGACTTCTCCTTTGGAAATGTATTTTTCCCCTCATTAATTTGTTTCTTAATATCCATTTGTTTGGTCTACTTTGTTAAGTTTTCCTTTGTTCTTGCAGGCTTCGTTTGCGAGTTATTTCAATTTTAAGATTTTTTCCGTATTTTCGACCTTACGCCAGTAAAACGGCCGTAACTCCGGCGTTTTCGAAGTATTTGCAAATCTAAGGATGCCGTTGGAAAGAGCATTGAATTTCCCATTGTTTCAGTCTTTAATAGAAATTTTTTAAAGAAAACTAAAGGGTAAAAAAATGGGCCAGGCATGTACATTTTCCACATTTTGAAAAAACACTTTAATTTTAATGATACGTTTGAGCTTGTAAGCCTAAAAAATGCGCAAAAGCCTCAGCTTTCCATTGGTGTAATTATTTTTTATTTTTTAGAGGGAACTTTTTTGAGAAAATTGAGATTTATGCAAAAAAACGCATGTTTGTCTAGGATGCACTTTTTGTTGGAAACTAGTTGTAGAACACGTGTGCGAAGTTTTTCGGATCATACGCTGGACACATTGTATACTTTCCACTACACATATTCCTTTCACGTATAAAATTCGAATGGTTTTTCGCAATGTATGCCACTATTACGAATAATAGGCATTCCTTTTTTGTCCAGACGAGTAATAACGTTAAATTTTGTTGAAGAGCGACTTTTTTTCGAATATCCCTACTCTTGTTATTAGTTACTTCAGTTTCATTTCAGTTTGTTAATTACTTCCAAGTAACTATTAAAATTGGATGATTCATTTCGTTCAACTTCTCGAAAAGGCGTACTGTTTCACTGTTTTATTATTCTATTGGACTTTTCCTTATGTGCAAATAAATAAGTTGGTGATTTTTAGCAATTGGTTCTGGGAATGTAAAAAATTTAATGTGCTCAGTTTGTCTTGTCTAACGAACTTGCCTTTGGTATTTCGGGGTGCTTGAGTGTTGGGAAAAAGAACTGATTCTTTAAATTCGGTCCTTCATACACGGAAACCCTGAACCATTTTAGAGTGTTGCAGAGCAGAGCGGAAAACATTTTCATTCAAAATTGGTTAAAGTATTGCTGCAGCTTTCATTTTTTACGAAAATATATACAATATATTCAGGAATGTTGTTCTCATTGTGGTATTAGAAATACTGACGAAAATGTTAAAGATGGGAAACTTACAGATGAGAGTATTGTCCGGATGAGTCGGCGACATGATGTTCGCTCACAATGTCAATTTTCGGTTGCTGCCTTCGATAAACGGGAAGCGGAGCTTCAGCAAACACCACCAAAAGGACCGCGGAAAGGACGAGAGCGTATCCACTGAAGGAAGACATATTGTTGGATTGATGTTGATGGGATGATTCTTGAAGGTTTTCTGATGATCTGAAAGAAACTTCGGAGGGTTATATACGAAAACGGTCGATCGTATGAGAGCGGGGAGAGGGCTAACTGAAAACACCTCAAGTGCCTCGGGGAACGAAGGTGTCGGAAATGGGAAATCAAAACCGGCTCCGAGGAACGGCTCGAAGGTATTCGAGAATCTTGTTTTGCCGCTTCCTGCGAATTCCTTCGCCTCCTGCCGCAGAAAGGCCGCCTGGAATAACAACTAATTGCTGAACACCTTCAAATCCAAAGAAAATTGTTAACGTAAGATTATATTTTTAAATAAGAGTTGGTTTACGTTTCAAGACTGGTAGATTCCTAAAATTTCATTAAAATCGTCCTTCCGCCTGCCGAACCTTTTTCTTCGACTACCGGTACCAAGGTTTACAAAATTAGGCTAAAAAATCAAACCAGAAGCCTGTAATTTTGACATTATTTTCAATTAAACCCAAGTGCTGAAATTAAAGAAGGTGTGTTATTAAGAGTTTTTTGAGAAAAGGAGGTATTCTTCTCAAAAAAATTTCGGAATAAGCCGGTGATTTTGGTACGTTGTTATTAATAATATGAAAATGTTTTTAAACAGTTTAAATCTGTCAAAACTGTTTGGTTTTGCATCTCGAATTATGTAGATTCGAACTGTGGTGTAGAAAGGTCTGATCCTTCTGCTGAAATTTATGATATTTGGATCTTCATTTGTAAATCATACGTCTGGTGAGGTTGTACCAGTAATCTCGGTGTTATTTTCAATCGTCATCTTTTTCCAAGAGGTGACATGTGAGGTGAAATCGTACAATAATCCAGAAATCAATAACCTTTCGTAATTGTTTGGGTGATTCTGATAGATGTTAAAGTGAATGAGACTACTCGGGTCATAGCATATTCATTCGTTTCATACCCATAAGACAATATTTTATTAACCATAAAAAACAAATATGTAGCTTACTAGTTCAAATGGTAATTGCTTCCTAGTCAGCTTTGTTTTCACTTTTAGAATATAACATTTTTTCCCAAAACCAAAATTAACTCACGCATTTTGCGATTTAGTCTATTCCCAATAACTTCACATTTCGTATTTATCGATGTGCGTATATGTTTCTATCCGTAGATTCTTGTTACTAGCTCAATTCCTACAGTTCTCTTCATATATTGATGAAATTTTTAGGGAATGTGAGAGTTAGGTTGAAGATGGTTTTCTATGAGTTTCTTTGTTTAGAAATCAATATCATTGAGCAAAGGTAATATCCGTGAAGCATCGTTTCCCCCCTGTTCTTGAGGTCCGATCGGGTTAAAATGTTGGGGGATGCATGGGGGGGGGGGGGGGGTACGCGAATTTTGATTATAACATATAATTTCAATTTCAATGCGATAGTGTCATTAGTAGATAGTACACGAAGCACGGATATTTAAATCTCGGGGGTTTGTACCAGATACCGAACTTTTACCGACAAGCTTAATCACAGGTTGGTGCGGATATGCAGTAATATTTAGATAATCTACCAAACTCTCTGTTTGAATGATAATAGCCCAGAGAGCTACAAAAGATAATAAATCAATCTGGAGATGCGCAAACGTAAAAATGCAGCCAGCTCAATTTTCGCAAGTTCTAGTAGTTTGATCTTACTCAAACTCAAAGGGTAGTTGCCGGTCTTATAAGCTCATATCAATTTCAATTCGATCGGATAATTTATTTTTAATAATATTGAATCGTCCATAGAATTTTCTCGACATGACCGCAATACGCGTCGACTGACACAACTGAAACGTTGATTTCTGCGGGACGTGTTATATAACATTTTGAATTCTACATCTTTAATAAAACTTAGTTTAAGTTTATTTACAACATTCCAATGATCTGTACATCCATGGTACCGATACAAGGAACACACGCCACATGCAACTTGGCAGAAGTTTCATTCGTTGATTTTAATAACGGTCATTTCTTTGAAATGACTTTGTCTCGGAAGATGGTTACAAAATTGTGTTATGCGTGATCTTTCGAACCCCTAATATATTTTATATTCTAAATATTGTAAATTGAGCTCGTTTAAGAAATCTGCCGTACGATTCACCTTTTCAACCAATATACTCCTAGATTACACAACTCTGAAAAAGTCAGTTTTTTTGTGACAAATGAAACAATGGGACTTTTTTATTTTTTATCTGATTTACAGTGTGGCTACAGAGTTTTCACACTGCGTCTAGTTTTTCTGCACATCATTGATATAAAAGATTTTGGATGTTCAAAATATCACAAGGTGACACTAATTTTCAGATCAGACATTGTTATTTATTCAAACCTGAACTCTTGATGAGGCTACAAAGATTGTGAAGGTTTTCACACAATTCAAAAGAGCGTACGTTGCATAGCAGCGTACCATCATAGAATATTTTCCCTCGAAGTAGAGTTTAATGTCTTTGTCACGATGACGGTACAGTGAAAATACGGTATCGCTATAATTTTTTCCAGCAGCATTGAATCGATTACCTCTGCTACATGTTTTGTCAAGTTTAAATTGCACCAAGTCCAAGTGTTGACTTCAGACTTGTGGACATTATGCGCATTTCTCACGAACGCCGAATTTTGTCATGGAGCACATTCCTCCGTGCATTCCTTCACCAACACATATTATGTCGGACAGATGATATTAATTCTTCAAGCCTCCGTCAGAGCACAGCTCGGGAGAGCAACCCTTTTTCCAGTCTCGACTACACTTGCGATTTAGCTCTTCTACCTATCATTTTTTCTCCAGCGATTTTTCACAGCGATTTTCAGATTTTCAGTCAAAGGCGTTTCCTTTTTCATTTTTTTTTTTTTTTTTCATTTCATATTCAGTTCAGTTAATTTTCTACTCCAAGTGGCGATTATTCTTTCATTTCAGCATTTTATTGTGGTCAGATTTTTCCTTTTATACTTTACCATGGTTTTGAAGCCAAAAAACTTCCTCAAACATAACAAAATATAGAGATTTAAACAACTCGTTGGGCGAAACTGATTTTGAAATACTCTGATAATACGTTACTCGCGCAAAACAGGACACTGGAATCCAAAAACACATGCCGCTGTGGTTATGATTCACGGAAGTTAGATAGGTGATTCACAATCTCAAACTCGGTTTATATAGAAATTCCGGTAGATTTCAAGGTTGCAAACTTACAGTGAGGTATAAACCAATTTTTTCAGTTTTAAATACACGATCGTGAACGCAGATTTTCAAGGAAACTACAAGTGACACAGAAAAAAGCCAATGGATTTCATCTCAGCAGGAATCGCTCATACGAAAATGAACAGTAGTTTCCGAACATCAAAAATCATGCAGAGTAGCATTTTTTGTTCATTTTCCATCACTCAACATTTTGTTACATTAGTTTGTAGACGGAAGAAGCCTATTCCATGTTTTATCTTTATAACCGTTACCCTGCAATACTTCTCTTTTACGATTGGTATGAAATAACTCGTCCAATTTTTTAAGAAAACGCAACCCGACACCTTTTTTCTCACACAAAAGTCGAAATACCATATTGAAAGCCAACGATCTCAAGAACCGCAGGAATTCGAGCCATCTCCCCTCCCCAAGTGCCTTGGTATTTTTTACCCTTTCCACCATCAATAATGATTTTAATGGTGGTTGAAGTGGTAGAGGGGGTTCGCCCCCGATAACGATCGATAAAGACCATTGTCATATTTTATTCCCGGCTTCGGAAGAGTCCAAGAATTCACATTTCTCTCTAGGAAACCCGAACCACAACCCGCCCTTTCCTCCACGACTCCTGCCATCCTCTGCCCGCGACAACCTCCACCCTTATTCTTCTTCGACGTCCGTTTTCTCATTATTGCGTCCCGTTTCGTCTTTCCTCTCTGATGGACTGCGGACCCGGCGGGGAATTTCATAAAAGAGGTTCTCGTCCTCTTCCTGCTCTCTCGTTGTTTGTCCCTGATCCTCCACAGCATCATCGATCGGATCTCCCCTCCCCCCTTCCATCAAAGTAAACAAGGACGGCCTCCAAAGCTTATTGCTCGATAAACATCCATAAATCAAAAGAAATTCCAGTTATTCACCTAATATAACCTTATTGTTTCATAACTAAATTATACTTTTCGGAATACTGGAGCAAGAGGCCAAAAAACAACTCAACCCTCTGGGATTCGTTCTGTTCCGTGACACGATAACTTCTGGGATACTTGAGAACAATCTTCAGTGTTTTAAATCCCATCGTATTCCACCCAATACTTGGTCTCTACGGCTGGTTTGCTATAATTGTTTTCGTCGTGAAAAAAAGTGTAAAATCCACCGCAAAATAGGATCTTGCGTCTTTAAAATCTATGTATTAGGTGGATCTTAATTTCATTTCCAGTTGTATCTCAAGAATAGCACGCCCCCGAAAAGCACGAAGGGGATGAAACTCATTTTACCTGGGGCTATTGAACATTTATATCATTCCTTCGCCCCACGTGAGACCGAGCATATTTGGCGGAGCGTAACTTTTAATAAACCCGGATCCCACAACTTCTAATGCGATAAGTAAGCGGTTTTAGTACGCAACGAGCGTTAAGTTTTCTAATACGGTTTCACCGAAAACACACACTTATATTTATGTGTTAGATTTAAGAATAAGTTTATAAATATTATAAAAATATAAATGGATTATAATTCAGTTTCACTCCAAGGGTCGCCATCTGGTTTGCAAAATAAGAAGGTAAACCCGGATCTTCTTAAAATCAAAACGCAACGAGCCGGGAGATGTGAAAGTATCCAGTACTTATATCTTCAGAGTGATTTACCTTCAAGGGTAGGGGGATATACAAGAAGCAGGTCGCCCGACGAAGGGGGAACGAAATAGGTAACCAACCGTAGGAGGGTGTGAAGTTATCTTGCTGACTTATCTTTCATTAGTATTACGAGCTTGTTACGCTAACTGCATCCGTTGGATTTGGGGTTGGGATTCCACGATACCCTCGGGACATTTTTTTACGGGCCGAAATCCCAGTCGGTCGGTCGTTATTAGGACGAATGTCTGGGTCCTCGCCCCTTCACAACTGGATTAACCGCGTTTGGGAGGTTAAACGCGTTTGCGAGCTGGTTGTTAAAACCTTGACAACATTTCATATTAATCCACCGTTTTGTATTAATGAACGGAAACCCCGGATTATGAGGAGCGAAATATAGTGTTGTTTTTACGACCCCGACTCTGAGTGGGTATTCTCAACGAACGAGAAGCGCCAGGCCAGGCCTTTTCACGTGAATCTGTAGGAACCCCTCCCCACCACGACACAAAATGCTATCGAGGCTGATGAGATGTTTAAAATTAATTTACAGCTTAACTTTCCCTCATCGCTGGTTTCTACTCTTTGTCAAGTTACTAACTTATAAGCGTAGTAACTTATAACATAAGTACTCTTTCCTACAACGCATAGGAATCTTGACTCATCGAAGCGATGAAGAGAAGAGTGGCTTTTGAACATTTTCACAAACGGGCCTCCGATGAGGAATATTGGATTTGCCTGTAGTGAAAGCCGGGGATTCTATTTGGTAATAATTGTACGGTAACGGGCGAACTCAATTAACTTATGCAGAATAGAATGTATGCAATCTGATAATATAATGTTGAATGATGTCATCATTCTTACAGCGGATAAAAGTTGTGGGAAAATCTTCCTACAGCTAATAAAGTGATAACATGATCAAGAATGGTGAGTTCGTGAATAATGGTTGAACAGGACTTAGCTATAGTGGAGTTGAGATTATGAGGATGGAATGGAAAAAGGCAAAGTTTTGATTAATAAAAAATAGGATTTTGACATTTTCTGTAAAAACATTCTGTTGAAAATCAGCAGTAAACCCGATTTGGACAGGTCAAGTTCCTAACTGAAGTATGCAACTGAAGGTCTTGTGGACTAAGGACTTACTAAAAAGGGACACCCTGGATTTCATTTCTCTACTGTTACAATGCATGAAGTCCAGTTCTATGTTGAACTAAGAAACGGTTGTAGGGCATTCCAAGGAAGTTGCTGACGAACATGCCATCTGATCGTACAGTTTTCACTCCAATCTTGCTGCCTTCTTTGGTCCTCAAAGATCATCCAGGAAAACCGCCGTGCTGTAGCGAATACATTGTGTTGCCATGAGCGGGAAACGGTTCTCTTCACACCCATCCTTCATTGTGCCTCTTGAATGTTCCAGCTTACAGAAACTTCTAACCTCTGATGCGTCACCTGCTAGCGGTAATTAGGGGAACCGCCTCTCTTCTTCTCTTTGAATGCCCGGCACTCGAAGCTAGACAGTTCAGAACCTTTGAAACTCTCAACCCAGAGGAAATGGTATCTACAGGCAACCTTATGGGGGAAAGATGTTCAGTCTGGCGGAGGTTGGGATGTTCCAGAATCCATAAGTTGAGAACAGGGGAGTAAACCACGATTTCAGTGCGGTAGAGGGGTGATCCAACTAACTGAACTAAATATAATAATTATACCTCTGATAGATACTAATAGTTTTCGCTTCCCATTTCTGGAAACTGTTTCACCTGAGCCATCAGCTTCACCGATATGCTCTGGGTGTTGCATTGGTAACTAGGTGGTGATGGAATAGCGAGTTATCCCTGCCAAGGGTTGAGGCGATAAGGCTGTGCAACCCAGAGGAGCCCCTGAACCTAAAAAGTTTCAGTTGTGTGCTCAGGTGATGCAGTTTCAGGATGCACCTACTAATGTTTTTTTTTTTTTTCGCCAGAAGGGGGAAATGCATTTGTGTATGCAACGGACGGCGATTTCTTCAAAAACGACAGTACTTCTCTCTGGAGGCGAATACTTATCCACCTCATTAATCTCTTTAAATTCTGTTTCAGTCTCTATTTATCTCTTTTATTATTACCAAGAATTTGGTGGTCGCTCTACTCTCTTCTTTAATTAATGTACATTCAACGTTTGATAAGTTTGTACCTCGTCTCTTGACAACATCATACCAGTAATTAGAAGCTGTTTCATTAATGAATGAATTAAGATCTTTCATAAATCTCAATTCCATGCCGTTCAACACAACTCTTGTGAAATTGGTAGACTACAACACACGGCGGTAGGATCAGAGAGAAATGAGTAGCTTTCTGTCCCCCCCAATACCAACGAAAACCTAATGAACCGAGAGTTTCATAGAACAGCCCCTTTCTCTCCTCCTGGAATCGCTTCTGAGCTAAATGGATCGGCTAAAATTGGTCCTTCTGCGCTGACCGCTGTGCTATAACTTGTTCCCCATTAGCGAGGAAAACTTTTCCACTTGGTCTCCGAATAGGTGGTGTTCATTTACTTTCCCAACGCCCCGGAAAGGATTCCACAAGCGGAAAAGATGTGGACAGCTTGGCAAACTTTTTGATGCCGAACCAAATTTTTCGTTTGATCTCGGAAATACAAGGAGTTTTCTACTAGGAGGTCCAACATTTTTATTTCCGTAGTAATGGATTATTCAAACTCGGTAACCCTCCCACATTTTTACGCATTTTTTTCGAATAGAAACCTTTGTATTTGATTTAGAATAAAAGTTTACCCCCTCCCCCTTGGTTGTTTACTTTTCAATGAATGTAGATTCCAGAAGTCGAATTAAAACAAAAAAAATAATAATAAGTAAATGAACCTTTCGTTTGTTATTTGAAAATATTCTCCGAAACTACTGAAGCTAAAGTCCGAAAAATTTCCTCAAAAATCAAACACTGGCCAGAGATGCTCCCGTCATCCTCAAGGTGTAAAATTTGAGGATGTAACTTGAAAAAATCAATTTCAATGAATTCAATCAATACCAATGGATTGAATGATACTATCCGGGTTGCTTCAAGTTCATTTTACCCAATGGCAAATCTTTGTGCGAAGATTTGCCATGTAGTTTTTTAGTTAAGGTTCAACTCGATGATTGGTTAGGATTCCTTTCGCCAGTGCGTGACAGTTCTCATATTTGATTCCCAGAGGCGTCAGTTTTTCTCATGGATTCCTAGTCGACTCTCACTAAAATCGGAATGGTAGTTGATGAATAACAAAGTGTGTTAAACCTTTTCGTTTGTGACCATCGATAAATTAACTCACCGTTTAAAACAGTTCATTAACCCCCACACTCTCGAATATACCCCATATCAACTGGTTTCAAAATTTGAAGAATTCGTTTAGGATTTTTTCAAGAATCGATAACCAATTCGATAATCCTGGGGCGAGAAATCAATACGCTTCAGTTCGCCTCTAAATATACAACCGCGTGGTTCTTACATTAGCTTTCTCCAAAACAACTCTAACTCATTAGGAGTTCCTCAGTTTTGCCGGCGGGCGAGAGTAAGTAGTTTTTCTACGTGTTTGCAGCTATCAAAACACGAAGCCTAATTAGTGAAGGTAAAAAATGTCTCCTCTGACCTTCAACTCAATCGACCTATTGTGTCCTCTTCCCGTTTCATAATTTAATAATGATTCAGATGAAGCTTTAGGGCTCCCTCTTCCGGAACGTTCATCTAAGAGATAGCAAAAATGTTAACCTCTAAAATAGAATTTCTACTTCTCTTAAGTTTTCAGATTTCGCTGATCCAATTTGGTTCCGTGTTCGCCTGTATGTGTCCTGCAAATTTTGTCTCGTGCAAAACTATATTACGCCTTAGTCCAATCATGTTGTGGCTACTACATGACACTTTAACGCCATGGCCAAAAACGCTCTTGTCATCAGCTGACAGTAGATCGTCACTTTCGAAACAGTATTTCTAATAATTCATTTTGTTCTCACTTCACTTCTGTCTGCCTTTCAATTTAATAAATATCCTTTCATTTCAATCTGTCGTAAAAGTTGTAATTATTCCTTTTCTACCGGTCCACAGTGTAGTACCATAGTGTAGTAGCCACAACACTCCCCCCCAAGTGTCAATGATACCGTTCTGGGAACCGCACTTGTCGACCAATCCGAGTGGTAGTATGAGGAGTGGTCAGACTCGTAGTTGATTCGCTGGTCTGGAAAATCGGAGGAGGATGAGGAGCTGGGTCTAAATCTCCATGCTGAGCCAGTAGAAAAGCTGGTTTGACTCTGTCTATAGAAACATTCTGCTCTCCACGAGATGTCTGCAGCAGTGTGAGACAGCACGCGGTAAGGGCCATCGTAAGTAGGTTGTAATGATAACGTTTCCCGGGATTCTTCGGGTTTGCTCCCATAAATTCCTCTGCCGTCGGGGCAATAATAGTAGCTAATGCAAGTGCGCAAACATGGATTTTTAATAACGTCGATTACCCATGATGTACTGGTTCGATTTTCTTTAAACTCGGGCGGTTGGTGGATATGAGTCAAAATTGTTCAACCCGTATGATATGTTAATCTAAAATAAATACTGCCATTTGTTGGAAGTTGAAAATTATTGTCTTTAGTGACTCCCGACGTATCATCGAGGTAATTATAGTCTCCCTAACTCGTTCCCTGATTTTCATATTTATCGACTGATATGTCACTGTTACGAAGGTTTCAAGACGCGTGCTCATTCATAGCAATGATTCTCCTCATGTTCCTGAGAGGAACGCAATTATATCACTGTATTGGATGTTGCCTAAGGGCCTCTATGGTCAGCCCGCATGTAGAGTAGAGCTAATCCCTTCAGGCATGAACAAAGTGAGGGTTAGGCCAGTGGTATGTATGTGTTCTTTAGGAACGGTTCTACACTGGCCTTCACGAGATGCAACTTTCAAAAACTGACCAAATAGTGGTCAATCAGAATGGTAGCCACACTCGCTTTTCACTGACATTAAATCCGCGTGACGTTATTAGTCGGAGGTATAGGGGTGTTTAGTCCGTCAATCACTTTTTGAGTGCTTACCCAGCCCTTACCCTACCTCCAGAATGGATCTTTTCAGTTGGTTGAAATTACATACGGCTAGGTGATACCTAAATTTTAGGTATTTTACCCCGTTAGATGAGTTACGGGGCGGCGACATCTCAAAACCTCTTGTGGCAGAGGCAGTCTTGTCCTCCTCTCATTGATATCTTCACTTCTTCCAAGCAAATCTGCCAGCGTAGTCCATAAAAGCAACCCTTTTAATGATAGAGGGCCAATCTGGATTCCCTACCACCGCCCTCTTTGACTACAAAAATTAACGTTTGCGTTACAATTCGTACCACGTTTTAAACTCAGCACAACCTGAGACGCGAAACAGCAAATCTGTAAGGGGGAAGGGGGTTAACTTTCATTTCATTGGGTCACTCATCAACTTAACAAGGATATCATTGAAAACTTGAAGCCATTGTGGACTTATTTACCAAGTTGTAAAGGTAATGAAGCATCATTCAACACGGTATCTCCAAATAGTGGGGAGCGCGGAAGGAAACAGCTGATAAAAGTTGAGAGGGCGGTCCACCACGCGGCTGGCTGAGGTTTGTGTGAAATCAATGAACCGCGCTCCCGGGGCCAAAGCACTTACGCCTCTCTCGCGCCAGTTACGTTAGCGTGACTCCTAACAGCAGGAGGGCTCCAAACGGACCTCTTCCTCGAGTCCTTTTATTCCGGAACTTCGAATCCACTTATATGGAAACCATTAAAGTAATAAAGACTGCAGAAATCCATGAAACGCTGCGAATAATTAAACTGGGTTTATTATTTCTGTATTGAAAAAACACACGAAGATCACTGGATTACAGATAATTACCATCAGTACGTACCCATATTATATTCAACCTTTATTTCAGTATTCCATTCATTTTAGACAAAAGTCATAACATACTCAATTTCTCGGTCCCAACATTCCAACCCTCATTGATACATGTGAGGTTCCCTTTTTCTGCGAGAGGACTGCCATAACTTCCAATATTACAATCCATTCAGAGGCAATATACCTAACAGAACGTAGTAGGGGGACATACATACTCCCTGGACGACAGAAAGACAAACACACAGATGCAGATTGGTTGAAGAGGCAGATAGGACTTCTCAGCGGATAGTAAACAGGATGAGTAAACAAATCAACAGTAAAACGATACCAACTGGTCTAACAGACATATAGTAAAACCAGAAACACTGGTTATGAACACTAGACCACTCAACTAAACAAATCGAACTTGAACGGCCACACAGCGTGGGCTGTTGGTCATATATCTTTACAATTTTCCAACCCTTTATACGTTACGGAAAACAAAGAATTTCACTTTAAGTCCCATATTATGATACTAACTATGTAGGGCGACTGTCTCAATTCCATATAATAGCATCATTGCACGATATCTCATATATATAAAGCAGAAAGTATCAGAGCAGGTATATCCTTTTTTCATCCAGGCGGGTGGAATTCACCCCCACAACCCCGCCAGTGAGGGGAGAGGGCCCCAGCGGGGCGGAGCGTCTCTCAGGAAAACCGACGTGCTCGAATTCTCGGGGACTTGGAATATACGATTTTTTTACTTTGCGTATTGTTTTTATACTCCCTCATTGTGTTATTCGCCTATTTATTTTTAACCTGCGTAGCAGGGCCTTTAAACTAGTGATTTATATGATACTTATTGTCCTATTGGTTAAAACTGCTTCCAAAGCGTATGCCTGGAGTTTGTTTTTTTTTTTTTTTTTTCAGCGTATTATCTTGGTATTTTACGCGAATCGCATCAGCCCTGGAAACCAGAGGGTGATAAAACATTCCACCACTTCTTTATTTTAAGGGTAGCTGTCTTCAATTTAATTTTTTAACATCGGTACTGGAAATGGTCTTATTTAGTGGTGAGAAGAATGAAAAGCCATTTCCACAATGTTCATGGATCTTGAATATGGGTTCGTAGAAACTAGCGATCAAAAAATTAGCCGAGAGTTCCAATTTTCATGGAATTTATAGTAGAATCCAAATATAAATTAGAAAAATAGGAGTTTTCATTTGAAAAAACGAAGTTGGTGTGTCAAAATTTTTAAATAGAATACTTGAATGCAGGCCAAAAAAGAGGTAACACATGTTTTTTGCGGTTTTTCAAATCTCTCATCCTCTCTTCAACATTTTCTCGGCCATTCTTGTTCCAGATTTCTTGTTTTTAAAAGATGTAACGACGGAACGTGACGTGGCCCCAGGGAAGTGGTTTCAGCTTCTTCAACCTTTATTACTGAAAATGGTATTATTAAGCTCCAAGAAGGAATCGCAAACCATTTTTTGGTTCGAGGACCTTGGAGATGGGCGTAGACAAACTGACTTCAAGTATGAATGCAGAGAAGCAGGTCTTCCAGAACCGTTCCATCTGAGACTCAAAAATATTAACGCTGGTTTCCTCCTTGACCATATCATTCTCCATCAACTTCCCCCTCCCCGCCACATCTGCTCCATGACTACATGATCCTGATTCGCCACCTATTTGATCTCTCGCTGTCGCTCTCTCCCTCCCTCTTCCTCCCTTTAGTCTATATATCACCCTCTCTTTCCTCTTTTCTCCTCCATTCCTATCCCAGATTTCTGGTTTTTGAAAGGTGAATGGACGGAACGAGAGGTGGCTTCCAAGGAGCCGCCACCAGAGGGAGAGGGGCGTGGCGGTTTCTCCGGCTCTTTTATGATTGAAAATGCCCTTATTTAGCGGTGAAAGGGAATCACAAGGCGGAGAAGGGGGCTTAATTAAAAGACCTCATGAAGAGAGAATCCCCCCCTGCCGACCTCGTCGCCCAAACAGCCTTTTTGCCCCTCTTCATAAGTCTCGACCAATCCTCGCTCCTCCCGCTGAATGCTGCCGCCGCCGCCTTTTTCGTGGAAACGGTGGACCAGCTCCCGTTTCCCCTTGATACATAATTCCCCTTCTGTTAAACATGGTTCGCGGCGCCATAATTATCTTTCGCCCTTTCGCGGCCGGAACCGTCTCTATTTTAATGACCTAATTAATTAATTACCGTATTCACGATAAATCGGGCCAAAAATATTCTCATTCATTAGCTGTATTTTCCTTCACCTCTCTGAAACGCTTTTATAACGGGAAATAGTCAGTCGGATGACCCAATATTCCATCGTTTCCAATATTCCATTAAAGATAGCCTACCCATTTCTCTCCGAACGTTTTGCGTAAACGAACTTACATTCACAACTACACGATCATCACCATTTGCTTCATAACTAATTTTTTTTCGTGATTTTATTTATTGCAACTGATTGTAGTATACATCATCTAGCAATATTTTATCTCATAAATGAACACGATGTACAGGGTGAGATTTCATCGAACCAACCCTTCAGAGTAACACACTGTTTACTGGAACACACTTCACTATAACTTGCACCGCACAATCAGGTCCAGTGGCTTGTTACGGTTGAGGCGCCGCACTTCTCCTTCGTTATCCAGAACGTTGAGCATCTCCGGGTTCTTGTGCTGATGGAGGCGTTTTTCGTGCTTCTGGGCGTATTTCATGATGATTTCGTTGACTGTTTCCAGTCTTAGGTCACGATGAATGTCATCATTTCGCATATACCAGGGGGCACCAACTATGCTCAGGATTTTGTTCTGACAAGTTTGTATTTTCTTTACGTTAGTCTTTTTGGCACAACAATCGATCAAGTCCATAGAATCACTAACGTAATTGAAAGAGCACTTGAAGGCAAGCAAGTATGCGCTGGCTTATTCCTTGACGTGGCCCAAGCATTCAACAAAGTTTGGCACCCCGGACTTCGTTTTGAAATTAACAGGGATCTTCCAAGACAGTTCTATTTACTCCTGACGTTCTATCTTGAGAATAGGCACTTCAGGGTGAAGCAGGACGACCAATACTCCAGCCTAAGGCCTATTAAAGCAGGTGTTCCGCAGGGAAGCGTCCTCGGGCCAGTACTGTACCTGATGTACACTCGGGATTTACCCCAGCAGGAAGATACAATGATAGCCACCTTCCCGGATGACACAGCCTTACTCTCGACTGGACATGAACTAGACGACGCAACCCAAAAACTACAAGAAGGCGCCAACAAGATTACAAATTGGACCAAGAAATGGAGAATGAAGCTGAACGAGTCCAAGTCAGTTCACATTAACTTCACCAACCGAAAAATAACAGTCCCAGAACTTGTGTTAAACTCAAACAAAGTCCCGTATTCTGACACTGTAAAATATCTGGGTATGACTCTCGATTCAAAATTGGTGTGGAATCGTCACATCGAGAAGAAAAAAGAGGAACTGAAGATTAAATACAGGAAAATGTATTTGGCTGCTGAGAGCGGATTCCCGTCTTTCACTTCACAATAAACTGCTTATTTACAAGCAGATTTCACTCTTATTTGGACTTACGGGATTCAACTGTGGGGCTGTGCCAAAAAGACTCATAACTAATGACTTCAAGTTTTCATTAAGATTTTGGTTCATCACCTCCAACAATTAACCTTAGAATTTATTCGTTACTGTTGCGTGTCACGTAGATTAAACGGCAAAAGATCCCACAGAGGTTTATTATTTTTGTATACTCTTCTACTTAAATCACTCTTATACATTAGACGTTGCCAGAGGTACAGTATCTGAACTCGGCGCCTCGGGCTTCCATACTTTGTCTTGTTTACCATAAATGACGTTTATCTTTTAGCACGTTAGGTCGATCGGGAACGAAATTAGCCACAAGGGACTTCAGCTGATCACCGATCTCCTTGAGATCAACTTTTTTTCTTGCTCGTCTACAAAGGTTGATTATTGAAAATAATAAACCAAAAGAGAAAACTAAGTTTGTCCGGTTTTGTGGGGCACATAGGTTTTTCGTACCTCAAACTTGAATTAGCAGATCACCGATAGCATTTCTTTTTTCAGAATGATGATAAAAAGGAGATCCAGCCAGCACATTGGGTGTAGTAAGCATTGAACCCTTTAAACGGTTCAGTTGGAGTTAACATTTTATTATCATCATTGTTTCAGTGTAACTACTAATTTTAACAAATCCATGGGACAAAAAAAAGTAACTACCCCTTACGGGATTCGAACTAATGATCCCACAGACTGTTATTAAAAGTGTAACGTCTTCAAACGTCAAAACAAGGATTTGTAAACACATAGGGACTATTGCGGACAGAGAACCACTAAACTGAGGTTGTTTAAATAATGTGTAATTACATTAAATATGTGAAATTGGACAGGCGAAATTGATTTTGGCAATGATGCAAATTTGAGGAAATCCAACAAAAATTGTAAAGCTGGACCTCATTTAGGAAACTGCGTTTACCGTTAATCAATCTGCTATTACCTGTTTCTTCACAACAGAAAGTGCTGAAATTCGCAAAAAGTCAACCATGAACAAATTAATGCAAATTTGGGCATGATTAACACTTTTTACTGTGACAATCTGGGGTGTTTTTGCATGATGGAAGCCTTTATTGGAGCTCTTAGAACACCGTCGTTAACGACAACTGAAGTTCCAACAATGTGGATTTACGGTCGTCTCACTCGATAATTGGATAAAACGGATAAGAATAGAGTAAACCAAACCCCAGTTAAAATGAGACGATGGGCTGAGACGATGGGCTAAGACGATTGATCGAAAACAACAGACGTTCTCCGTTAATTATCTTCAATCTTTGATGGGATTCTCATCAACTTTTCAAGGAGTTGATACCAACCGCTTCCAGTCTCCCTCGGTGCAGTTGTTTTGAGGTAGGTCAGTCCCTTCGCTCCACGAAGAAATACGACGGTTAGCCCTCCGCAGGGAGACGTTACGTCACGTGACCCTCTCGGAAAACCACAACCCTCGGACGTTGGGGGCCGTTGCAGACCGATTTGTGGGAAAGTTGCCCCTCCAGTCGATTAACTTATCTTCCCTCGGACTGTCTGAACGGAATGAGTGTAATCAGTCGTGAGGGCGGAAGGGATACCGCATTCGGAGGTCTATTTGTTCATTTGATGGAACCAATGGTAACGGGATACGAGCGGCGAAACCTTTCCAAATGGGTGGATAACTAAATGTACTTAGCACTCGGCTGTAACGTACATTGGGAACACATGGTAGCAATAAATTGTTGATTTATTATTCCCAATAATGGACCTTTGTATTGGGGTTGAAATGGTAATAAAGTAATTAGTTAAAATAACTAGTTATCGGGATAATCAGTTATTCGAACGGTATTCAAAATAACGACTTGGGATAAGGGAAAAGCTTCCTTCGAGGCTCGATAATCCTCTCTATCTGGCTTACGTCTGAGGTGACAAGGGGTTGTAGTCTAATAACGATTATCTTCGAGGCCACTACAAATAATCACCAGGGATTTTGTCCCGAGACGTGATGATCAACTATAATCTTTCTAATGCCTACATTTCAAGGGATACGTACCTCGTCTCTCCAGTAACTTTCAAGGAAATAATGAGCTAAATCATGAGGAGTTATGGGACCCCTCCACCTGCTAAACCCTGACCTGATTTAACTTGTGTCGTAGCGTTAGCAGTTCAAGCGGTATGCAAACAGCCAAAAAGTAGGCACCTACCTATCTTCACCTAGTATAATAAGTGTTTTTTTTTTTTTTTTTTTTCAAGTAATTATGTTTAGCGATTTGATTTTAACGCCTAAATTAATTGGAATAGGTTTTCCCTACCACCGATAACTTAGCATAGGTGTATACATTTTCCCACTCAAATTGAGAATTTTCCAAACAAATTCATCACTGGAAACAAAGTTCAGAATTCTCTCAAACATCAAAACTTAAGTATTCACAATACTGATCGCTCTCGATTGAGCAACGAGTACAGGAGTTTCGGGCGTAGTGTGTTGGTGGCTATCACTATAAGAGTTCGCTCTTTCATACGGAGTTCTTTTGACTCGGTAGAAAATGTTTTAGTTGTTGAAATTTTTCAAAAAATATTCAGTTCCTTTAGTCTGTCAAAATAACTACGCTAAATTGCGTCATCGGTGCTCTGGACTGGACAGCGACTATCATGCTCACTTTTGATTAGAGCAAGGTGTAAGGAGTTATTATTTATTATTTTCATTTATTATTATTCATTATTATGTTATTCTCCATGTTGCTCTAAAGTTCATTCACGCAAAGTTTTCTGGAATCATTTTAACTGCAACTTCGCTTCACTTTTCTGCAATTCTCACTCCCGATTTCATCGATGTCAATGTCGAAATCAGTGCCTGCTGAGCTTAATGGTCTTGAAAGTTCAAAGGGAATGGGTCCTGATGATATACCCCCGATCCTGTTGAGATCTTGCTCCTCAAGTCTTAGTGGAACCTTGACTGTTTTGTTTAATAGATCGTTGTCTGAGGGAATATATCCTACCCATTGGAAGACAACTTGAATTACACACATCCACTAGGGTGGAGATATGTCGAATGTAGAGCAATTATGGTCGGTACGTTCAATCTCTACAACATCTAAAATTTTTCAAAAAATTATATGTGAACAAATAACCCATACATTTTTAACGCACATCTCCCCTGACCAGCAAGGATTCAAACGCAGGAGATCCACAACAACTAACTTTCTGGAATTCCAAGGATTTATTCTCCAAGCGTTTGGAGGGGGTCATCAGTCAAATTTTTTGCAGATTTTTCGGAAGCCTTTGATCTACCTTCCCACCAGTGTTTGTACTGAACAGTATTGGAGCTTTGGAAGCCTGATCGCATGGATGGAGAGTACCTGATGTATTGATCAATGTTGGTTCATTCCTGCTACATCAGCAGTTCCGTAGAAATCCTATTTGGGTTCTCTGCTCTTCCCGCTATTCATTAACAATATCCAAACGATATTCAATGGGTTGATGTTTCTTCTGTTCTCTGAAGATCTGAAATTGTTATTGACACTATTGAATTGAACAACACTATTGAACCACCCTCATACGTTGGCGCTCACTGGGTGGTTTGACTCTCAATCCGTTGAAAATCCACGATTCCGATCATCCACCGTTACATGATTGGTGACCACCCATTAGGATGGGAAAGTGCCTTCTGTGAGTGCTCCTTGTCTGTCTTATGTTTCCGGACCATATATCGGCCATCTCTATCAATGCGGGTCTTTAGATTTATAAAGCCGAACAACAGAGACTTTTATTATGTACTAGCTATAATGACTGTCTATGAAGCGTTGGTGATTCCAATTTTGGAGTATTCCTCAATTGTTCAGAATCCATTTTATCAGTGTCACATCAACCAAGTTGGGAGGCTGATTTGACAAGATTCTTAACGTATGTAGCACTCACGCTTCACATCACGAGTGAGAATCTCTATTATGTCTCTCTGGCTGCTGGAATTAACTTACTCAATCCCTCTGCTTGCGGACTCTTAGTAGATGCATGGTTCCTGGTGGGATCAGTTCTGGTTGATGCCCATCACTCCAGGCTGAGATGGAATTTATCGTCCCTCGCTTGGGCTAGCGTCCTCATGCTCTCTTCTGGATATCGTTCTCCCCTAATTATTTACATATGGTGCCCTCCACAAGTGTCCAGATTTTGGTACCTTCAAAGATCAGTGAAAATGATTAAAACATACCTAGTAATGAGCAACTTGGACAAATAACCCTTAACTCTATGTCCCCTGAACGTTTTTTTTTCTATTTGTATTTCTTATTTCTTATACACATTCATATCCTATTGTAATGTTGCATTGTTCTGGCCCATATTAAATAAAACTGGCCTCCGTAGCAGAGTACTGTTCCGGAAACAGCCCAGTCAGGAATGAATGGTCGGCATGAATCCGTATTTCGTTGTTTAAAGATAGAGTTGGAGTCAGCTTTGAGCCAAGGGAATTATATGATATTACATTATTTATGAGGAATCGAAGTTGAAAGTATCAGTACATATTCGCTCTGGTGTAAGGATGTGAGCGGTAATCTCAATTACCACACCAATCTTTTCGACTTTGAATCCGTTCTTATTGAGTTAGTAGTGCCAACAGTGTTAACTGTGTGAGATTAAATTTATATTCTTGATATGAACGTCACGTGGCTGAAGCGTCTACGAATTGTAGGTTTCTTCCTGTATAAATTCCCAGCAACCAGTCTTTCGTCAGACAAAACCTCATTCGTTCTTACAGCACTAATCTCGTTACTCTTCGTCAGTTTGCTTGTCGCCTAGAGGGTTTGTCTAATCTTCATCCATTCTAACGATGGGGGAGAGATGACAACGGCTCAATCTAGAAGACTGTTGATCTCTATAGCGGAGGATGAACCCTCTCTTAGAAACAAGGGCTGCATTCTGTACATACTAAACGGCGAGGCCGGTAGAAGGGAGGCTACCCGGTGCAAATGTAAAACGAGTACAAGTCTACTTTGAGGTGGAGCAAGCGAAGGAGAGGGACGGAGATAGCAAAGTCAGAGGGTGAGAAAGGGATAAAGGAAGTCAGAGGGGAACGGAGTGGCAGCACGAATGATAACACGCGTGAATTGAAATTAAACCGCCCGTGTTAGTCAGTGTTTTGCCCCTCCGCCGTCATCCTATCCCCTATTTCTCCGGGCTGCAGTTACAGTTACAATTCCCTCAACCCCCGCTCTCTCAGAAATTGTTTCAAAGCCTTTGGCGGCCCTGTGGGAGCTTCGGAGCGGGAAGGGGCGGATACGCGGTCCTGTTGTTGTAGGATTGGGAGAAAGAGAAAGAGGGGAGGGGGGGACGAGCTGCTGATAAATTCTTGTTCACTTCTCCCGTGGGAGACGGAAGCGCGAGAGGATAACGTCACGGGTAGCGGCCGAATGGGGCGTCAGTGGGGTCTAGCAGGGGATGAAGATTGTATATGCTACACTACACAGCCCTAAACAGGGAATCTTACTTGGGGTAGCTTTGTTGGATGCATACGTGTAGCCGGTTGAATGTTGTCATTTCCACAAAAACTGAAAATAAAATATAGTGAAACGTATAACAAAAGTTCCACTCAACCACCACGATTGTATTAGCGAAAGAATAAAATTAAACGATACTATGACACGTTCGAATTATTACACAGAGGTTTATAATATCTGTATCTGTGAGCACTTCGACGTAAATAAGTTAACTAGTACTGTGTAGGATGAGGAGTAACCACGCATTATGCCCAGCCTACTTAGCAATGGTCAGGCCTGACAGTAATCGGCACATAGATATATATGATGGTTTGTGTACTCATTGTGGTGGAGAAGGAAGTGTTGAACACATTGTGATGGAATGTGCCACCTATGTTGGTTCTAGAGATATTTTATTTACAGAATTATATAGGATATTGAAAAGCCCTTTTAATTATAAATGTTTGCTGGTAGAAAATTTGGAGGTGTTCCAACAAATCTTAAAATTTGTAGAAGATAATAAAATAAAAATTTAAGTTTTAGTGTACGTTCAGTAGCTCAGCAGTTTTTTTTTTTTTTTTTAAATTAATTAATTATGTTTTATAGAAATTGAAGTTGTTTTAAAACTTCAATTGTAATTTACCGATCAATTGTAAGGAAATGTACATATTTATATATTAATTAATGGCTGTATGTAAAAACCATGCCAAAAAAAAAGTTAACTAGGCACATTTGACGAGAATCTGGGTACAATATGTAAACTCGACACCTCGCGCCTACGTACTTCGTAATTGCATTCAAAATGACAACACTTGAGCGGCCGCCAGCCACCCAGCCTTGCTCAGACCTCCCGTTGACTTAGCTCAGCAGCAGGGCTCTCCTGGTTGGTCGTTGTCGACCAATTTTAATGACATGAGGATGATGTTTTTGAAATAGTGAGCGAACGGATCGTACAGGAACCCGAGTAGTCTCATTCGATTCTGGGAATTAGTTTCCATCTTTCTCCTACACCGAAAGTTTTTGAGATTTCGATGTTTTGATAGATTAATCCGTAAATATAATCCCTCAAGCTGATCAAGAGCTGAGATTACCGGCACTAGCCAAATCTGTTTAATTTTGAGCCCAATGTCGTTAACTTTGGTCGAGTAGTTTTGTAGAGAGGCATCAGACAGCGGACGTTGCAGGCAGACAGAAGTTTTTTTTTTTTTTTTTTTTTTTTTTCAATCCGATTTTTTTAAATCCAAGTATCTTGAAACGTAAACCATTAACCTTTGAGGAGGGTTTTACTTTTTTTCTTTTTTGATGATGAAGGTTCACGATTGAAAATAATAAACTAAAATCCGTTTTTTCGCAAGTGGACTCGATTTGTGGTCTAATTTGGTCTTAACATTATTCATTTATAGCAATGGCTCCTACAATTTTGGAACAAAAATTATCAAAAAGTATCATGGAAATTTGTTTTGGGTATTCCGGAAAGATTCCAGTTACATGTATACCGATTTCATGGCGGCTCACCCTAAATTAGCCTGATATTCAAATGTAACCTCCTTGTTTTAAAACAGATAATTTTATGTTATTTGGGATGAACTGATTTGTTTGTTTATGCACAACGATCCAGATACTGTAATATGATTACTCTAGCTGCAGATTTCGGAACCATATTTATTTATTTATAACACGGGCTTATCAGCCCAATATACCTAATAAAATAATGTATAAACTCAGTTATTTCATTGGTTGACTGAAAGAAAATAATCAAAAAATACCTCACGAGCACTCCCCGATTTATAGCCATGCCAGAAGGTAGTTCATGATTTGTGAGATCTGGAAGGTTGCTGGAACCTTGTATTCGAGGTGGAACAAAGAAAACTGAGTTTTGAGACACTCAATCACAGATTTGATACTCATCATACCTATTAGAAGTCAGATGTCTTGCACGGGAAGCAGTAACGAGCAACGCCAATCCATTCTTAGGAGGCCTGTCACTGGACAGTACCCTCCAAACATGTTCCATGACCGTTTCGGTAATTTTTAAATCATTATGTTCGAAACGCAAAGTGTATTTATAACACAAAGAGTTATCAATAAAGTTAAAAAAGAAAAAAAAATCCATTCTAGCAGCAGTCGTTGGATACCCATGTTCAGATGGCAGACAAACATGATAGATGCTCTTCCAATGTGCACACCACATCTCCCCAACGCCTCAACCCCCTTAACGCTCTTGCTTCTATGTTCCATGCTTCTATATATTATAGTGCACTCAACATGATTTATAATAATACAATACATTTTGGGAAAACATTACACTGAAAGTTACTGAGTGCGCCTTCCGGTTTGCTGGCTCCTGTGCTGGTGCACTCCATGTATTTTTGGTGGTGGTTCACATATGCAATGATGGTAGCCAAGTTGGTTAGGGTTTACGTAAGCCGCTCACCCGGGCAACGAGGAAGCTGATCGCCTTGATAAAAAGGGATCAGAGTCCAACCCAATTGGACCTGAACCCCAACTAGGGGTTACCAAGAGTTATATAACTCAACAGGTTCAGAAATAGAGGACAAAACACGCACAAAATACTGGCACAACACTCCTAAGCAGAGGCAAGCCAAGCGGTTCCTCTCTATTTCAAGGAAACGCGCAAAAGCCCTTCTATCATTGAGGCGCAAAGACCTTCGCAAACTAGTGGGTCTTCTTACTGGCCACTGCCCCCAAAGGTACCACCTAAACAAAATGGGTAAGGCCAGGACAGTAGAATGCCGGCTCTGCTGCGAAGAGGCGGAAACAGCAGAACACATCCTCTGTAATTGTCCTGCTGTTGCATCAACTAGATTCCGGCATTTCGGGAACTGTGCCCTAACACCCACTGATATTGCCTTGGAAACGCCTGAAAACCTCCAACACTTTGTGAATGAAGAGGTTATTAATAAGGTTTTGAATTAAAATGGGGACAGCGTCTCAATTAATCCTAGCGGTCTCAGTGACCAGGGGCTCCTCCCATCCCTTATCGGAACAAAAAGCCGCTCACTCGTCAGAATTAGTGTAAGATCCTCTATGATAGGGACTACTATTACGAAACAAACACTTTTAAAGGTTACGGAAGGTGTGTATGGAAGTTGTGGAATCCGATGAACTGTGGGGCACACATTAGGAAAGCACCACATTTTCTCATAAAATGCACCAAAAACTAAAAAAAAAACAACAACCCAACAGAAACAAACATCTGCCGTTAACTTTCATACAAATTGTAGTTTTTCTAGCACAATCTGAAGACAAAATAAATAAATAAGCGACGCAGAAAATTGCGACGCCACTGGAAACGATGTCAGTTTGACGTTAGATTTGACAAATACCGTCGGTTTCCGCGCCGCTGCCGTGAAATAAATACAAGGGCCTTGAGTGAAGAAGTTGGTCCCTGGCCCTTGTGAATGATCACTTTTGAACTCCGTGTTTCTTCATAAGTGTCCCTTCACGGTGGAGTTTCCCCGGTGTTACCACTATCGTTTTCACGGCAGGGGAGGGAATGAGGGCAGGGAAGTGAGGCCCATTTGTCAGGGTGAGAATGGTTCCCTCCCTTCGCCCGCGTCCAGTCCCTTTTTTCCGCCCTCGAAGAAAGTTGTTTCCACCCGCCTCGACAAACTTCCCGCCCTTCACCTGAGGAAAGTGACAAACGGCTTCCACTCGGCGCCTTATTTACATATTTCTATAACAGTTTTACCAGTCAGACGTCTCCGCTACGTCTCCAACGGCACCGCCTACCAGCGCAAGTAATTTTGAATTCGTTCTTTCCAAACGCAATCGAGAAACAATAAGATTTCAGGTGTAAACTCAAGTTTAAAAAAATAATACTTAGCAGTTAACGTGATTCGAAGGTAGCAAACTAACAAAAGACCGTTCCTAAGACCTCCAAGGCGCAGGCGTTTCCTCATTACTGTTATCACAAGATACGAGAGAGAGAGAGAGAGAGAGAGAGAGAGAGAGAGAGAGAGAGAGAGAGAGAGAGAGAGAGAGAGAGAGAGAGAGAGAGAGAGAGAGAGAGAGAGAGAGAGAGAGAGAGAGAGAGAGAGAGAGAGAGAGAAGTTTATTGACATTCAAAATAAAATAAAATTACACTTGTACAACAATTATTTAAAATGAAAGTAAAAATAACTGAATAGAATATCATTGTGTATCTGGCGTCAATGTCCCCACAGCGCTAGACTGAGGTCTGTGTTGCTGTGGGGGAGTGAGAGCTCACAATATTGAAACACATGGTTTCAATACCTAGTTTATGTATATATTTATGTCATTAATATAAATAAATACTACTTTTATAAATAATAATCAGTCACTATACAAAAATAAATATTGACTGGAATACTTCGACTGAGACACCTGTTCCTATTACATTTTGACATTTTTAGACATAATTGCTTACCAATATCTTTTCATTATTTATCAGGAATTCAAATATTTTCTTTTTGTAAGTCGCCCTGTGCGAAACTGACAGGCTAATTCGATACATTTTTCAGCAACTTTATACCTTTTTACACCTTTCCGAACCTCATTCGTGGGTATTCTCATAACTATTTCCGGTTAACAATAATAATAATAAACCTGGCCTTCAGAAATGTGCCATTTTTCCGTCATTCTTTGGAAAGAACCACCGACAGAATAGATCCTATACTCGTTTGCTTCCATGGACTCTTCTACGCCTACTTGCATAGGATGGGGAAAGTGGATGACCCAGCATGCCCGTATTGCAAGGAAGAGGATGATGACGATGTGTTCCATACTTTCTTTAAATGTGAATACTGGGCTGCCAACAGAAGTTGGATTCAGCAGACAATGGGGCTATCACCTAAGGACATGACAGCAGAAAGTATCTTAAGTAAAATGCTTGAGCGTGAACAGAACTGGACCGCCGTAGCATCCTTTTCTGAAAAGATCCTGAAAGTAAAGGCTGTGAAAGGAACGGGAGAGGCAGAGCAGAGAGAACACGGACCGAGAAGAGTAACAAACCCCTTCCTAGAACCAGCCTAAAGTGATGTGTCAAACAGTTCCAGGCTGAGTTCCGTCGTGGGAAATGGAAGGTGAGGTTTAAGTGGGTTTGAATCTCACATAACCCAAAATGTTTTGTCTATCTTAGGAGATCCAATTTCCACCTAAGGATCTTAAGGATTTCCTCACCTGCCACCGAAAAAAATACTCGTTTGCTTATCATTTTCTGCAAGCCACTTTTAATGCTTTTGGTTTACTTGAACTGCAAATCCAGGCGATACGTAGCAGACTTATCCGTATTTCAGAGTGATTCTTTTTCTAATTGGGAATGGTCGTTTCACCATTGTAGGCGAAGCTATTGGGTACCTAGGTACTAACTTGAATATAAAACTTGGGAAGGATATTGACTTCCAATGTGATTAAGTTCGTGGGAAAATGTTTCGAACAAATGTACATGAGCTTTCTTACCCTAGATAGTGATGAAGCAGCAACAAATGGGATAACAAAATGAGTGGGTTTGGTGAACCAACACAAGTCAACCTGGTTAGATATCCGATGAGATTAGGCTCTTGGACAGTTTTTTTTTAGGGGTTGGTGGAAAATCCATTACTGGACTGACAGTGAGGGGGTATATCAAAAGATGTGTCCCCCTCACCCTTTGTGTCGGGGTCTCCATCGTGGCATACCGACTAAAAAACACCGTTCCTCTCGTCTATTAGGACTGTCCCGGGACTGCTTTTTGGCATTACTTCGGGACAGTCCCCTTTTTAACCTCGTGAGGGTTCCTTCTGGTCTTCAGTACTTCTACCCTGGCTCATTCCCAGCTTCTGTTCACTTCCATCTCTTTGAGCACCATAGTGATATACGTGCTGACTGTGCTCCAGTTCTCCGCAGATTGTATCATCTTTTCTATTGCTGTTTCTGGGCTAAAATCACCTATTATTCCAACCAATTCCTGCCTTAGCTGCTGCCATTTTGGGCATATAATGAATGTGTGCTCTTGGACAGTTGATATAATGCTTTGGAGGCATAGTACGAACTACCTGCAGATGTGAATCCGAGAGGGATTCAGCTACTTACCCATTTTTAATCAGTGACTTACATATTGAGTTATACATGCTGTGTTTATTTGCCTAACGAGTTCTTCTGTTATAAACTCTTCACTCTTTACGCTGATCAAACTGTCACGGATGATGTAATTCTTTGGAGCAATAGAACGCTCTGCCTGCAGAGGTAGATCCGAGTGGGATTCAGTTACTCATTCATTATAATCATTGACTTATACATCGTGTTTATATGTATACCGACTGTTTTTATTGCAAAGTCTTCACTCTACACACTGACCGAGCTGCTTGAAGTACAAAATACCAGTTGAACAGGTGATATAATTCTTCGGAGCCACAGAGCGCACTACCTGCAGAGGCAAATCCGAGAGGGGTTCGGCTACCTACCCATTATAATGAGTGACGGATATATTGAGTGGGCCGTAGAGTGAGGCACATGGCAGGTGCTGGGAGTTGTGTGGGACACAGCCCATTGTTCAACGGCAAAGGACGGGCACTCAATCACTGGATGACTTCATTTGTTTATCACCGCTCCCCCGCCCCTTGCCAACTACGTCCCTTCGGCCCGGTATTATGCGCTCTAGTCGGGACGCACTTCCCATTCTCTTCACTTGTTCCGCTGATCGCTTTATTATATTGTTCGTGATGCGCCCTTCAAACTGCCGTCCATCATTTAACAATATGTACTAAGCCGTCATTTCCACCCTTGAAATCTTTAACTATACCATCAAACATTGCTTATGGACCCCGCTTGTAACAACTTATGGCATTTTGTAATAATTGTTCAAGGATTATAATTTATGTAACATATCTTGGACAGGAATTGATTCAATTCAGACCTCGTTTGTCGAATGCTATCAAATCGTATATCAACATTTGCCATGTTATTATCCCAATTAATCATTCTTAAAATTTGTTATTTTCAACTAAATTTCAGTCAGGTTTTATGTATGTTTTGGGAAAAAACAGGTACAAAACCGTATCAGTAATCAAAATATAATAAATCACTCATGTAATTTTGATTTATTATCTTCAGTACCTACTTAATGAACATCATTATCATCATTTTTTTAGTTTTTGTATTTGTTTATGATCATAGGTATTTTAGTATCATTTGGGGTTTTATCTTTTATTTTTGTTTGTGTATTTTCATAACGATCGAGAATTTCCGAAACAAATCAAGCCCCCCAAGCTGTATTAGCCCAATGAGAGGAGTCTTGCACCCCCCAGTTTTGAAAACTCGAAGATTGGCATATGTAACCCTGGAACTATCAGAGGGGGCATAACACATCAATTCCAAGGAAACTGATCTAATTTGACCTAGCGCATCACGGTAGCACAAGATCTGTTTTTTCTGTTTCAAAAAAGTGGCTGATGGCTGTTATTACTTTTCCAATTTTCTTCAAATGATATCAAAGAGGGCTATGGCCGCTTAGTGGGCCTACAAGTATTCTGACGTATTTTTTAGGCGTGACGAGTAATTTAGTTGTCTTTCTTATTGATATCGTCATTAATGATCGATAGTATTTATTGATCAATAGTTTAGTCTGTCTCAGGTCTGAGAGACTTTTTGCGTCTGTTTGTTTCCTCTCTCCTAGTTTATAGTCGTATTCCGTAGACAGATTGTGGTGGCTCCAAATATTGGTTTTGTTCCCATATGTGTGGAACTGGTGGGGTTTGATTTTAAATATTTTTTTAGAGTGATGCAGTGGGGTTTACATAAATGTTGCCCTCCTTTTTATTAATTGATTTCGATGATTAGACAAACCGTGAATAGGGAAAAAAGTTAATTCAGTCAATGCAGCAAGAAACGCTTAAAGGGTAAAAAGTAGTTCTCTATCCCGATCTGTGAATATCACTGATCAACGATAATAACATCAAAAACCAACACATCCACTTCCCCTTGCGTAAGATTGTAAATAATAAAAGACCGAAAACAGTGAATGCAAGATGGAACTGTTACTATTTTTGTGCATCCGTACCTTGTGGTTTATAGATTTGGTACGGATCTTTCGTAATCGAAAAAAGCCTCATTTCCCTCAAAATCCTGTTGTAAACCAACAGGATTTCAAAGTGCATCAAAGCATAGAATTTAAAAAGAATCCGCCCTCCTCGTTTCTGCGTAACTTCTGGACCGAACCTAATGAAACTTATATCAAAAACCACATCGGCATCACTCGACCAACCATGAGGTTATTATTTAGGGGTTGAAATATTTAAAAATCGAAACCTTAAAACTTTCTATGTGATAGGGTAGTTTTTTCCTTTATTTAAATAGAAATTGGTTCATGATTCGAATGGGTCCACTCGGATTGGTTAAGGATCATTCGTTGGCACACCATTTGAAAAAATCGGGAGGGTTGTCTTTAACGCGAGTTCTGGGAGTGAATACTAGATAGAGTGTCTGGCGACATCCCCCGGATTATGGTGGAACTGTACGAATATACTTGGCACATCGCTGCCTCCCAATCTTCAATTCCGTTTATTGGTAGAAGGAGGAGAACAAGCGAAACCGTTTTTTTGCCCCTACTTTTATTTCTTGTACAATTGCAGTAGCTATTTTGCTGAGTTTCTTTTCTGACTGCACGAAGGAAGCATTGTCTCAGGCTGTACAGTCCAGTTTCGGTAGCCTGGTGATCCGCTTAGGGGGGCCTTCTAAGTAATACGGAAATAATAATTTGCAACGTATTACACAATACCTTTGTGTAATAATGTGCGGCGTATGTTCTTATTCGTTCTTGACTTTTCAACTCCAATTTCCTTAACCAAATTAATAATGCCTTTTACTAATCCAATGCGACCAGGAAAAAAACCAAGTTTCCAAATTAAACCATGCTTGAATGTAACGTTAACAAATATGAACAACTGCCTTCATACCGGAATATAACTGTGCCAACAACATGGAATATTATTTGTTTTTAGCAAGCTCACCATCTCGCGTTTCGTAGACAACGTTTAATCATAAATATTGTGTTTTGACAAACCGGCTCGGATTACAGAAAGCTACAATTCAGTTTAATGGAGAAGGGCGAGCGGCCTGCCGTCAAAAAAATAAGCAACGGAAAAATACAGGTTTCCATTAGGGATCAAGGTCAAGGGAATTTGCGGTGAGAGGGTCGGATTACTCTCTAAGAACAAGCTCGCAGATTAAGAAGAGATTTTTCGCCGTCTACCACTTTCTTTTTCACCATAAACCCAGAATATCATTACAACCCCAAAACCTTCCGCCAGTAGACGGGATTAGCTTTTTCTAAGATAACATTTTCCTGTTCTTCAGTTGGGTACATCAACTCAGCCTCATTCTTGATGAAAATTTACAGTGAGCAGGATTACGGATTAAAGTAAAGTAGGTTCCCGTTTTCAGGGAAATTGAAGAGGCGTTACAGGCGAAACAGAGCTATTTCCAGCTCATCTTTCAGCGAACTCCTTCAAAAGTATTGCATATACCTATATTACAAAAGACTTATGCGTTCAAACATAATTGTCATCATAATCATGACAAAATAACTCGATTCATTTTATTTTATATATATATCAGTCCATCATGGTATGAAGACACAGTAATCGTCTGCATGATTGGAAATTCCGTTAAAGTTACAAGTGTCTAGTCCAAAACAGGAAAAGCGTCCAGAATTCGTTTGATCAAATTTTGGAATTTGGGATGATTCTCGGAACCTATTCGAGAGATATAATATCTCTCTAGATTATTCTGCATTAGATAGCTTTTCAGAAATTATTTAGTTCGTCGTACAAAACACCCAACTACCTGAGTGATGCCTCTCTGGGTATGCCATGGTTTTCGTACCACTGTTTTTGGTTCCATTTGCAACAGGAAGGATGGCAAAAATCCACCCTAGTCTCTAATTCTCAATATTAGAATCAAAATTCGAGACTCGAATATTCTCATACGTTGAAAAAATCGTCCCATCTTGTTGCTACATTTTTGTATTCATAAAGTACTTGTTGAAATGCCTTCGCACGAAGTATGAGCATGTTGTCCCAATTTTCCGAATCCTATAAACTGAAAATAGTATGAGCAATGAGGTAGCTTTGCTTCTGGCGTTAATCAGCTGATCCCGGACCTAAGCGTTTTCAAATATGGCCCTACGAGGGCTAAAAAAATGTATTTCAGCTTCAAACGAAAACTAAACAACCTGTCCCCCTGCCCCTGTGTGTGGCCTGTGTGTGTGCTAAACTGCCTGTTAGCAACAATAGCAGCAATAGTTCGGGAACCAAGCCATAACATCAATCTATGAAATAGAAGGATGTTTTGGAGGTTCTGACCTAGCCTATTTATTGTGCCGGAGCTTGATGATCATTTTAAGATCGCTCCTGTCAAAATCGGATCGACAGCTTAGCCAGTTATTGGGAACATACATATGTGCATATATGTATATAAAAACAGTTTGAGTTTTATATATAAAATGTAGGCATTGTACCTAAGTGATCCTGTCTTCTCTGAGTACTACTGTTGTCAAACATGCTATACTTAATAATACATTATTTTTGTATAAAAACTTACAAAACGCGATATAACATTTTTGATAGTTGAAGTATCACATAGGTTAATACACTGGTAGGAACCATATATGTAGTATCCCCAGCATCATGTGTTCATAATTGGGTCTCTAATTCAACGCGTAATTCGGAAAAGAAGGGGTTCATAACAAGGAGATAAAGAAATAGAATGGTTACCTACCCCTTCCTAGAACTGGATTAACCTGCAAAACCCAAAGGATGCCTGGAACCGGTACATCCTTGAGAGCTGCAGTTTGAAGAAACCAGAAGGGGAAACTGTTCATATCTATCACACAGATGGAAACAACAGAAGAAACAAAATAATGACAGCTGTAGATAAAGTCGTTAAGATGTTTAGACTTCAGGCTGGAACTTGGTGTGAAAGTCTACAGATCGCTTAGCGGAGAAGCTTTATAGCTCGCCGACCCATTGTTACATCTTAAGTTGTTTGTTTAGGATTTGTGTCTACTCTTCTCCTATTTGCACTGTCTCCTACCTGACAAAACAAATCCAAGCAAAAGGTATTAAAAATTAAATCGAGATAGAAATTATCATCTCGCTGTTGGAAAGTGAGGGGGATTCTTATCAATCCTAATATCACTCACCTCATTCCAGTTTTGGTGCCTTTAACAAAGGTGAAGCCATGAATAATTTTTTTTTTTGGCTCGGCGTCCACCCACCTCCTTGAATGGCGTGACGTCGCCAGATAAGGTGCAAGGGAGGGCGGCATTGTTAGTAGGTACATTTGCTCTAATTAAACTGCCCTTGATCGCGAGTCCCATTAACCCTCCGAGGGCTCTCCGCTGCCTTCATAACTCGGTTAACCCCTTAAGTCTATTTTATGACCGACCTAAGTTCTCTTTCCTCTTACATCGAGATCCGCTGTACCTTTCTAGTTATCAACGCTAATTGAGTGGGTAGGTCCTATAGCTCTAAATCCACTCTCCAATTATCAGGAATTATCAGTGTACCAGTAGACAGTCTCATTAGTGGAACTAACGAGACATATTTTCCGTTTACCTGTAGTAATCAAAATAGTAGTTAGAATCACCATTCAATGGGTTATAACCTAATATAAGTGGTCTTTTTCAATGTAGCTATTTTTTCAAGGATGCCAACCGCAATTTTCTTGTGTAGATATTGTCAGAAAATACGAAAGAAAACGATCTGCACCTTTGATAATTAAATTAATGAAAACAAGAATTTTTAAAACCTACAGAAAGAATCTAGTAGTTTTTCTGTCTTTGGCAAGTTCGAACTATGTGTTTAAATAAAAAATCTACGACAAAAAAAAAAAAACAAATGGCAAGTACGGTTGGCACCTGGCTGCTTCCTCGGCCAGGTAACAGAAACGTAAAGACTTTTGAAATGTTTTAGCTGATATCGAAAGATGTAGAATATAGTCTTCTTACCGCGACCCTCGGGCCAGATATACTGCGGGACATGCTACATCGTGGAGGTCTCGTGTGATCAGACACCTAAATGGACGATGTCTTCGTTGACGCCACCAACAAGCCTTTGTTGACGGGTTAAAACTTGATTTTTGAAGACCTCATTAACTGTGGGAATTCGGAGGTGCTCGGGAACGTACATATTCAATTGATGAGGCGTTCTCATCAGTTCTGATATGCATTTCCACAACCGTACTACATTACTACGTTATTTTGAAATCGCAGTGTGATATCGTGATTGCTTTGGGCCCTGTTCAATTCAATTCATTTACGAGACCCCGGCCCGCTGGGACCAATCACTTTAGTCCCGGACTAACAAGTCCCATGTCCCATCTCTCTTAAAGTGGTACAACCCCACAATTGAACACCGTAAGTCTAGACCGGGTTGAGTACATGATTGTGTGTGGTCAAGATGCTCAGGCTCCTCAACTTGGAATTTCTACCAACTGATCAGTACCTACATGTTACACCTTATTTCATAGAGAAATAGATTTCATAGTTTATTAAGTTTTTTTTCTGTTTCCATGCTTGATCTAATTGAACTCATGTTGTCATTTTTTAATTTGCCGAAGGTCTCTCTCATAGAGATCTCCCATACACCACAATTTTGGGTGGCCCCGATTTTTGGAAATTAATTGATCCAACAATGATTTTTTAGAATATACCCAGATCTAAAATTGATGGTACTGAGACCAACCCTCTTCAATACCTAACACATTAAGCAATATCTAATGGACACTTCAGAAATGATGCTTCTTATACATATTTGTTAACATACTGATAGAAACCAAATGTCAATGTGATTTATACCGTGCAGTATAAGTGGAAATTGGGTGAGCATTTGAAATAAAACGTTAAATTGATTATTTCTACATAAAGTGGTAAAATTTCCAAACAGTTTAACATAAGTGACTGTAAGGTGTATAACAAAAATTCGCTCTTACTAACACGCTCCTGAACTATTTGTAAATTGCTATGTTGATTGATTTCTTGATGGAATTGTAGTTATCCCCTTTGGGAAGGGAGCTTTCAAAATGAAAGTTATTATGTTTCGTTATACGGTTTAAATGACAGAAGTAATTGGGTCCATTGTGAATATTTAGACTAGATCTACGTCCATAAGAACAATATGTATAGAAAAAACGTAATTCAAGGTGCCACCGAAAATTTAACGTTGAAGATTATATAGGAAAATAAACGAAAAACAAAAAAGTTCCTGTAAACCTGGATCTGCCAATGAAATGAAGTATTATTATTAAAAGCCTCAAACAACGGTGTATTCTTACATTCATTCCCGAATAACTATGAAAGGGCTCATTGTATACAAAAATATTACGAAGTCAACCTTTTAGTCCATCAAATTTAGAGCAGAATGCCGCTAATTTCTTGTTTCTAACATCATTTTTTGAAAGAATACATTTTTTGTAATATTCCTATTTTCTCACTCAAAACCTGTTTTCAATAAATTCCCAAGCTTGTTTCTTTCAACTAAAACTTTTTTTTTTTTTTTAGCGCGTTTGGCAGTATATTCTAAATTAGTTGTAACTGTCTTCTAAGGCTGTGAAAATCAGTATCCATGTTTCCTGGAGCTTTTTTGGGCATCATCAAATTTCCGATAAAATCTGTTTTTTGAAACAGAGGAAAGTGCCGAATTTTGTTTTGGTTTGTGTTCTTGTTTCGTTGTGCCGTGTTTTGTGTGTTTGATGAGTGAATGTTTTCACTTAATCAATGATTTATTGTTTAAAATGACACTAACATCAATAAGAAAACTTTCATTCAATCAATAAAATGTTTTTGTGTCACCAGAAGTGAGTTGGTTCGTGTAAAACATCATGTTGTTTCTGAAGATGGAGAAAACCGTTGTGACCAGCTGATTTTCATGGTCTTAGAAGCTATTCACAGCTAGTTTTCGATATCCTATCAAACGCATAAAAGTGTTTTTGTTGTTTGGAAGAAAAAGGTTTGGTTAAAAAACACGAAAATTACAAAAACTTGTTCTTTAAAAAAATAATATCTCAGAAATGAACTGAGATAAAAACAAGCGGTTGTCGACATTCCACACATAATTTTATGTACTAAAAGGCCGACATTTACACTTTTTTTATACAACGAGTCATTTCTTGATAGTTCTTGATGAATGCATTTTGGAGATGTTCACTTGTGAGCCTTTATTTGCACCCATGTTTTTTGACAGATATGTATATGGGTAGTTCCCCTTCCCAGTTCTTGAAACTGCCAACTCCAGCTATTCTCGCTCATTGGGAAAGTAGTCTAGAGTGACTAGCTCAATCTCCAACTGCGTGAATCCACACCACCTACATTCGTACCAATTTCATTGAAAAAATTATCTGTTTTTCAAACCGTGCCATGCCCAACTAAAAAGGTTCAATTTCCCCGATATTTGACCACGTCCAATATTGTTTCCGAGAGATTCGAAATGAAAATTATTTGTCACGGGTAGTCCGCGAGGTGGGAGACAGTTCTCCGAAGTAATTGGCATTAGAAAGTAGCGAATTCCTGCAGCTCCGCCACTAATGGGTACCTATTTCCAAACTAGGTAGGTCAAATTACTTCAGAGCCTTCCCACATCACAATTGATTGAGTGGCTCTGCAAGTTGAAACTATCTGTATTCGTCGAATCAACCTAGATATTGCACCATTGAGGAACCGTATTTCGTTTTTTAAGCCCATTGTGTGTGCATTTAGAAAGCTAACTCTTAAGCTCAAATCAGGACCGCTCTTGAGTGTTTTTATTCACTTTTTGATACACTTAGGGGACGACTCACACCCAATTCGTGCCTAACTCCACCTTTACTGTAGCTTTGGTGAATAGAGACTCAAATCTCACTTGATGTCACGATTCCTGATTTTGATGACGTTATTTGACAATAATATACTCCCCTGGTTTATTAGGTAGAGACTACTGTTGAATCAACGTGAGTAAATCGTATTTTGCCTCATCCAACTGTCTCGGTTAGTTATTCAGAGTTCAATACGTGGGGTGTATGCGGAAGAGCAGAAATCGGATAGCGGGATGAGCTCACGTGCAGCCACCTCCCGCCTCCCGCTAGCCGTATTCGGTGTTTCCCTAGTCGGAAGGGATAACAGGTCCAAACGCGGTTCTAATTTATGGTTTTACCAGCCGCGGGTTTTTATCTCCCTCGCTTTTCCGGCGGATTTCGCGGTGAAACTTTTACGCTAATGTTAACTATAATAGCAGCGCCTAAACAACCACCGTCAGCGATCCGCAACAACTCCGTAACATTTAACTTGACTGTTTCTCTGCGTTATTTTTCATACGGTAATACACGTCTCACGCTATCAGTGAAAACGGGGATGATAAAAAAAGTTAGTCTTAGAACATGCGGTTTTTCAAAACTCTGGGGCTTTTCTAGGACAATGCTACCAAGCAAACTGCATATCAAGTGAAACCTGTTTTAAAATTGGTAAAAATAGATGATTTAGAAAGCTCTAGACTGAAAAAAACACCATATCGAGTCTTACGCTACCAAGTTCACTTTTTCCATCCTGAGAGAAAGGTACACTAACCTCGATATCAATACTTGCCTAAGTTATATTTTCTTCTTTTTCAATTATCATATGTGTTTCCGTCTCAAACAATAGAGAGTCGCCTCATAAACTATCCGTTAAAATATAATATCAATCAAAATCCCAATTTAACTCCAATATCGAAGAGGGCGGAAACCATTCAATGGTACTTTACACAATCAACCGATGAACAATGATGCGAGTGGATAATTTTTCGTGACCTCCGTGCAGCAATCAGTAGGTAAGTCCTACGTTCAAAAAACGCTAGGGCTTCCACAATATTTTACAAAGCCAATTGAACTTGATGAACAATGATGGCTGTGGGGAAATTCCCACAAAGAAATACAGAATCGTTTAGAGCCTCGAATAACAGTGTCCAGTGGTCCAGTGTACAGTAAAGTAAAGGAAGTGGCCTTCAGCACCTTTCTAGTCCTTATCAACTCACAGGCTCAAGGGTTAAAGGAATTGTAGGAGTGATGCCAATTCAACACAAACCGCAGCCTTAACAGCTACAATTCTATGGGTTCAAGAGCTGCAATGAGGATCCGAAGAATTGGTGTAAAAATTCCGTTCTTTCGCACATTGACTTGATGGTCTATTTGGTCCTAACTTCTATCCAGCCCGATCATCTCACATGCATAGATGTTATGGGCCAAAACTGATCAAAAAGTACAAAAAAACGTATTTTGGACTTCGGGGTGTCTATTTCATATAATTTTGGACGCTGAATCACACAGTAGTCCGAGCTCATCTGATTCTAAAAATCTCATTTTAACGTTGAAAACATAGGTATGTAAAATTTAATTTTTCTCGTTTTGACGACTCCGTAGTCATGAAAAGTTGTGAAGGGAGGGGGGAGAGTTAGCATAAGAAGGGAGTAAGTAGAAAATAACAAACTGTGTAAAATAATTTGCTTTTTTTATATTAGCAATAACCACAGTTTACACCATCAAGGGAGGGAAGTTGTCTCTGTGTCCTTCATGACAACCAAATTCAGGCAACCAAGAAACGTCAAAAGCCTAGAGGTTCATTTCCTGAACAATCCCAGTTGTTTTTGCTAAAAAGCTTCGTCTCCAGATAATTTTAACTCTGTACACGCTCAGTTTTATATATATACTGAAGACCACCTAGAAAATAATGTGGCTACAAAATAAAAGTTCCGCTTGCTGCTATGAGGAGTTGCATTTCATTCGACTGCTTTTGCTTCACTGTTTGTTGTATGAAAGAGTACTATACTAAGAGTTGCGGCGGGTACTACATCTATCTCGATATCTTAAGATCCCAAGCCATTGAAGTGGAAAATACTGAAATTGAAACGAAGGATTCTGAATTTGACTTGGAAAGTTCTGAAACTGGTTTTTAAATTTCTCAACATGATTTGGAAAACTCTGAAAATGTTTTTGAAAATTCCAAATTTGACGTAGAAAAGCTATATATGAACTATTAATTGTTATTTCTATCAAGATCGGTACCGAGGGGATGAAATACACCGGCTCCAAAACGATCAGCGAGTAATAATACGAAACTGTAATTGCTTGGTCCTTCACGACGATGCTCTTCTCTGATAAGAAGCACTATCGCGTTTGGCTAATCCTATTGAAGCCTCTCGCGGTAACCGCCTTTGCCCTACAACCCTCCCAACCCTCGCTGCTATCTTCCTAACCCTAAAAGCCCCACCTAATAACTTTACTCGCGAACAATTTCCATACCCTGATGGCTCAGTTGGCGCTTCCTGAATCGGGTACCAGATCCGCCCCATCTTCATAGCCCCCAACCACCGCCTAACCGACTGCGCCAAACGTCTAACTATAATAGCGTCTCGTCTCCGTCAATAATTTCTCCCCCCAGTTTTCGCGCTAATACGACGAATTAAACGGGTATCTCCAACTTAATACTGTCTGCATTCCTCGGTCTGTTCGAATAAGTTGGGTTATTATTCATGTTGTTCGGGCAGTTAGGAGATGGTCCTTGTCGGGAGATGAAAATCGAACTTTCATTAGTGAACTCCACCTAAATATCCTGCAGACTACTCTTCGACAAGGCTCTTCCGCTCTCAATTATAATCAAATTCCATCGCCCTACCTAAACTGACTTTTGGCATTCAATATTATTTAGAATGTAATTTACATTCTGCTTTACAGCAAATTGAAAAACAAATTATGAATGTATTCTTGGAGAATTCTTTGGTGATAAATGATTGCTTCGAATCTGAATGGCCTATACACTTTTTACCGAATGTTTTGAAATAATATCTGGCTGTAGCCCCTAAAATTGTACTCGAGAGACACTGATACCTGACAAAATTACATTTACATGTTTAATAGTATGTTTTAGCTGAACGTTTGTTGCGACCAAAAATCTGCATGTAAAGCTTTCATCGATTGTGAAAAGTTATGACAGCGATTTTTTAGCTGCCGCATTAGGTACTCATGTTGATTAATCGTTGTTAAATTACAAAGCTTTCTTAGAATTAAAGAATGTCAGATAAGTGGTGCCGAATTGTTAAGGCTAGTTGAAATGTTGTATAATAAATTTTCGTACCAGTTCTCCTCAACTGTCGAGACTGAAACTAATGTTATACGTTATATGGCTTCATGATCGGCTTAGGTGGAAGCCTGACGTTTTCGATTACATGAGTAATGGAATACTGATGATGGAAGGCAAACTGATTACATAGAGATCTCCAAAATGGTCACCGCTATTTAACTTATGAAATTATAACACTCCTACCTATTGTATGTGTTTTCCCAGGGTTTTTTTTTTTTTTTTTAATTTGTTTAAATAATGAAGTACCTACATCATTGCACGTGGTTTGAACAACTAAGGTGACTTACAAGTTGTTAGATAAGTATACAAAGTCAGTGGAATCTTCTTTTCATGAAATATAGTTTATCACAACTTCAGTTGTAAATTTGCCTATTAACAGGTGGTTAAAGGACAGATAGTTGCTTTTCCTTATAGCAACAATTTTCAGCTGGTTGTGGTTTGCGCCTGGTCAATATAATTTTAGTAGGATTCTGTTTTCAACAAACGTATTTTACTATGAATTTTGTTGTAGACATAGACTTGCGAATCGTGAATAGGTGTTACGTTAGGTTTCATTAGTTTTCAGTTTGTGGATGCCAGTATATGTGATTATGTATTCAGAATGTGATGTGGATTTGTACGTCGATATCAGCTCTTTTTTCATTTATTATTGTCAAATTAATATATGAAATAATAAATGAAAGTAATAATGGAACTTTGTAACGAAAAACGAAAAATTTAACCCAATAAAAGTTTGTTCCTTTACTTTTCGAAAAGTGTAGAATCCGTAAATCGAATTTTGAAAAATCTGTCTTTCCGCCGTACGCCGTCCGACAGCCAGAGCTCTTCTCCTAAAACTACTGAACCAAATTTAATGAAATTTGGGTCGAAAATCAAATTTGGGCAACCAAACTAGCTAGGAATGAATTTTCGACAAGGATTTCAGTTAATCCTAAAGAGAAATGAAAGCGAATGAAAAAAATTGAGTTTTGTAAGATTTGACGGTTTTCAATCTTCAAGTTCACTTTTTATCTATTTTCCTATTCAAAAAACTTTGATTTTTCTTCAAGGTGTCAAAAATTTCAACGCTCCTTCAAATGGTATCGTCAAACTTGATGTTACACCATCAGTTAAGAGAGTTATGATCATTTTCATAACATAAAATCGAAAACGCAAATAAAACCGTGTAAGTACTTCACTGACATAACTTGAAAATTAAACGAGATATAAAATCAAAAAGTTAAGGGACAACTTCCATCAGAAATTGGCTCTTTGTTTGGGATCCGAGCGGTGTTTGTCACTCAGGTGTATCACACTCTATAATATGAATATAATATAACATATAACATTGCGTTTTCAGTTTTTCACAAGAAATTTATGAAAGATGTTAACATTTTGGTGTCCATACAGTCTTTCGCCTGTTACTGCTGCCAGTGCCGGAGCAAATTCCGTTAAATTTTGAGGACTATCCATTTACCCATTAGGAGGGTGGACGAAATATTATTAACCAGGGTAAACCGGTGATCTGAACAAAAGGGGCGTATCGCTTTGAAATAATATTATTATCCCCCTTGAGGAAAGGGTATTTGGGTGGGTAGCAATGTAGAAATGAGTTTACTCGGGGAAACATTAGAAGCGGCGAGGTCAAAGGGGCTCTCGAGGAGGAGCTTTGTTCGAGGGGGTTGAAAGGAGGATGCGTCCACGACACAGCATGACCATCACGACGACGGGAAAGGGGAGCAGATTAACAAGTAATATCTAATGGATTCTTGATGTTCTCCACGCTAACCCAAGGAATCGCCTAACTGCAAAACGTGATTTATATTAATGCCCTCCGCAGTGCAACCTCCTTGGGGTCTTTCTCTTCGGTCGAACATCGCTCATCCGTTCAAACCTGACCAACCAAAGGTGGCAAGTTCAATTCGTTTTCCACATTTATATGCAATCATAGAGTACCTTTGCCACCACCAAACACATCTAAGACGCAAATTCTCGACAGAGAATAAAACTATTGCAATGACTGCTACTCTTCGAAAGATGTGGAACAACTGCGGATTCTTTCACTGGGGTTTATTATTCAATTGGCTTGCGTTCATGATTTGAATTTCTACTAAGCTTTGGAGTGTCCCTGTTTCACAGGTGATAGAGCGATTATTGAATTTCAGGAGATATGCATAGAGAACGTAAATCTGTTCTCAAACAAAAAACCTATTTGGATTGATCAGTTGATCATATTTCTGTGCCTACTGAAATTCAATAATCGCTCTATCACCTGTGAAACACGCACACTCCAAAGCTTAGTAGAAATTCAAATCATGAACGCAAGAAAATTGAATAATAAACCCCAGTGAAAGAATTTGCAGCGTTTCATGAATATCAGAATGCTTCAACCCGTGTATCGAATAAAAACCCTTTAGGAGTTCACTCCAGTCCACATTACTACATCACTAGGTACACTACATCACTACATCACTAGGTTACTGATATCAAAACAAAAACAATAATAAACCAAAATAACGCGAATGTTGGCACCATAAATCGGGCCATAGATCGGGAATGGTTTGACCTACGGACCCCGGAAGGGGCTCATTCGATTCCTCGTGAAGTTTTCTTCAAAAAGAGCGCAAATTTAGGCTGCCTTGACTTTTTTTTAAGGTTTTTAGGGATTTTACAAAACTTTGACAACCCTTAAAGGGCACTTTAAATTATGTGAGAGAGGTGGCTCAAGAATTGGGGCGTCGTCGGACCAACATGGATTTTTCCTGAAATTTCATGGAACGGATTTTTAATTGCAGATTCGGATTCTACACCCTTTGAAACGTAAACCATGAAATTTTAGTTAATATGGTTAATTGGATTGAATAATATGTCATTTTCACAGGAAAAAGCGTTTGAATTAAATGACTACCCTGCAACAACAAAAAAATGGACTCATCGCTCGAATTGAATTGGGATCATCGCTATATTTAAAAAAAGTATTCAGTTTTCAATTATGATACTTTACAAAGGGTACTTTTTCGTGTTGAAAATTAATACTATAATTCCTTAAATCCATTTACTCAAAATTGTGATACCAACTAACAAGAAAGCACAAAAACGAAATGTTAGTGCGATTAGTGGTATTGGAAAATCACTGTGGACATATGGGATTTTGATCAATTTTCTGCGAGATATTGGATTGTAGTTATACAAATGATGTACCATAGGCTCCGTATACGAAATATTTATAGATCAGTGACCCGCGCAACGAGCTCTGTAATGCTCTAACAAAAATTTACCATTTTATAACATTTTGCATTATTTCATGCAAATTCATGGTTTCATGTTTCACATTTAGAGCGGAGAAAATTTGATTTACCAGTTGTATTCAGCGATGGTCAGTGAATGTTTATTCTGCTTGTATCATTGTTCTACAAATGAAAGGGCTTGAAAAGCATTGTCGGTTGAGTCTCTAGACAATTTTTGGATATAAGAATGATCCGATTCACCGTAATATTGTAAGAACTATAAAAACTATGAGTTGAATTGAACTGTGCAATCCGATAGTGAACTTCTGGTTCATGGTGACCAATGCCCTCTCCAAAGAACTTATAAAGGACGAGGACGATAAAGCGTAGATAAAGAAGGAAACTCGTGAAAAAGTAATGTAGTCTATCAAAGCGGAACATGATCCTGGGTTAGTCGTAAAGTGGGGAACCTAGTCGTATGTACTTAAGTGAGATGCGGGTTTTTATCTTGGATTCTAAATACGATTACTCCCAGGAGTGCGACGAAATTGAGAAACAGAACTAGCTGAGGTTGACTTTGACAGGGTTTAGTTCTACAGCTGTTTTACTACATGTGAGACGTTTAAGGGCTACTATTTCAGAATGGAGTTGTGTTTCACGAAGAAGAGTTATCTTATACAAAATAATAAACTTTTTTGTAACAATTTGCAGCGTTTTGCAACTTCAAGGGCTGCCCACGTTTTGCACAATGTTTTGTCACCGTAGTTCAAGACGTTGCAGACAAAACGTTGCGTGTAGACCGGATAACTGCGCAGTTTTGAGTCAATCGGTAGGACTGCACAGTTGCAGCGATAACTGAGCTCGTGAGATATAAAAACAGACATGCCGTTGGGTGTAGACATTTGCAGCGTTTTCCAATCGGTTTTGTTCTTCAGTGTCCCCTAGTCATCCGACCTTGGGAGATCTTCGTCAGTTTTTGACTGATTTTACTTCAATTTATGAAAGTTTTTCGTGGATTTAGTGAGTTGAATCCATAGAGTACAGTGGCCTGGGCAAAAAGGGAGGAGTACGAGAGATTGATTGAAAAGTTCAAAGAAATAGATGCCAACACGAGCAGGGAGACAGTGATGTAGAAAGTCAATTTTTTGAGAGGCGTTTATCGCAAAGAGTTGGCAAAGGTAAACAATTCGATTCCACCTGAGGCTGGAGAAGACGAAATTTACAATTCATCTTTGTGGTATTTCGATTTACAATACAATACAGCAGGAGAAAATTGACCGCAGCAGAACCTCCTCCTTGGCGATATCACGTAAAACTGAGCGGAAAATACAAGAATGTACCGTCTGGACTTGCAATGTTTTCATTCACTCTTGAAACTGTGCAGACTTGGAACGTTGTGCGAAACGCAGAGTGTGGACCGGCCTTTACGTCTCGTGACAATCGATTCTAGTGGTCTCAGTGACAGAAACGTTTTCCTTTCTAGAAAAGTACCGAAACCGAAAAGTTTTGAAAAACGCTTAAATTATTTCACAAAGGTTCGTCCCCCCCCCCCCCTCCATCCCAAGCACCTACACACATCCACTACAATTTTATTGGACTAACAAGTCGTCAAAACGAAAAAAAAAAAAAAAAAAAATTGAAATTTATACTGTTTTCAACAAGTTCACCTTTAAAATGTGTTTTCTGTAGAAATGGCACCCCACTGGCATGTGTCAATGAAAACCTCGAAAAATCGCGCTTTTGATCAGTTTTTGGCCCCTAGAATCTATGCATGTAAAGTGATCGAGCTGGTTAGCAGTATGACTATCTATACCCCAAATGAAGTCCAAATGCGAAAAAACAGTTTTTTTTACAGCAATTCCGAAGGTCTTCTATGGCCCGTACGGCGGACTGACGGTGGTTTTGAACCCATGCACCTCAAAACGTAAGTTGACATAGTTTGAGGTTCGGGGGGAGGGTATTGAAGATGTTTGCTACGTTGTAAAGTCTTATTATTGAAAATAAAAGATCAAAAGTGGAGTCAATCACTACCTAAGCTGTAAGCATCAATACCATCCTGAGAACATGGAGGGATTCTTCTTCAGCATTTTGAAGCACATACCAAACTATTCAAACGATTTGTTTCATTTATCAGTTCATCACTTAGGGAGTTGAATTTTAATACTCCTCCGGTTAGGATCAGTCATATACACGTAACCCCTCCTCAAACTGAAACCTTCACAAAAATACTCATCTCATTGAGTATTCAGAAAAGGATCGTAAGTCTAGAATGTGTAGAGGATTCCGAAACGACGCTCTGGCCTTGAGGCAACCAACCTTCTCAGTCATTCCAACATTTCTTTGCTCCGTTGGATATTCCGTTGAACTAAATAATGCATGGGCGCAAGAGATTTTCTACCATTCCTTCGCCGAGATACCCATTTCTCCCAAACCAGTGGTCTTCTGATAAATGTCCACAGCGAGCTACTCATTCGATTCTTGAGGTACTCCGTCGATTCGAGGGTTTCCACTTCAGTTAAAATATTGTATTAGCTCGGGGTTCTCTTTTCGGTTCAGTGTGACCTCATAAGGCTGAACGATCCAAGTTCAGAATTTTACAAAGTAATGCTTGGTTTTTTAAATTGGTGTGAATATGTTAAAATGTTTTGACTTTGGTGTGTCGTACAACTAACCCTTATTCGTATCATTATAGCAAATTTTAATAATCTTAAAACACGAACCATCCACTCTCTGAAAATCTTGTCAAAATTGACAAAAAAAAACTGTAAAACTAATGCTTATTCGGTTTTAGATTCCCGGATTTTAAGTAGCTAATAATAATACTAATAATATGGTCATGGCGAAACTCATATCGGGTAGCCAAATCATCACTTCCGAATAAAAGCGAGAGGAAAGGAATAAGCCGTGAAAATACACTTAAGATGAAATTTATTTGAAATTATTGAATCGTCTATCATTTTCTTCAAAGTCGATTTGACACTCAGAAAAAGATAATTGATGGATTTCTATATATGCGCATAATTAGAGTGGTGTATTGTTTTGTGAGCGATCAAATTGATAGTAGTCAATCCTCGGCTTAACTTCGTTGTCGCTTAACTTAACTGTTGATAGGACAAACCATTATCTCCAAAATTGTCCTAGCTATCTCTCCTATTGGCATATAATATCTAAAGTAACTCTGCGACGTACAAGTAATGCTGTAAATAAGTAAATATCAAATACACGAAGGCACTCGCAATTATCTGGTAAATTTCGTCCCTATCATCCTCAATCTCAGCAGATGATGTGGAAGTCTATGGTCCAGTTTATAAATATATTCGTGAAGTGAATCTTTCAATTCAAGGGTCAGTTCATAGTTCATTTAAATTTTAATTAAGGCTTCAAATATATATTTTGAAGCCAATAAAGAGAAAAAAATTGCGAAATTCTCTCTTCATTACTTTAATTACATACGAATGACTTCAAATGTGGTATAGTTTTTATCAACCATTGATGCCGTAATGGTCATATAGGTCAATGTCGGTAGGTACCGATTTTCTTGGACGCAGAAGCGTTGGAAGTTATATTATCTTAGTCTTAACCAGTATTATCCCAATAACTATTTACCTATTCTCAGTTTTAAGTAGATTGTAGAACTTGAGACTTACTAGGTGATGATTGGAGATGTCGAAAGAATATACCACATTAAAGCGAATGCGATTCCCTCAGACATAGATACCTGTAACACAACATCGATTACACCAATTAATGGAATGGAAAATGGGATGATAATAAAGCCGTCAAGTAGGTCAACAAATCAAACACTTTCAGTCTGTTGTGCTCCCTTGTACAGGCGTTTTTGACATAACATTTGTATGCGTGTATTATTTGAACCTTTGAATTTATTTATTCATCGTGGATTTGTATGCGTGCGGAATTGATATGCATTGAAAATTATTAATTACACACATAGTTGAAACGAAATGAAGGATACACATTCATAATTTTAAAAAAAGACTCAGAAACCATTAAATGGTTCAATTACCATAATCATCCTCGTAAGATATTTTTTCTTTCTTGTCCAATACTTTCAAAGCGAACTAGTCAAATTTAGTTCATGCTTGATTGGAAATTCTAATTCCAGTTACGTCGTGGTATTCTGAATTTCGACTTTCTTTATATTTGAAATACTTGTAATACAAGTCTTGTATGCTGCTTCCAGAACTTCCTATGTCGTTCAAGAATTGAAATTGATTGTGTATTTTTTTTTTTTTTTTTTTTCATGGTAACTGAACCTTATCTTATCTTAGTTATGAAAAAAGCCATCGAATCATTTTTTTCCCACTCAGCCTGGGATGATGAAATTTAGAACGGAGCCCCTATGTGACTACTGTTGAAGATTTGTGGGGTAGGTAGCGACCCGATTGGCGGAGGCTCCCCTGGGTAATTTCATTCTTGTTCTACTTACGTCAAAATTGAAACAAAGCCTCTTTGTAACAGCTGAGTCAGGCCGGTTGACAGGGTCCTAATAGTAATTTAATTTCTATTCCACCGACTAGTGTGTGATGTGGTAAGTGAGACTGGAAAAAAAATCGACTTTCTTCTTTATTCAATACAGTTTAATTCGAGGATTAGACCATCCAAATACTGCAGAAAAAAAGGAACTTCATACTGCTCTACTTTTCTTAGAACAGCTCTAGGGCTCAGGATTTAGCTGATTGGTTTAATCAAGCTTCATTTCAATAAACGGCTTTATCGGAAACATCCAGGGACAAGGTTAGAAATGTCAAAATCGATATGAACTAAGATAAGTGAGCCTTAATTATTCGTGAAGGCCAGAAAAACCACAAACCTTATATTAAATCAGGTTCTATTCAAATTCACAAAATAATTTTGATGTATGGGAGCTCATTAAGAATAAAAAGGTAGAAATCTGAGCCACTTTCCACTATCACTTGTCATTATGAAATGCTTTAGAAATGTGTGAATGACAGATTGTATGGGAAGGATTCAAACTTGAAAAAATGGGCATACCCTCCACTGGAATGGAAGTCTTATCAGCAATAAATAGGGAGCCTTGAAGGCAATCTGTGCTCAATTTTAGTTACCGTAACTAACTCGAACTGGAGTTCTTTGGAAGAATACGTTCGTAAAGGTGTTGAGACTTGTACTAACAATGAGAAAGACGAGAAAATAGTGACCTTATCCTCAACTACTTGGTTCTGAACTCCAGGTTAAAGTGCTGCCTGCTGCTATGTATACTGAACGAAGGAGGATTGAGACGAGCTAAACGACTTAAGTCATGCTCAAAAAACAAAGCTAAACCTATTGCTTGTTTTAAGAGTAATAACCTACGTTGAATCATTGGCCGGTCAACTGTGATTGCTCGGCAAACGTGGATAAGCGACAAAGAGGTAGGGGCTTGTCATTTGATTGTCCAGTTGTTCCAACAAGAACCTGTCTTTTTTTTCTAAAATTAAAATTTCAACCTCATTTTATTTCATCGTATGACCATTCCGAACAACTTTCGTCTCGTATCTGTCAGTCTGTATGTGTGTTGGTGTCTGCCTGTATATCATATGGTTGTGCAAGCGGATTTAGATGCGGGAAAAGTTTTGAGTTACTTCAGCTGGGCATCTCAATAGTGGAGTACTTTGTATCACCAGCGCGTCATCCGGGGCTCGTACTTGAATTGGTGGTCATTTTATAGGGGCACTTAATTTCATTCTTGTCCTCCTTCATCCAAACTTCCCATATCCCAAGAGCCGGCGTCGGGTTAAACCTCTGTCCTAATAGTAATTTTATTTCATTTAGTTTTTTCGTTTTCATTTATGGGGTCCGTGATTGGTCCCCCTCCGTCTTCGAGAGAGATTATGGAAAAAAATAAATAAAAAGACTTTTTCATTCCACCAACCAATTTTGATGAAATTTAAAGATTAATTAGTGGGTTAGCCTTTAGATGGTTCTCTATCAGTGATTTTAAAACATCCTTCTGCGTCCGAAGCTGTTTTCCAAAACTACTGGACCAAATTTTTGAAATTGTTCAACATTCCGACATTGACCGGGGATTTCAGCGATCTCGGCATCTGGATCAATCAATCGGAACGGATTATATTTAAGGATTAATCTATCGAAAAATTAAAATCTAAAAAAAACAATGCGGAGTAACAAGATAGTTTTTTGTTTAACTAAGACAGAAATTAGTTCCCTGACTCGAATGAGAACTTGGATTACTACCATTCCGTTGCTTGCTCTGTTACATTTGAAAAATCGGCTTGGTAGGCGGTCGGGGTGCAGAGCCTTGCGCCAGATCAATTACTTTGTTTTTAATGCAATAGCATGATTTGGAGTCACAAGGACCGTATTTCTAATATACATAAACCACTGGTTTACGTAGAGGGGCTACGTAATACTGAAATAATAAACCTGTATGTAACAATTTGCCGTGTTTCTTATTTTCTTCTACCTACTTTGACATTTTATGCTTCATTTCAATCTATCAATTCTCTCAACTGCATGAGCCCTCTAGGACATAAATAACTAGAAAAGAGCAGATATTTGTTACAAAATTAGAGACTACGAGTGTGACAGCACTTTCCTCAATAAAAATGATGGCACTACAATATAAGCCACACTTGGCGGTGAAAGTCGAGATTACACTCACCACGATTGATCTGAGGGAGCGTTAATAAAGCCGGAGCTCTGATCGATGGAGTACATTTCCTCCGGAGACCAGAGAAGCGAAAATATGAGCGGACGAAATAGGAAATATGATGAAACGTCTAGGTAATTCCCCGTGTAATGGGTGTGAAATGGACGCCAGGGAGGGGGGTGGGTGTATCATGGATCACACTGCTGAGTGGAGGTTCCTTTTTTCTCTTCCAAGTCTCGCCTCTCCACTCCTGAGTCTTCTCTCTCCCCGCAAATGACTCCCGAGTATTACACGGCACATTTCACCCGAATGTCTGGATATATTTTATACCGAGAATTTTCCTTCTCCCGTGTGCGAATAAAGGAATAAAGGGGGAAAATATAAGAAAAGGAAAGGAAAATATGAGACGCGAGGAAAATTACATTGATAGACAATGATATCGAGGCTAGGTATCCCGAACAGAAAGGAAGAAAACTGTGATTGAAGATGTAGCTGTAACGGAGATATCGTATACTTCGGAGGGCACAAAGGTTAGATAGCTGGAGATCCAATCTCGGGTATTGGTGGAAAAAGGAAGAGCTCAGGTGGGTCATAAATAGAATTAGGGGGCAAACCGAGTTATGAGGAAACTCTGGAGAGATGGTTAGAGCGGGAGGACGGCCTTCTACGGGGATACCCTCTCCTATGGGGTTAATGGGGAACGGGGATCAAGGGCAGTTTAATTACGAGGGATGAAAACGATTCAGTTTCACGGAGCCTATTGGACGACCCAGCGGCTTCATGTGCTCGGAAGTGTGAAGAAGATGTCGGAACCTGCTCATCAGTTTTGATAGGGATCTATATTAAAATATGCAGAAAAGATAGAATTTGAGATGAGAGCGGGAGGAAATGCAGGTCAACCGGGCCTTTGGTGAGATAAAATTATCATTTGGATAGAAGGAATAAAAAACTTCAGTCAAGTTCGGTGTGGCACATAGGGGCATTTGGACATGTTCGGTCGAGATCGGAAAATTATTGTTGACGGATAGTACTTTCGGGCATGAGCCCGATGTATCAATCTGTGAGCTCAGAAGGTACCATTCTGCAGCCGAACCCGCCTAAAACTTCGATTTAGGTGAAACAAAATTTGTCATCTCTCTGACCACCCAAAGTGCTTTCTAAGTATGAACCGTCCGCACCGAATCAGCGTTGAAAATGTTGGCGCAATTTTGATGACTTGTCGATTTACGTTTTGCGCGCTGTCGAAAAAATCAAATGCGCCTTTCAAATTTTCATTAAATTGAGCGCAGAATCCGAATCAAGTATGTAAAAGGGGGTTCCTATTTGAAAAAAATAAGTTTTCGTACTTGCACACTTGCTCACTAGCGCAGCGTGCAATGGGCATATGTTTGGGATCGTTGGGTGAAAATATTAAGTTTAAAAAAAGTTGTCTACTATAAATAGCTTACAATTTTAGCAGGGGAACGTCTCGTTAGATACCTTGTACATATATATAAAATTTGCTATGTACATTTGAATATATTGGAATTCAAAAGTTCTTTCGGAATGGTTTAGCTTTTATTATTTTTTAATTTCATTACATAATTGATTAATTTCATCACATTATCTGGCAAAAGCTGTTTTTAATTCTTTATACATTCCATAATTGGTATTTTTTATTTGAAATGAAATAAAAATTAAATGATTTGTATCAAAACTCCAATTGAAAGGGGTCTCTTAATAAATTCTAATATAATAACACCGCTTCGTTCTAGAATGACTTGAATTATTTAAATATGCAGTTTTCGAGAATGAAAATTACCATCTGTCTAATATAAGGGTTATTTTTGTTTGTCTAGAATTGGTTTACGATTGCCTCGTTATAGACAAGATAGAAGGTGGCGTGCTGACCTTCGTGCCGAAAGTTCTCCGAGCCATTAAGTTGAGCCGTGTTTCATTGATTTTACAAGGAGAAACTCTTTGTTTAATTCGAGAGTCGGGTTTAGGGTGAGACAAGATTAATTAGTACAAATGCCAACATCCTGACCCCCTTAGTGGTTCTCGTCACGCTACACGATTTACCGTGTGTGGGATGCTACACGCCTTTTGTTTAAACACAACCTGTGTCAGACTGATGTACGATACGGGAGAATATGTACACGAATATGTTATGAATGTTGCAAGGAGAAGCATAATGCATATTACGGCACGATGGTAAGTTCCATGTGTGGGTTCTGAATAACGTACTAACTTGAAACGTAAACCAAGAAGTTTTTATGGTTTTATTGAATGGGCGCACACCATAATTGCCACTATTCCAAATGAGCCAACCTGAAGGCTCATCCAATCACTCTCCCTGATGGCTAAACTTTGGCAGGAAAAAACATCATCAACGTGTATGTGAATTTGAATTCTTGTAAACATCATGAAAATTCACTTCGAAACCCTCAAACCGAAATCTCTCTCTTTAAGAAGTCGATTTTTTAAAACTTTACCAAGGTTGTTATATACGGCTAGTAAGTGTAGGTAAGTGTTTCAGTTTATCTCGATATTTGTCAGTTAGTGCTTGCCTACTATTCTTTTCGGTGATGTGAAATCTTTTCGGATCGCCTTACGTCGGGAAATTTGAAATTGAGCTCAATTGATTCATTCGGAATACAATTAAGAACTAAGTACGGTGAGGTACTGATCAGCTGAGGGATTCTTGTGGCTAATTTGATTCTTTGTCCATTTTCAGTGCTGAAATATGAAATTGATCTTCGTTAAGACATCTAAAGAAGGTCTACTGTACAAGGTAAGGAAGCACACTGATCAGCTAAGTACCCCTTGCGGGTAACGTCTTTCCTAATCGAACTTCGATGCTGAAATTTGAACTGGAGTTCTTCTGAACTCTAGAAGTCAACTCATAATCGAACTAAGGAGCTGAAATTTGACGATATCTCGCACTCATCAGCTTAGTGCGCCTTGTGGCTGATTTCTTTCAAATTTCTATGCTATTTCAAAGGTTCCGTCCGACGAGAAGCCGAGTTTAGAAAAAGGCGTATGTCCAGAGAATAGGTTCCATAAATATATACCAGTAATCCACTCCATATGTGAATAGATATAAAGTTTGTCGTTATTATTTGCTCCATTTTAGTGATTGGAGTGGTCCATTTGCATTTCTTTCCCAAATAGAATATTATTTTAAAGCAATCACTTCACAAACGTAAAGTAATCACTTTGAGGACATATTCAGTTGAAAATCACTGTTTGTTCTAAAGGAGCTTCATACCAGCCTCGGGCTGCTCAAGATTTACGAACGAATCAATATTTAACACCCTTGCAATAATACACCGAATTTGATATTCAGCCTTGGCCATATGGAGAAGCGTTTTCGATGGGTGGGTGTGTCGGAATGATAACCGTCCATTTTCCGGTTGATTGACAGCTCTGACCAACCATCCAAAATCCCCAAGGGCAATCCTCCGAATAACTTTAACAAAGAGCACCCTTTCACTCACCTGAGTTAAACTCTCTAAATTGAGAAGAGCGTATTTTTTCCCAGAGGTGCATCTGGGATTTAGTAGCACTCCACGTATTCACACGTTCTTAATACGGGTCGCCGAGTACATAATGCACCCCTTGCTGTAATTTGTTGGGCTCATTCATTCGTCCCTTTACGAGAATCGCCGAATTTCGTGAAGGAAAGGTAGTGCCACTGAGAGCCTTAAACAAAACCAGGCGAAATGAGAGTTTTCAACTGAATGCTCTCAAGTGAAACCTCTTCCTTTGCTACCTACTTCGCTCCTTGTTCGGCACTAAATGCAACCGAAGTGGTGGTTGAACGAGTAGGTTGGGGATGGTTGTTGGGTGGAAGAGTTGAAGGCTTGCTAAACGCCTCACTTCATTAGGTTGGGAAGCTCTGAAAGCCTAAACAGACGACAAACTACTACGTAATTACAACTGATTTCAAAGGGTGCCACAGGGAAGGGAAGGGCCAATGTCTTTAATCAAAACCCTCCACCACTCTCCTCGCCTGGAGCTCCTTTAACCAAACGCTATCTATCACTCCCCATCAAACTCCTACAACCCTCGCTTTGACAAGTTGGCTCCTGATGAACCCTGCGACCACTTCCTTCTTGAAGCTCATCATCTGGGCTGTGTACCGAGTTACTTAACTCTTCCTGCATTATTATTAACTTTGACATCGGACTACCGTCGTATGCCCATTAAAAATTACTTCACAAAACTAAGTGAACTAGTTGCAAAGTCGTTAGTCAAAAGCCCGTACTGTTTTAAGTAAATTAAAAAGTATTGATGGCTAATACTGACATGGAACTGGAAGAAATAGTCAAATGAAATCAAATCAAGAAAAGGATATCAACACGCGATTCAGCGTTGAAATATAGTGCTTAGTCATGTGCCACATATGAGACTACCTTCATCTCAATTTTGGCGCAATCTCTGGGTTGCGCATCTTTGAGCGCTCGCTGAGCGGATTGTGCGCGGTCAAAAAAATCGATTGAGGAGCCAAATGTTCATGAAATTGTTCCGTAAAATCCGAATCTGCAATAAAAAATAAAAAATTCTTTCTTAAATGCATTAAAAAATGGGGGTTCCATCGTTAAAACAATGGTTGATTTCGCATGCGCAATTTTGTCATTTTTGAACTCTACGCAAAAAATTATAAAGAATAGCGTTGGTCCGAATCTTTTTTCGTCCACAATTACAGAAAATAAGGGGTGGGAGCGTTAGTTACTGAGACACCATTTTTGAACTCTACGCAAAAAATTATGAAGAATAGCGTTGGTCCGATTTTTTTCGTCCAATATTAGAGAAAATAGGGGGTAGGAGCGTAGTTACTAAGACACCCGGTACAATTGGAGCTCTTTCGTCTTGAACACATACTTCAATTCTGAATATTGTTATTTATAAACATAGCTCAGTTACCTATTTTGAAGGGATATCTCATACAGAAATAATAAACCGTTGTGGACTGACTAGCTGTAATTTGCAGCGTTTCGGCTAATTTCCCCCCCCCCCCCCCCCTTTGTTGATAATTAGTGAATGCAGGAAAACTAACATTCTATAATTAAACGGATAATGAACGCTCCAAAGCATTACACAGAGGGATATTACTTATGTGTGAGTTAGAATAACCCTTCAACGTAAATCGCTAATCTGTGTTATTAGACGTCTGTCTGTGGTATGTTATTTAAACTCGCTTCTTCGCGCCTCCATACCAATGTTAAATTGCGTTCTAGACGCCATAAAAAGAGCTTCATTCATAGAACATGGTAGATCGTTTAAGAAGGAAACCAGCTTTCAACCGACCACTCTTTCTTCGTACCAACAGTTGAGTTCTAAATGTCCCAATGGCTCCATGAACACAAAAATTTACTGGGCCCTTTGCACGAATCTGATCGTTTTGTCTACACTACCGAACACCAAATTGATTTTTGATAACTTTAGTTCAGTTGTTTAAGAGAAAAGTTCTGTATATTCGATATTCGGATTTTACACGTCTTGAAACGTAAAATAACAAATTTCGTGGGTTATTTTTCTTGTTTCGGTCGATAACAAAAAGCTCATCTTTGAATGAACCAACATTAAAAATTGAAAACTCAAGGAGATCAGCGAAAAACTTTTAGTGTTTTAGGCAGGACTTATGAGAGTTTATATTTTATATTTCTTAATACTAGTACTAGTGAAATATTAACTTTTCCTCCTACAAACGTTCAACGTTTTATATAACTTTTCTTTCTAAATAATATCGTTCAGCCTTTTGTTGGACCTATGGTGTTGGACCTATAATATGTTCTATAGTGTTGAACCTTTTGTAGGACTTTGCTCGTATAGTGTTCAATCCTTTATAGAATTTCTCCTCCTGTTAAGTAATGTTAAACATGTTTCCCCCTATAAAGTAGTGTGTTCAACTATTCATTGGATTTTTGTCCCTGTTAAACCGTTCCTAGGGGTTTTGCACGTATTTAACTGTGTTGAACTATAACTTCTACTAAATAACTGTCTAACGAATTAGTCGCTGGCTAATGATCCCCCCTAAGCTAGTGAACGAACTTTTACAACCTGTGCCAAGATGATATCATGCAATTTTTAAATTTCATATTTTTTTCTCAATTAATATCAAGTTGTTAATATCTAATTGATGTATTTTTTGCTGTTTATCAGAAAATTTAATTAAAGTACACGCTTTTTGTAAATTGGGCTAACCGTCGGCGAATAAATGAATAAATTACTCAACAATCCGGTTTCTCTCATGGAAGTTCCATCACATTTTTATCTCAGGGAAGCATGTGAAATTCCAGAGGGAATGCCCCGACCCGATCAGGCCTAGTCTATAGCGGAAAGGAATGAAGACCCGGAGACGCGCAGAGGCGGAGTCTCGGGGTTAAAAGATTTACAACCTAGAAAAGCCATGACAGAAAACTTCCCATCCCTCAGCCCGTTCTCCAATTTCCGCTGTTCCCTTTTCTCCTTTTAATATTTATTTATGATTTTCCTCACCCTATCCCACCTTACTGCCGACGGTTCCCTTATTAGGGAAACGACCCCGAAATTTTTTTCGCTAGAAAATGCATGTTCCTTTTTTTATAATGCGGGCTTCTTAAAAAAAATAGCTCCCCGGAGTTTTTGAACGAGGTGTAACGGGGTGCTGAACTTATTCAGGATTGCTGATGTTATCTGGGTGGAATGCGTTTCAGTTTTAATACTACGGAGCTACTCTCGTACCTGGTATCTCCATGTAGATCTTAGATAGAGTTCCTCCGTTGCCCATTCACTAAGGAGGTTTTTCCATGCTCCATCCACCGTCCTCTCCCATCTAGGTGCTTGAATAGAAAATGTTTATCAACTCCTCGACAAGGGAGATAGGGCGGCTTTTTAGTTTTCGTTATCGCCTGACCTACATATCACCTCGACGTTCTTTGCGAAGGTTGAACTTGAATTCTTCACGAGGAGAAAGTAAGGGTGCGAAAGAGATTTCCAAACAACTTTCCATAATGTAAACACAGCTATAATCGTTCGCAACGTTCTTCTATTACAAAGCTTAAACTAAACTCCTGATGCCATTACCTCTTACAGCATAAAGGCAATTTTATTTGGTACGAAGAAAAGTCGATATCCCCTCAACCGTATATTTTTGAGAAACCACATTTTATCAAACACCTTCTTGCAGTTTACAACAATCCGAGTGAATGATCAAGCTGATCTACATCTCAAATTTTCACAAATTGAGTGACAACTATACATCACTTAATCTCGAACCCGTAATGTGAATAAGCGCGATCTTATATATGCTTCATTAAGATCAAAGTCATGAAAGACATCGCACAAATATAGTCATAATTACCTACCATGCAATAATCATGGCCCCATTACAGTCAGATTTGCCTGTTATTTACGTATTTAATTTATCTGTGGCATCCTAACATGAATAATAACATGATATTTCCATTTGTTCATGCAATGTACAACTTCACACCTTTAATATAGTTATATTACTACAATAAAAAATACAACGTACACAAGTAACGAGAAATTCTCAAGAAGCAAGCAACAGGGCAAAATATAACAAGCGAAATCCTTCCATCGCGAATCATCTCCAAGTATGTTTTCCAGTTTAAACATATCCCACCGACGTAACGAAGGGGAGTTTCACTCATGCAATGAAATCTAAAGCATTCTCTATTTCTATCCTACTACAAATACTGCGGCTTCGGTTTTCCGTTTCATAGGGCCTGTACTTGAGAGGTAAAATATTCTCCCTTATCTTGAACAAACATCGACGTTCCCGAAAATCCTTTATTTAAATCGAAGGAACTACTGCTCCCTCCGTTCTCATAGCCAAAAACTCTGGAAGATGTTGGAATCTCAATGCCCTAGCTTCAAAACCGCTATACATTTTTGCAATTATGATGTCAACACTTCTGTATAAGGGGTACCCATTCATAAGTTACCAATCGGGATTAACCTTCATTTTTTCCCATTTCACAAGCCAATAAACCTTCTGTTGAACAGATTCCTTGAATGAAAAATTGGGGAACCTGTCGTCTGACAACTTGAGCGTTTTCAAAATGTACTTGATGTTTTTGCAATAGTGGATATGAATAATGGTTTCACGTTTGCTTCCAAATACAGGATATGGTTTTGTGTGTTTTGAGGAAGCGAATATATCGGTTTAATTGCCAAAAGTCGCGATATGGACTTAACGAGATCACTAGACATCTATCCCCGAACCTGTTAACAATAACTAGAGAATGGAATCCCCATCAAATAATCTCATTTTGACTTGGACTGGTGTAGATTCGGTTGTGCAATAAACAGTTTCCACGAACTGGGAACGGCAAATTTTGCGTGGAACTCTTCTCTATAAGATGAGGAGTGAATGACAATATTGGTGTCAGCAAAACTCCCAGGTAACTGAACCCGTTAACCGCCTCTATATTCTGGCTATGATAAGTCCATTATTCAACACTACTCTGCTTCCCACCGTTCCGAAACACAATTATTTTGCTTCCGAGTCTGCGAAGCTGCGGAAGTCTTGTGTTCACTTACAGGAGCCAAAGAAGTTTTGTTGTCCGAATTCAGAATTTCCACTAGCATTTTGCGTTTCATAGCCTACCTACTGAACAAATTTGGTTCCGTGTCTGTCGGTCTGTCTGTCTGTCCGCATTTCCTTGTTACAGCCATAACTTCCACAATTTTGAATGAATTCAGCTCAAAACTTGAGGGATTATGCGGATAAGGTCTCTTGAGATCCCATAGGAATTCCATCTCAATATAATCAGTGTACGCTTTGTGCATGCGCTAACTTGAAATTCTTGAAACAGGTATAACTTTCACCATTTCGATTCAGTTTACCCCATCTGATAAAGGAACGAGGAAGCTGCTGTGCCATCTCCTTGGCAGTGTATTTCCTTTGGTTTGATTGATTTTCTGATCCCGGGTTTGGCAGTGGTGCAAATAATTTATTTATATTTCTTTGCAATTACTTATCTGCTACTTCGTTGCCGCAATGTTGATTTACTGGTACCCCTAGGACACTAAACGTAGAGTTATATAAAAATACCTGGTGGAATGGATACGTTCCGCTTCCAAGATTGAGGCGATATCTCCCCACACCCTGGAAAAGCTGAGAAGCTTCAAGTTCAGTATCGAGAAACGGAAAGGGAAACTATACATATCTGTCACTTCTATCATACTGAAATCTACTCAAATACCGACTGAAATTGAAGGCATGTTCATCAACTCCCACTCTCCACTACTCCTCCCTCATTCCTGGATTTGACACTATATTTCTGCCGTTTTAGAAGATAATTATTGACTCAATTCCACTTTGTTCAAGAGTTCCTTTTTCGCTGAGGAAACAATTCAGTTAACCAACCTCAAATTAAAGAGAAAAAAACCATCGACCTACGGTGTTTAGTAGATGTATTACACCGAAATCACTCTCGTAGAACCTATGAGGTCCAATTTAAACATTGATTTTTTAAAAATCAGGTGATGTATTTTTTTATGTTTATAGTATTGTTTTGTTAGTTTCAATATCCGTACAAAGTTTATGCAATACTGATTTTTAAAAATCGTATTCTGGCTGATGATGATGCTACAATGCTGAATAATGTTAATCAAAGGAAAGTTGAAAAATTGACACATTCTAAAATCATTCGTTACTCCATTCCATTATTTTTCCACTCGGAATACTCTTCAGCAATAACAGATGTAGCGAAAAAGGCCTACACAGTCGGGCGTAAACGTTTCTCTTGTCTTCTTTCCTTCATCCTCCGAGCTGTTGCCAAAGTAAAATATTATATAATGAAAACAATGCATTTATCAAAACCTCGGCGACATGTTAGTTTTGGTAAAAATTGTGAACATCTTTCCGCGTGCTGAATAACAGTTTGAAAACATATTAGCTCTGTAGATAAATTGAACAGGATTAGAGAGATGACGTTTATCTCTTAGGTGAAGTCGCTGGTGGATTACAGTTTAGCTTTCAATTCGAGCAGATTCGCCAATACCAACTGTTTCGATTGCGCGCATACAACTGCATTGTAAATCTCTATCTCTTTACCCTACGGTATTGTGGTGGATTGGTGGTGTAAGGGAGAAGGGATATATGCGACACGTAAAGGCCGCTTCGAACGAGTTTATGGGAATTTCGTGTTGGGTTGACCCAAAATTCAAACAGCTAGGTGGAGACCGAGGGAGAGGCACGTAGCTGGGTGTGTACATTTTAGTGTGTGAGGCGTGTATCGGTATGTGGGGGCTGGAACTCGAGCTATTTCCTTCAACACAATACCTCGTGTTAATATTCAATGGCCTCGAGGGCCACTTGATGGCGGATTCTAGCTCACAATGCGCATTGCTTGCGAACGTGACTGCGACTATTATATCAACGAAATTATTGATCATTAAGGTCAACTTGATTACCCGTAGGTAAGGGCTTCAACGGTGCTCAACAACACCGGACCTTACAGTCCACCGGTAACAACGATATTAATCACAGCCCAGGCCAGTTTTGATCTAACGGTCTCGTTTCAAGGCTTTACTCCAGAAATCATATTATCCACGAAACAATTCATTAACTCGGAAAAACTAGATTGTTACCCCATTGTTTTTATGCCATCATTATTATCGATCGAGAATGTATCATTAGTGGCTATTAAGGTTGGGAGTTGATTGTATTTGTAAACAAGTCTGCCTAGTTGGATGTGGTACATCGTCGCTTCCTCGTAGGTGATGGGTAACATGAATGTAAGGTAACATAAATGTACGGATGCACCAAATTTGGTCGTCGTGGTCGTGAAAGTGTCGTATTGATTGATGGAAACTCGTAAGCACTATTATAGGTACTCATTTCCAGAAACTTTCATAAAAAGTAAGTTAAACTGTAGCCAATAAGCATGTAAGAAGGATTTTATTTTCGCTCAAGCGCATCAGCTATCAATAATACAATCGCATTGAAATTGATGTGAAATTATTGGACCGTTTTTCCCCCGACTACCCTCTGAATTTGAGCGAGTACGAACGACTAAGACGGGAAAAAATTATGCTCGATGGATTTTCTGAAGGCATGCGCACACTTGATGCATTGAGTGAGCAAGTATATTCAGTCCAACCCGCACTTTTCCTGTAAATCTCATCAATATTGGATGAGATAAATTACTTGAATAAATCAATTGGTAATCAATTTCATTCCTTATTGATACATTTCAGCTAAAGCCATCTCAAAACTTCGTTGTGGAGACCTCTTTTCCCTTGGTAACTTTATTTTGGTGACTGTGTTGTAAATGGCAAATATTCCCCCTTCCGGTAATGTTTCTAGCGCCAGGATTAATTAAGGATGTTATGAACATTATGTGGAGATCTATTCTGACCAACGAATGACTGTCACTTGATGCATTAGTGAGCAATTATATTCAGTCCAACCCGCACTTTTCCTGTAAATCTCATCAATGTTGGATGAGTTAAATTACTTGAATAAAGTATTATTTAGGGAGACAGATTTGGTCCGTAGTTTCTTTAAAACTGTTTATTCCCTTGAAGCTTTCTACAATCTTCTGATCATCGTCAGCTAAATCAACAGCAACTAGACCATCTTGTTGCTGTTGATATAGCTGACAATGACAATTAGAAGATTGTAGAAAGCTTAAAGGGAATAAACAGTTCTAAAGAAATTACGGACCAAATCTGTCTCCCTAAATAATACTGTAACTGAAGGAAGGTCCTCACCTAAGAATAGAATAGAATAGAATGTTAATTTATTGTCAGAAAAAATCGATTGAACAAAGGCAGCAAATAATGAATAAATGAAACAATTTCTTCCCGTCCACCAACCAAATAAGTTCACAAGAACTTGTGGCGGCTGGTGGAGCTAGTCTTAGCCATAAACATCCATGATAAAAAAAAAAAAACTTAAAAGAATAAGAAAATTAAAGTATATTTATTTTTGTAATGGATAAAGAAACATTATAAGCTTTCTACAGAACAATTCCCTTGATCCTATTCAGAATTTCCCTCTTAAAACTGATGAAACTACCATACATATCAACATTAACATTAGAGTCATAAAAGAAATGTAATGCTCTGTGATAGGCATTATTTTTTGTACGCTCATATTTAAGCTTAGGCAACTGAACATTAGATGTCAATGCCGTGCGTGTATGAGCGACAGTACTCCTATGCGAAGGTTCTATACCGGTTTTATAAATATCAAGCACGATAGATATAAAAACAATTGCCGTACATTGAGAACATCAAACTCAGAGTAAAGAAGGACAGTGGGGTATCGTGGAGACTTACGGAGGGCAATTTTCAAAATAATGTTCTGTACAACTTGCAGAGATCTTAGCAGAGATTTTCCGGCACTTCCCCATACAAAAATACCGTACTTTAACAAAGAAAATACTAGACCAAAATAAATAATTCTCAATTGAGAAACTGATAAAAAATTTCAAGCTTCCCTAAAAACGTAAAAGAAGTTGAATACTTGAATAAAGTTAATTACAAGGAACTGCGGAAGCAAACGAACAGACACAAAACGATAGTTGGTTAGAGTTGTTTAAAACACAAAATGCTGGTGGAAATTTTGATTTTAGGGAATAATCCAAATCTTTCATCTCTCGAAAGTGAACGCAAAGCTCTAGGTACCTTTGGGTAGACTCGGGAGCAATTTGGTGCAAAGCTGATGCATCCCTTACTATTGACACTTATAATCAAATACAATACAATACAAGTTATAAAACGGATACAATATGGTAAAATTTATATCTGTACGATGTATAACGGACAGTGTCTTCATAAAAACGGTAGAGGAAGAAACTGAAAGAAAATCATGAGTACCAGTGAAGCTAGAAATTATCTGATCAGTGATATAAAGATTAAATTCAGAAGAATCTTAAGAGGTTGTGTTTATGAGTCATGTACCGTCTAAGCACATTGGTGCCCCGGTTTTTGGTACTCATTATTACATTTTTCGAGATCCATTAAAGGAGAAAAAATAAAACTCACAATCTAGAGCTACCATTCAAGTGGACCTCATGGATTAGAGTTGGCACGAAAGGTTCCCGAACCAGCGTTTTATTCCAAAAAAATCTTTAATACGAAAAAACTGTTCCATTCTGTTACGGTTCTCAATGAAAAATGCCAAAGATAATTATGATTAAAATTGATGATTTTAGATTTATGAAACTGTGGAGTTATCAAATATTATAATGTGCAAATAAGAAAACGTCAAAAGTTTTTTATTCATCTTCTGTTTCTTCAATTCCCTTTGAACAACGGACTCTATGCGGACATTCAAAAGTGGGTCACAAGCAGTTCGTTGCCTTGAAAGCCTGAAGTAAAATAAATTATATGACTGGAGTTATGTGCCTTCTTACAGCCACCCCTTAACTTTGTGCACTTCACATCTCGCTTTTCCGACTTCTTGCCGAGAACTGTTCCCTAATGAGGAAGGGCGGTCTTTACAGACAGGACATAGACCGGGAATGGAGGAGTTTTTCGAACTGTCTTTTCGATCCTCAGTCTTGAGAGGGGAAAACTTTTCAAAAAGACTACGAAAGAAAAGAGAGAAAAAAAAAGGAAAGAACTTTAGTTCCTCTCAATAAACCGTGCAGAAAATGGTCGCGGTTTAGAAAAGAATAACGAACAATATTGCTTTCTATTTAAAAGGCGAGAAAGAAGAAAAAGTCATTTCCACGTGTACCGAAAAACCTCTGTGCAAGAAAACTGTTACACTTGGCTAACCCTGCAGCGCTTGGCCATATCAGGGGCCGACCCCGCTCTACCGCGGGCCCAAATAACTGGAAAAATCCTTGCGCTTGTTTTCGCTTCTCCCGCAAGCTTTTATTCTGGTGAATATAGGTTCCTTTTTTTTTTAAACTCACACTTCATTTTTGTGAAAAGTTTCCACTTCTGTACTTCGCAGGAAGTTTTGGCCGTCTGCCCGGGGGAACGGCATTTGCGAAGTCAGGGGAGGAGGCCGTAAATCACACTCATTAACCATAAAGTGACCATTAAATCCAGAGGATTTCACTCGGAGCTTTTCCCGTTCCCTTATTTTCACCCATTATACTTACGTATCGTTAGCCGTGTGTGTGAGCGTTCGTTTGTGAATGTGTTTGTGCGCACGGTTTCGTCCCTTCCGCGCATTAAAATTGGAAGACTGCGGTTGTCGGATTTTCCAACTCTGATCTCAAGACCGCAGCACCGCGCGACCCGTTTCCGTACGATTTATTTCGGTAGTTTTCGAGCTTCCTCCCACTCTTGGGAAGTTAAACTCATTGGGGTCCGTTTAATAATTGTTTTTGCAATGAAACCCCGCAAGAACTTTGTTGAACACATGGGCCGGAATATATTGGTTTTATTTATTTATACAATTTTACAGCAATACGGCAACTATAGTGCTTAGAATACAGAATAATAGATCGATAGGTAGTAACTATAAATATACAGATAGAAGACAATTAAAAGAAACATTGATTAAAACATTCAAACAAACTATAAAGAGATAGTTCGAGGATAGTTACTTTATCTATTAATGTAATGTGGAATATGAAATATATCATATTTTATCACAACAGTTTTATATTATTGTCTCTAAGAAAAAAAAAAAATAGAATAAGGTTTGAAAGCGCATTAAACACGGAAATTTTAGAATGGAACATTACAATATGATGAAAAATCGCACAAACTTACCCGAATGACAGCGTTTCACTCAATACTTCAGATAAAGTTCTACCCCTGAAGTTGGTTGATCGTTTGAAAAAAAATAGTAGTTACAGAAACGTTCGAATCTGGAAGTAGTTTCATGAAGTTACCATTTCTTGAGATATTAAATTTGTCGATTAAAACAAGTCCCCATTACATAGATTTCGACCCCCATAGGGTGCGCCAGTGAGCGTACGCAGCGCTCGCATTTGTACGGTTTCAATGCGTTTGATCTGAGTGTTGCAAGCTGAGCTCCAAATGTCACTCCCATACAGCCAAATCGGTCTGATGAGCATCAGATATAAGAGTCGTTTGATATGAAGAGGGATGCTGTCACTTGTCAGTAGGAAGTAGAGCTGTCGAATCCTGTAACGCACTTTGCCAACGGTTTCACTTATGTGGATTCCCAGGTTAAACGGCTGTCTAATGTAAGACCTAGGTACCTAACTGAGTCGGCTGTCTGTATTTGTAGTCCTTGGAGGATTAGGTTGGGAATTACTACAGCTCTTTTGTACGTGAAGCAAACCAAGCGAGTTGCATGCTGATGCCTATTTGCCAGCGATTGGTCCAAGTGCTCAAGAGATTTACGTACTCCTGGAGTGTTGAAAGTGTCTGCTCTCCCGAACTGTGTCTGACTAGAATGGCCTGGTCATCTGCGTAGTGTGCAATGGTTGCATCCTGGTACGTAAGAAACGACACTCTTCGCACTGACCTTTCCATAAACCCCGTTCTTCAAATAGTCACATTGACCTACAACAACTTAGCGAACCGCATAAATTCTCACCCGAACTCCCTTGTCAGTGGCATCCTCTCCCAGACCTCCTCGTGTCTCCAGACGCCTGAAACGAAAATGGCACTCGGATCTTTTAGCTCCTTGATACGCTAAAGGAGCACATCTGTCCCAAATGAACATATCACATTTTGTTATTTATCTTCATATTACTTACCTAACTTATTTTGTTACCAATTGTTATTTGTTACAAAGTGTTCTTTACTATATTACCGTCCTAATACTCTTACTATGCTCCAAAATTGAATTAAAATTGTATTAAGTTGCCACTGGGCAACGATAAATACTTCAAGTGCCATGTGATAATTTTGTATATATCATATTATGTATCGAACTTGATAGTGGACTTCCACAATAAAGTTTCTAGTGGGAAAAAAAAAACATAGATTTGTTGCACAACAAGAGTAAAACTGGGATCATTCAAGAAAATCAGTTAAGGGTTGCTTCTATCAGTTGAGCAGGTGGGCTGCTTCTATTACATTCTAAGATACCAGAATTTGACAAAGTGAACTAATTCGACTTGAATTACTACAAATTAAAAACTTAGGAATACCTATTAGTAATCAGAAATATCGATGAATTGAAAAATCACAATCTTCTTTTGTATATCAATTCCAAAGTTCTTATTTAGCTAAAACTATCATTTCTAGCTAATTGAAGATAATGATGCTCGTGGGGAATCATCTAGCCCCATTTGGTCTTCATTTAAATCTCTTTTTCAGCGAGAAGATCATTAAGAAATTATGTATGCACTATCTGCGTAGCAATACATAATGTTAACAGGTGGAAGTCTTCAATTTATTAACTTTTGAAAATTAGAAGTCGAAGATTCAAACATCTTTGAAGCTTTCTATCAAGATGAGAAGCCACGAAGCCGGAGGGCATCGCATGACTATAATACAATATTAAGGGCCGGCGTTTTTGTCTGGTTTTTCTTTCTAAAAAGCCCCCTTTTCCCGGGGTTTCCCGCGGGATGAATAATGCATCCCGAATAAAGCCCTTTTGGACAGGCATACTGAGAAGCGAATTCGCATATTCTCTCGGAAAGGTGGAACACTGGCGGGGAAGGGTTGTAAGGATGAGCCGGATGGGAGATCGCCCCGCGGTTCATCTGGAGCCAGGTGCTGCATTATGTAAATCCAATGTATATATCGCCTGCCGTCTTACGTAGGGCCATTGGGAGTGATCATTCATGGCTTTCCTGGCTTCTTATCGTTTCAGGTTTTTCTCTCCGCGGAACCGATTCCCTCCTTCTAAGACATCACTATCATGTTGGAATTCCTCTTCGCAAATGACTGAAGAGAACGGGATACCGTGGTGACAATTTTAGCGAGATTTGTGGTCGAAACCGCAAACACAATATAACTAGAAATTGCATCCACCTATAACGCAACCTGAGAAAGTAGTAATATCTCAAGAAGTGGTAACTTCATGAAACTTTATTTCCAGATGTCCATACGAGGCTTTAAAATAACCTCTATTTAATCGCTTTCAAACCTACTCTCTAAGTGGTTTTTCGGGGTGCTGAACACGAATCTGAAGTCCGTTTTTCGATAAAACGCTCCCTTCATGGTTATTTCCGCGATTTTTCATCAAAATTGCTCAAAAATAAACTCTGTTTAATCGCTTTCAAACCTACTTTCTAAGGGTTTTTTGGGGGGGCTGAACACGAATCTGAACACGATAAAATCTGAAGTCGCGACTTTTCATTTCAAAATAAACTCTGTTTAATCAAACCTACTCTCTAAGGGGTTTTTCGGGGTGCTGAACACGAATCTGAAGTCCGTTTTTTCGATAAAACGCTCCCTTCATGGTTATTTTCGCGATTTTTCATCAAAATGTCCTTAACGAGCCATCATTTGAGCCACTTTGCATCTGACGTTAGGTACACAACTCCACCGTTCTTATTTTTTACCATTCTCGTTTTCTCTTCACTTCTTCAAGTTGATTAATATTAAGTCAGGTCTTCTCGGCATGGTTCAGACATGCGGAAAATGTAAATAGGGCCGCTTAGTTTTTTCTCTACTGCCTGAACCAGCTGTACTAGAGGGGGTAGATTGGACCTGGAGCCGTTAATGCCCAAAGCAATCATTGCAGGTACCGTTCATATCTTTATTCCGGCTGTAGTGGGTTCCGTTCCTCACTTTCTTGGTGATACAACAGGTCGCCTCTGCCGAGTAGTGTGGCCGAGAGGCTTTTTGGAGGCGTCTAGTTTTATTTGGATGCAATCATTTCAGTAGAAACAAGAGATCATGACAGCTAGGTACTGTCTCACCGCTTTTTATCATTTGGGGCCTTCACATCATTAGTGTCATATTCGTGGCTTCACATTTCTGAATGATATTGATACCATCCAATTATTGAATATTCCACCTCTTCTATTCGAGTCGGACAGAGTTTCACTAAACCTATTATCCCAGTTCGAATACTCTTAGTTTCCCTAACAGAAAGAATTCTCCATTCATTCAATAAATTAAGTTCTCGCAGTATCGCCGCCATAATCATACTAGTCGGTGAGGTTGGGGAAAACAGACACCAAAACCTCCTCGACCCCACGCTGTCTATGCCCTGAACCCTTATCAATCTCTAGACGTCCCTACTCATATTTCCCATGTCTAACAAATTTTTAAAAAGCCATGAACCGCCCCCCAAACCTGTAGGCCTAACCTCTCCCGCGTGCGAGATTGTTCAAATATGCAGTAACAATAAAATGTCAACCGCTAGAATGCAGTTTGTGCAAAAATACTTGTATACCCAATGTTCGGTCCAGCAAGATTTGGGGCTCAAGTGATGGTTCATTATGATGTCATAGAAATCGATTACGAACACAAGATTCAATCCACTTCTGGTATCTCAAGAGAAAACATATTGAAGATCTAGATTTAACCCGGGGAGCAGGGAAACAGGGGAGAAGGGGAAACTATCCTTATCCATCATACTCGCGAACCATTCAATAAACAAGGGAGGGAGCCTGTGAGTGGTGGAAAAGGCATGCAATAAGCAGTGCATGGATGAATAGTTAATGTTCAAGTCGTAATATTTCACGTGCGTTGCCCATTTTCCCTAAAGGGGTAGTGTAAGGGAAAAGGGTATGTACAGTCAATATTAGAATATGGGATGGTTCGTTTCCAGGCTCTCTTTACGTTGAAAAAAAAAAAAGGTGATGGAATGGAATGGTTACTCCTTCTAAGGTTCAAGCTGATTAACTTACTACATTCAGAGTATACCCTGGAAAAAGCAGGCCAACAGTTTCAAGAAACGGAAAGGAGAAACTATCCATATCAATTTTCCTTCTATCTGTACATATCGTATCAAGTCCGTTTCGTGTCCAATTTCACAAGCAATCGAAGGTTCAATCTGTAATTTCCGCCCAAACTTCCCAAAGAGCTGCTACTGACAGTTTTATCCAGTTCCACCTTCCAAGATAGAACGTTGTCTATATTTCCACGAAAGCAAAGAGTTACAATGTGTAATCGATTTCGACGGTTAGGTCATCATCAGTAACAAACATGAACTGAAAGTACATCACAGAAAGCATATCTTATATAGGATCGAGTGAGAGGAGATTGAATCCTATTGGCTCAAGGAAGTGAAAGGGGCGGGGAGGACCAACCAATGCCACTCAAGGCTTACAAAGTGAAAGGGGCACAAACAATATCATTATGGAGAGGCGGAGCCAAACTTAGTCCGTTCCATTCTCAATATTCGAATTGCCGATTGAGTATGAATTGGCCCCTAAGTTCATGGTTGATTTATGTTGTGGTAACTGTGTCATGATACTGCTATACCAGTACGAAACCGTGAAGTGGGAAACAAACTAGCCTCAGAGAAGAAAAACTGTGTTTTTAGAAGAAACAAAAGCTAGTCCACTTTCACGAAATTAATGAGTTTTAAACGTTAAATCGATTTCGACGGTTAAGTCATCATCAGCAACAGAACAATAACGCCTCAGGGCTCTCTCAACTGAGTGATTACTCTTTCACTGTATTGGTATCTGGATAACCAGCAAACCATAAATCCTAAAACAGTTTTGTTCAGTCCTCTGATATCATTAAGATTTCAATGTAATTTCATTAACAGTAAACCCAATGCTACATATTCGTAACCAATGTTGGTGCAAGTTTGATCGGAAATCTTCACTTTCATTTGGAGTCAAGTTTAACCACGAAATGTTCAGAAATCATTAGGAATGTTTCAAGAATTATTTTCACAAAAAAAGCTACCTTCCTTTGTAGTATTTGTCTTTGTCCTTTTCCATTTTTTATCTTTAAAGAGGCAATAATGAACATTACCTCATCCGAGAATAGCCTAGGAAGAGAACCATGTTGAGCACCAATTTCAATCGAGCTGTCACACTTACCTTTTATTGATGTCGGATCAGGTGATGCGGGCCATGCCCCTTCGTCCGAATCAACTTCTCCTTTCTATCACTTTCAATGCTCTCCCGAATCATTATGTTTGTCAGGTGATCTGAAATATCGGCAGCGGAGAAAAAAAAAAGTCAGCGAATGGAACAATAAGGTGCTCCCGAGAAAAGTCGCTGAGAGTTCGGAGAGAGGGAACTCAATTAACAAAAACTCCTCTTCATTCGAGATTTTTTTTTTTTTTAATTCTTCCCGTCAAAAGGGGCTTTATTAAGTGGAGGGGGCACCAGGAAATGAAAGGGAGCGTCGTTCACTACCTCCAATTTCCCTCTTCATCTCCCAAAACCACTTTCCAACGAGGAGAGTTTTTATTTATTTTTTCTTTTTTTAAGCAATGCTCTCAATTCAAACTTTTTTTGGGGCAAAGGCGGGGGGGCATCAAGGCTATCGTATTGCGTTTGGTTGTCGATCCCAAAGGTCTTTGCGACTTTTTTTTAAGATTTATAAGAAATTGAGTCATTTTATGGGTTTTAAAATCAAAGGAACAAACGAACGGCTATTCAAACCCTTTCGCGAACAGAGCTTCCTGAATACACCTAGTAAAATATAAAATATCTACGGTGATAGTCCTTTTTAATCTTCCATAATCATATTTACGAGGTACTACCCGGGTTAGGGCAATGAAATAGGTGGCGAGGAGCTCACACTCGTCATCAACACGAAAGTCCTGCATCGATCTATGAATTTACTCTTTTTCCCTTTAATTGCCGTAACTGGGTACTTGTAAAAATACAAACAATATAAAAGCATAAATAGAAAATCTAAAGGTCCCGAATAAAATGTTGATTCCTCCGGTGAACGGGAAAGAAATCAGTTAGGGGCTCTCACAACCTATCGGGGATACCCCGTTGCTGATTAGTATATACCCGGAAGTCCGTGGGACTATCAGTTTCATTACTGCTAATACGCCAAGAAAATCCTTTTGTGAAGCATGATGAAAGCTATTTTGAATGAATTTCCAAAGTTTTCACAATCTACACTATGTATGGCAGGTAGGTTTTCTGCTTGCACAAACTTTTCCCCATTAATGTTGAAAATATTAACATTTTTCTTGGAGAATTTGTATACCTTTCGTGAATTCCAAACGGGATGTCCAATCCGAATAATTTAAAGAAAATTGACACTTACTTAATCCATAATAATGATAATACAAATAAAATTTATTTGTATTACGATAAAATTTATTTGTGTTTACGATATTTAACATCGTCAATAGTTTTCTCAAAGCACAATCATCAGCACGATCAATAGTGAATGTTATGAGCTACATTTTGTCAGCTTATTAATTTTATTACATTGTTCTGTTGGTCATTTAAGTATGATAATGATCATAATATTCTTCTCTATATGCTTAAATATAACGTCAATGAAAAACAATAACATAAAAGTTAGATGCTGATTGGTCTTTACTGTTGGGCATCCAATAACTGGCAAGATCTCAATATTTCCTTGGTTCCCAAATATTGATCGGTGTTTAGTTAAAGTGTGAACCTAATTTCAACACACGGTATACTTCCAACATTGGTTTTAATTGTTCGTTTTCAAAATACTCAGAGATGTAGATAACGGGAATTTACATGTTCGTCTTTTCAGAGCATCTTTCGTTCCCTTTATTTAAGGGTCAACGTCCAAATATAGACACTAAATTGTGAACTCCCGGTTTTCAATTCGTAACAGTACATTTAGCAAATGAAGCAATTACAATGCAAAACTCATTAATACTCATTTCAATAATAACGGTAATTAATCTATATTATTCGTCGTATTAATACCAATAACCGACATTAGTAGCAATCATTATCAATAATTAAATAATTATTTAATTAGATTATATTGCGAATTGCCAATTGTGTCAGCTCACTGCAAACACTTACTTTGAATTCGACTTCCAAATACCCACAACTTGACTAAGATGTGTCATATTTTGTAGAGAGTTTCTCCGAGGTTTCCTTAGTTCATGCAACCCTCTGAGGACGGTCAATTCAGTAGGATAGCAGGTCGAGAAGAACAACCCGAAGAACTCCATGTTCCCGCACTGTCCGTTGATCAGCGTTTCTTAAATGCAATGAGCAGTTGGCTTTTTTAAATATTTTGTGATGATTTTTTCCGACTGGTTTTGTACAATCCAGTTCTTAGCGACCGTACCGACCCGGCAGTTCCGCCCCCCCCCCCCCCCCCCCGCTCAACACTCCTTCAACTAACCTTCGGGTGGGCTCCTGTCGCCCTTTGTTATCCCGGCATCACCACTTTTCCGTCCGCCCGAGAGGTTATTCGTGTGCCTGCCACCCCCCCCCCCCCCTCCAGCCGTAGCTTTCATCTCTGTTTACTAGCTCCCCTCCTCTGAGCTAGAATCCCATATTTGTAGGTTGCAATTTTTCATCTTCGGTACTTAAATGTAAAATGAATCATTTAAATGATCTGGCTGTAGAACCATAGAGGTCTAATATCCAGTTTTTTCCTTTCAAGATTACCAAAAACATATCAACAATCTACACACTCAGGTCTCCGGCGCTAAGAAACTAAGTGTCGCACCAAATTCGGTTATTTTTCGATTTGTTTAATCTTAGCAATCATTAACAGGTAAAGAGATTATTCATTAATCTCCTTTTCAACATTTTACGTTTTATTATATGTTTATATTAGAAAAGCAAACAATACAAAGAATCCATCCATCTCCTCAAACGGTCCGAAGCGAAACTACTAGACCAAATCATCTATTTACCGAGAATGTTCCCATAATCTTGACAATCAGTTTAATGTAACTATCTATGCTCCTTTGATCTACAGCCATACTTAATAAACCTTTATTTAGTAATCTGCAGCGTTCTTGGATTCTTGGCATCTTGAAATGTGAACCATCAGATTTTGAGAGATTAAGATTTTTGGACGACTACAAAGGTTTAAAATTGACAATAATAAATAGTACAAGAAACTGCAGGAAAGGAATGGATGTTGGTATTTATTGGAACATAAGGTTACATAAGCCCAAAAAGTCATGAAGACAAGTATTTACGAGAATGAAATTAACAGTGAAGTAATTACTGTAGATTTGGTAGTAAACTCTGGTTGTTACTCATTTGTATTCAGAGACTAGAACATACTTGAGTGGTTGTATTCTCGTCATTTAAACTTACATGAGCGGAAGGACTAAGTTACATGGAACGAATTGGCCTCCGCTTCAAACAATTGAATTACAAGCCCATACCAGGGGACGGGCAGGTGTTGATGGGATGTGGGAGCAGGTTGATTGAGATGACATATCGATAGGGATGGAGTCCTATTAGATGGGTCTGATAGGATGATACGAGGAAGGCGGAAATGCGAAGTTGCGGAGAATCAGACCCAGGAACTGACTGGTCATAACCTCAATCGAATCCTCTCTGTGCTGAAACCCAGTATTGGCCCCCGTATTGGCTGTGTGCGGCTCTGGTATTGCCTCGTCGAACCACCTGCCTCCATTCAACTGAGACATTATAGCTCATTACGCGTTGTGTCACTCACATGTTGAAACCAACAGAATAATACAATGAAATTCAATATCATCGACGTAGCCTTCCACTCGTCCAGATTTTAAATTTACAAAGTAGAAATCACGAAGATGACTTGATAAATTGGTTTTAGTGTTGGTCAATAGTGGCAAGATAACGTATCAATAATTTATTAGTTGCCTACTAATGTACCAATTTATTAAAATATGGCGATACTTGGAATAGCTCTATAACTCAAATTTTTTTGGGAGGGTTCTTAAAATATTGTCAATATATTTATACAAATACCAAAGGTACCATAACAGTATTGGTGACATGAGAGGGAATGACGTAAATAGCTTTTTATCTATTTAAATTATGTTTCAATATTTCTATCAGAGTTTTACTCCAACCGTTTTGTCAGGATTAGGAGATTGTTTGACTAGCAATGAACTGCTCTTGACAAGTTTATATTCTGAAAAAAGAAAAAAGGATGATTCTCATTGGCTAGAAACTATTTGAAAACAAATAAAACTGGGTTTACTCTATGCAATAAGTTGTGGAAGTTACAGAAAAAAATCTTCAAGTCCGATGTTTCTCTCTTTTACTAAAATCTGGTGCCGGGACCTGGGAATCTGAAGAAGATGGTTTGTGAAACTACCAATCTATCAAGCAATTCTCATCATCAAATTGATTTTGGTTTATAATGCAATAATAAACCATTGTAATCGCTCTTGAAAAAAAAAATTCTAACCCCCCTGAAAATTTCATAGTTTTCGAAAGGTGTAGAATCCGAATCTGCAAAAAAAATTTTCCGTCCGTCCGCCGTACGCCGTACGCTCGATTTCTCCCAAACGGCTGAAGCAAAAAAGTTGAAATTATCAGGACAAATCCATGTTGATCCGGCGACGTCCAATTCTTGAGCCAGCTCTCTCACTTAATTTAAAGTGCCCTTTAAGGGTTGTCAAAGTTTTGTAAAACTAAAAACCTCAAAAAAATTCAAGGCGTCCTAAATTTGTACTCTTTTTGAAGAACACTCCACCAGGAATCGAATGAGCCCTTCCCCAGGTCTGTAGGTAAAACCATTCTCGATCTATGACCCGATTTATGGTGCCAACATTCGCGTTATTTTGGTTTGTTATTGTTTTTGTGTTGATATCAGTAACCTAGTGACGTAGTGATCTAGTAATGTGGATACTGGAGTGACCTCCTAAAAGGCTTAGTGCCGATACACGGGTTGACTCATTCTGATAACCATAAAAAACGTTGCAAATTTTTTCACTGGGGTTTATTATTCAATTGGCTTGCGTTCATGATTTGAAATACTAAGCTTTGGAGTGTGCATGTTTCACAGGTGATAGAGCGATTATTGAATTTCAGGAGATATGCATAGAGCACGTAAATCTGTTCTCGACCAAAATAACTATTTGGATTGATCAGTTGATCATATTTGTGTGCCTCCTGAAATTCAATAATCGCTCTGTCGCTGGTTAAAAAAAAAAACTCTTTTGTTTGTTTTGGTCGCAGTAACCTAGTGATGGATGTAGTGAACGTGGATCCAAATGTTGGCACCATAAATCGGGCCATACATCCGGAATGGTTTGAGCTACGGACCTGGGGAGGGGCTCATTCGATTCCTCATGAAAAGTTCTTCAAAAAAAAGTCCTAATCTAGTCCGCCTTGACTCTTTTAAGGTTCTTAGGGATTTCACAAAGAATTGGGGCGTTGTCGGACCAATATTGATTTTTCCTGAAAATTTCAGATTTTTTCTCCAGCCGTTTGGGAGAAATCGTGCGTACGGCGTACGGACGGAAAAATGTTTATTGCAGATTCGGATTCTACACCCTTTGAAACGTAAACCATGAAATTTTCAGGGGGGAGGGGGGTTTAAAATGTTTTTTCGAGCGATTACCATGGTTTATTATTGAATAATAAACCAAAAATGGCAAATTGCACAATAAGAAAGAGAAAAAAAGGAATAAATGAAACTAGTCCATGATCCAATGAATACCTCATAATCTGAATTCAGAACAGAAAAACAGTTGAAATTGCCTGATGATGGAATCCTGCCTAAAAGCCTGCGCCTGGTTTAGAAATGCTTTGAAAATCCTATGAGGGAAATTTAACCCTTAAGTTGGAAGATAGAATTGAAATTGAGTTTCTGAATGTTGCTAATGCTAAGAAATTACCTAGTTTTATTTTGTGCTTTCGAGGGCGACTCTCAGGGTCCCCATCTAGCAACCAGCGTTGCCACCTTTTTCTGATTGTCTGCTCTAACATTTGAGTTCTGCTTCACCGGCACTCCTAAGGTTGGTAACTCGTGCCACATAAACACCAATTTTCGATTTTTGACGCCGTTGTCTGAATTATGACCATACCTATAATTTTTACAATAATATTTAAGCATCATAAGTTACTAGGTATGTTGTAAAATCTGACACGGACCTGCCATCTAAACCGTATAATGCAGCTAAAATGAATCATCGTGAATTGTGAGTCGAAATTTTTAAGCGTGTAGTCTATAGGGGGTCCGAAATCGATCACCAGTACTGTTAGAGTTAACCAGTTTTAAGCTACTCTGGTCTCTCGTCGTTTTCTACATTAGCATCCACTTTCATAAATTATACCTATTTTAATTTTGTTATCGCATTACGTATGAACTGTAATGAGCTGTTAGTTGTTTATTCGCATTCTACTGGGAGGATGAGAAAGAGGTGACATGATCACGCACAACCACAGAATAAGCTGTCGAGAATATGGTAAATTTAGTAATTTCTCCTCTGTACCCCGGTAGAGTTTCCAATCACACTGAGGAGAGTTCAAACTCATCAATGATTTACCGAAGCAAATGTTGACCAGCATTCCTGGCGGTGACCACTATTGGAGTTGAGAACATCATCACAAGAATTATATATGGAAGACGATCGCGTCACTTTGAGTTAGAAGTTTCTCCTTCTAATAAATGATCAAAAGGTACTTTTCAAATCAAGAGTTCAAGCAAACATTGCGGTTGTGTAGTTCTCATGCAGTTAGTTCTGCGTGAGTTATTGAGTACACACTGTGTTTAGACGTTAGCGGTCAGTTAAAGTTTTTGACATGGATAAGTTTGATGACTTATTAGATCACCTTTTAACTTCAACCCCATTCGTCGGAAACTCTTTCCACTAGTTTATTACCATACACAAATGAAGAGGATATATTTTGAGACCAGCTTAGTGGAAATTCAAATCATGAATCATTGAATAATAAACCCCAGTGGAAGAATTTGCAGCGTTCTGATAAGAAGGAGGCTATTTTACCACGTATCCAATAATTCAAACAAATGAATCACTATTAATTATAATGTTTGGATTTTTAATAAAATGGTAATGAGACGAAATTTAGTCGATTGCAATGTTGTAAATGGAATTATTCAATCGGCATCCAATAATCCTAATCCATCAGAGTTCCACCGCCACATTCATGGAAATGTTAGGCCTGTAATTGACTCTCATGAGACTTACTGCGGTGCATTCACCGACGCAGCAACTCCGAGGCCCGATTATGGCTGTTTCCACTATCTTCCGCGATGGCGAAGGGTAGAAATTGAATTATTCATGGAATGGAAGGAGCCTCCCAACTTCGCCTGCAATTAATTTTAGATCGTGTCACGGTCCATCTGTTCGGCTATATCAAGTACGCACCAACGAACTAAATAAGGGTTATGATTGATGGTGCCCAATTGTGCCCGATGCAAGGAGTAAGTAGGTCAACCGACAAGTACCGAACCTGGGATGGTTCCCGAATGAATGCTCACTCAACGAACTAAAAGAGAAATATGCGTTTATTATAAACTTTTACAGAACATTGGCCCATTTACAAATCAAAATAATGTAGTTATTTTTCAATGATATTGAGTGGTTGGAGAAGCTACTGTTCTTCTACTGTTCTTTTATGAGTCATAAAATGACATTCCATGATTTTCTATGTTTTTGGTTTATTATTCAATAATAAACCATTGTAATCGCTCTTGAAAAAAAAAAATTCTAACCCCCTGAAAATTTCATGGTTTACGTTTCAAAGGGTGTAGAATCCGAATCTGCAATAAAGAATTGTCTGTCCGTCCGCCGTACGCACGATTACTTCCAAACGGCTGAAGCAAAACAGCTGAAATTTTCAGGAAATATCCATGTTGGTCCGGCGACGCCCCAATTCTTGAGCCAGCTCTCTCACTTAATTTAAAGTGCCTTTTAAGGGTTGTCAACGTTTTGTAAAATCCCTAAAAACCTCAAAAAAAGTTAATGCGGCCTAAATGTGTACTCTTTTTGAAGAACACTCCTCGAGGAATCGAATGAGCCCCTCTCCAGGTCCGTAGGTCAAACAATTCCCGATCTAAGGCCCGATTAATGGTGCCAACATTCGCGTTATTTTGGTTTATTATTGTTTTTGTGTTGATATCAGTAACCTAGTGACGTAGTGATGTAGTAATGTGGATACTGGAGTGAACTCCTAAAAGGCTTTGTAGCCGAAACAACGGTTGAAGCATTCCCCTAAATGTAGGTAAAACGCTACATTTTTCGTGACGCTGTCCGCGTTACATTTAAGAGTTTATGTAGCAAAGTAAAGACATAAAACGCTGCAAATTCTTTCACTGGGGTTTAATATTCAATTGGCTTGCGTTCATGATTTGAATTTCTACTAAGCTTTGGAGTGTGCGTGTTTCACAGTTGATAGTGCGATTATTGAATTTCAGGAGGCACACAAATATGATCAACTGATCAATTCAAATAGGTATTTTGGTGGAGAACAGATTTACGTGCTCTATGCTTATCTCCTGAAATTCAATAATCGCTCTATCACCTGTGAAACACCCACACTCCAAAGCTTAGTAGAAATTCAAATCATGAACGCAAGCCAATTGAATAATAAACCCCAGTGTAAGAATTTGCAGCGTTTTTGCAATATATAATCACACAGCCGAGAAATCACAACCTTTGAAGTTACTCACATTCTTTAGTTCCTACGTTAAAAGCAACTTTCAACACCCTTCATGAAATATTATTTATTCCCAAGTTTTGGATATGTTCAATGTGTAGTAAATGCGAAAAAAGAAGAGTTTTGAGAGTCTTGGGTTGAAAAAACCGCAACTGGCTACAATGTGTTTTCTAAAATGTGCTAGGGTGATAGGAATGTTTTTCGAAGCCATTGAAAATCCAGTTCCAATTTAATTTATGCAACTTGGATCACAGAAATTTCTTGGCCTAAAGAATTTAGCAGTGACTGGGCGTTCTCAATAAAAATCTATTTGATTCGCGATCAACGAAGGGACGCGATTTAAAGGTCTGAAGAGATGTACCTACTAGTTAATAACTTCAATAATGAGTTGAACGTAATAGGTATGCATTTCAGAGAAACGAATTTCGTTGAAGAAGCTTGAGAAAGTTCAGAGAAACTTCATAAGGACGAACGTTTACTTAAAAAAATAGGTTACTTTGAAGTTTATTCTGCATCAAATGGGAAATATTTTAAGGATAAACATTCTTGAAGCCCTCCAAGAAGATTGAACGAGGCATGTGTCTTCAAATTGCACAAACAGTGCTTCAACTAGTAAAGATGGCACAAATAAATTTTCAATTAAATTTAAAGTTTGTAACAAATTACAGGTGCAATAGTGATGGACTTCTCAAAATACTTACTTTGCAAGAAACAGCTTGATTTCAATTATGGGTCGACGACGACCAACTCATTTCACCATCTTGGCAAAGCGTTTGTCAACAACCTTATCACACCAAACGACAATATCTGTCTTTGGGTGGACGTTTGATTGGTAAGCCATCTGATTGGATCATTCTAAGATCACGATTCTCAGCATTATATCAATGAACTATGTTTGGAATCTTCTACCACATTTGATGATCTCTGGTTTTGATCTCAGCGGATCGGCGGTAGTGGAAACAAGCTTACTGATCTTCTCCCAAGAAGTTCTCGCAGCCTTAGCTATAGTGAAACCCAAGTTTCATGCTAATAACGGCTACGCGAATTGGGCCCCGGGGCTCACAGTGTTCAACGTTTAATGCAAAACGCCTCCCAAAGACGAAGAACGGACGAGGGGACTTAAGTCAACTTTAACTTAAGTTTTGAAGAGAAGTGGGAGGAGGGGAAAAATAAGTGAAGGAGGGGGCAAGCGCTACTAACATGCCGACTTAACGCAATTTGAAACAATTTTAATAACTTAATTCCCTCTCTCAGACAACCTCCCCCTTTCTGGTTTTCTCCTCCTTTTCAGAGCATTTTCCCAAAGAAGAAAAGCTTTCCTCAGTGGTTGAGAAGCGGGCGCCGGTCCAACTTCTCGACCCTGAGTTGGTTCCAGAGAAAATACCCCGACTTTAACAAGATGTCACTCATCCTTTCAGTCTCGTTTTCTCGTGTCATACTGAATTTAAATTAGTTTTCGTTTCCTCTTCTTCGCACCACTTCCTCAGTCTATTCTTGCTAGCCTTATCTTATCTGATCTCTTCGGCTGCCACCATTGCCTGACCAACTAAAATAGAAAGTTTGGAGAGGATAATTTAGGAAAATAGAGTAGATATTTATTCTGAGGGAACATAAGTGGAAGAAGCTCTTCCTAATGGAAGTCAAAAACATTGGGTACCTTTTAGAAGCTAAAGTACGTACCTAGATTATTAGTTTGAAATTACGTTTGACGAACATAAATGCAGTGGTTATGATCAACGTCTGAAGGTTCTGCCTCACCTGTAGAGAGAGGGTATCCCTATGTGAACAGGAAAGAGTGCATGATTGAACTAATGCTCACCTGTAAATATTTAATCTTAAAGTAGATTATAGTTAATTGTTCTTTATTAGATTAGATCAACCTAATTAATTATAACCACTGTCAATTGCAAAAGCCCTTAAGCCCTGAAAAACTTGTCACAACGAATCCCAATGGTTTCACTGTACAGGGAACCCTCTAACCCAGGGGTGCTCAAACTTAAACTGCTGGCGATCCATCTCAATATTTTTAGACTACTTACGATCGACTCTGAGAGGCTGCAAGTATGTGTGATGCAGGGTTGTCGTACAAACACGATACACCCTATCTAGGTAGGGTGTACCGCAGCATATATAGATATTAGCTTTCCGCACAATTTACATTATTTTAGTCAAGTTTGGGCTAGGTTCACTTAAGTTATTCTCTACAATATCAATGAAAAAACTCCTAGTTATTCAAAATTGCGAGTTTATTCGTTGTTACAAAACAAAAGAGGTGTTAAACGTAACTAAGGAGTGACTTATGATGTTGAAGCGTGGCACTGCATGTCCTCAGCATAGTTTTCATAAGATGGTGCGTAACCACAGAGTGCTAATCGCAAGCATGATGACATATGATCGTCAGTTAGTCGATTGCGATATTTTGATAAATAAATCAACGATTTCATATTATAAATGTTGTGCTGACTAATGCTAGCAACACCCAAAGGTTAACCACGAGAAGTTACCCCCAGAGGTGGTGGTTTCAAGAATCGGGGAGGGGGATTTAACCATATCCATCACACTACCGGGGCTCTGAATAAAGCCGAGGGAGGCGAGGCTTTGCTGTAGACAGGGTCTTTTTTTAAGTGTTAAGGGGTATGGTTTTATGTTTAGTCCCCATTTTGCGTAAAGAGGCAAACAGGGAACCTGGGAGTCAGGTCAGTCAGTACAAGGTAGGATCCGTGTTCCTAATCACGTTCTGCTACCATGTGACAAGGAGCGTGATGGAATTTTATAGTTGCCTCTCTCAAGGGTTGAGGCGAGTAATGATTGCAACACCCAGGGGATAATTCTATCGCCAGAAAGCGCCAGGTTATCCCCTGGAACGCCGGTTTCAAGAATCGGGAAGGGGAACTACCAAACCTCATCCATCACGATGCAAATTAGTTGTTCCTTGGTTAAGTCGTCATTTTCGTATAGCTGAGCGATGTGAGCGAAGAAAAACCAAGTTGGAGGTAATTCGAAACGTGAATAGAAGAAACCTGTTGGGGCGGGCAGACATTGTTCTCTGATGGAACAGAAAACCCCCGTCAGACGGCGTCTCATCACCACGGATTTCCTCACAGAAAGACGGGGCGCTATAACAGGGCTATTATTCACCCTGCGGACATCCCCAACTCCCTCCTGAAACCCCAGGGTCTTCATTTGTATTACTTAGAAGGTGTCGGGAGGGTGCTCACCGAGGAGAGGGAAGGCTCGCGATAATTTGGCGAACCCTCCTCCGCAGGAGGGAAAAACGGTTAATATGAAAGGTTTTCTTCTTTATTTTTTGAGTGATGATCACAAAAAGTGTGGGTAACCTTGCACTTGTGCAACCACCCTTGATACTCGAGGCACCCCTTTGGAATAAAAAAAAATCCTACGACGGGGGCGTTGATTAAAGACCTCCTCGAATAATGAACTTAAAGAGGGGAGATTACAAAGTATCATCCGGCCGCATGTACAAATAAAATCCTTGCAACTTTGATTGTTCTTTCTCCCCCACCTTTAAATTGAGTTCCTACAATCTGTCAGAAGAAGAATGGTAGACTATGACATCACCATTCACAGATATGACGCCATTTATTGGATTTTATGTAGTATGGGAAAATTTACCTTCCTCCCTACTGTAATTCAGTAAAGCGTTTTATAGCCGGGTATATATTCATAGACGATGCTGTAAAGCTTCATAGTGATTTTTGTGTGATAACTATTCCGAATGTAAAATTGTTTACTAAAATTGTTTGCTCAAACGAAACACCTTTCTGGTGAACTGATTTTGATTAAATTAAAGGGATTACAAGATTATAAGTCCGTAAAAACGCATGTAAGAAAAAATGCGTACGGGATAATTTTATACCTGCTTACTGAATACCTGATAATTTTTGGTGTACTATTCAACTACGCTCGTGCTCAAAAATGCGCAACGCACCCCACTTGTTTTTTTCCAACTAAGCGCCGCCGTTTTTAAAGCAAATTTCGAATCTCTGGTCAATTTTATGAAGAGTCAACCCCTCGACCGTTCTCTCAGACACGCACAATGCGCTCAGTGTGCTCTCAAAAATGAGCAACCTCCAGATTCCGCACCCTTTAGAACTGTTTTTTCTTTAGCTAAAAATGAACTTTTTCAAAATCTGAATGTTATTTTCTAACTTGTGAAACCTTCTGTTATATGAAAAAGTTGGAGCAAAATGTTCGTTTTCAGCTCAAAAATAGACAATTTAGCAAAAACAGCAGTTTACCTTGCGGCTGAGCGTTTTTTAGAGCTCGTTGAGCGCGTTGTGCGTGATCTGAAAAATTTGTTGAGGGGTAAAATTTTCATGAAATTGAGCGTAGAATCTGAATACACGATAAAAAAATGGGATTCTTAATTGAAAAATCAAAGTTGGTGTGCGTTGTGCCATAGGAATTTTTTTCTTACAAGCCTTTTTACGGATTTTAAGGGAGGGAGATCTTAACGTACGACACCCTTTATGAAGGTAAATATCTAGATCAGTCTAGGTCAGTAAATGCATGGGGAAATGTTAATTCCTTGTAATATGGATTTCTCACCACATATCGGCCCTTATTCGTTCAAACTCGAGCGGCAGCTTAGGCAAGTTCACAGTTTTTTAATAATGTCTGTTGCCTTCGAGATAAACATGAATTGGTACAAACAAGCTGGTAATAATGACTGGAGGAGGTAACTACTTAGAGTTAACATGGAAGCAAAGTAACATGGATTCAATTGAAGGAAAATGGATAGGACCTCAAACAAGAAAGTATATAGGTGGTGATTGCAACAATTATAGTACGTAGGTAGTTTTAAAGCTTTATTTACATTCAAAAATTGGAATTGGAGGAGGCTTCGTTAAAGGAGCATTGATAGCGGTGGTTCGATGTCCACATGCCGCATTTCCCATAACCCTTCGCCTCTCGCCATCGCGACCGCGCTCTTTCGACCGAACTTTTCCACGTTCGTTCGGGTGAATAATCAAATTGACCGCGGTAGGTTCGCTTATTGTTTATGCCTCACCTGCTCAACCGCGAAGTGGCGCGGGAATAAAAACACTGAGGGGAAAATAAAATCCATTCGAGGGAGGGAATAACACTCAAAAATATTCTCCATCTAATTAAGTCATACTCAAGTAAATTCCGCTCATCATAACATTATTTTCCCTGCGTATTATGAAAGAGCCCGTATATTATCACTGCCGTTTTTCATATTAAAGCTTCTCTGAACAAATAATTTTCTCGTTGTTTGTTGCTATATGCATGTGACATTGGCTCATTTAGTGCCTCAAAAATAACTCACAACAATTTTTCTACTATATTGGGTCCTATGAGGTAAGTAATTTTTCATGTTGATAATGTTCCTTTCCGTTCGATAAATAACCATGTGTATTGAGTTCTCTCCAGGACTTGGTTAAAATTATAAACTCAATTTTTGGTTTATTATCCAATAATAAACCATTGTAATCGCTCTTGAAAAAAAAATGTCTAACCCCCCTGAAAATTTTATGGTTTACGTTTCAAAGGGTGTAGAATCCAAATCTGCAATAAAATTTTTTCCGTCCGTCCGCCGTACGCACGATTCCTCCCAAACGGCTGGAGCAAAAGATATGAAATTTTCAGGAAAAATCCATGTTGGTCCGACAACGCCCCAATTCTTTAGCCAGCTCTCTCACTAAATTTAAAGTGCCCTTTAAGGGTTGTCAAAGTTTTGTAAAATCCCTAAAAACCTCAAAAAAAAGTCAAGGCGGCCTAAATTTGGACTTATTTCGAAGAACTTTCCATGAGGAATCGAATGAGCCCTCCCCAGGTCCGTAGCTCAAACGATTCCCGATGTTGGCCCGATTTTTGGTGCCAACATTTGCATCCACATTCACTACATCACCACTGGTGATTCACCAGGTTGCTGCAATCAAAACAAACACAACGTTTTTTTGTTTTTTTTTTTTTTTGCAGTAACCTAGTGATCTAGTGAATGTGGATACTGGAGTGAACTCCTAAAAGGATTTATAGCCGATACACGGGTTTAAGTATTCTGATAATGCATGAAACGCTGCAAATTCTTTCACTGGGGTTATTATTCAATTTCATTCATTTGGCTTGCATTCATGATTTGAATTTCTACTAATTGATTGATCAGTTGATCATATTTGTGTGCCTCCTTTACATCAGTCTACCTCTGGCTACATCGTTTAAATTTGGATTTGGGGAAGTTTTGACGCAATACGAGTGCTAAAGTGACTTGATAAATTATATATGTTTTTATTGTGGTGGGGTATTGAGGTTCAATAAAAAAGCGCTGCGAATTCTTTCATTGGGATTTATTATTCAATTATTCATGATTTGAATTTCTACTAAGCTTTGGAGTGTGCGTGTTTCACGGGTGATAGAGCGATTATTGAATTTCAGGAGAAATGCATAGAGCACGTAAATCGGTTCTCAACCAAAATACCTATTTGGATTGATCAGTTGATCATATTTGTGTGCCTCCTGAAATTCAATAATCGCTCTACCACCCGTGAAACACGCACATTCCAAAGCTTAGTGGATATTCAAATCATGAATGCAAGCCAAATGAATAATAAACCCCAGTGAAAGAATTTCGCAGCGTTTTTTAGAACACGGCGTACGGCGGACGGACGGAAAATTTTTTATTGCAGATTTATTCCCTTTCAAGATGGTTTCACCAAAAAATGCTAACCATGGTTGACTTATAATTGTTTCAACTGAACAAACATATGGGTTTCAACAGTGTGATGAGTAAATAAATGTTATCACAAAAGGTCGCTTTTCTCCCCATTTTGAAAAAGCAAGTCAAAACTTCGGAAAACCTTGTAAGGTTAAAGGAAGGGAAACGCTTCTGGAATCGCCATGCTGGATGATGTGGGAGCAACATTAGGTACCTAGGATAACAGTATAGAGGGATGACACTTTCACAGAACGCGATTAGTGAGGAATGATCCATGGATATTGTCTGTGGCGATATCATACACACGATGTGTACCAAGGGCATCTACTTCTGCTATAACCATCGAGTCACGGATGGAAACAGCATTAACTCGATTAATCATTAACGTGCTCTCTCCTTTGTCAAAACTGTTGAGTCCTGATTTCAGCAACCAATTCTGTTTCTCTTTACCGACTCCACCAGGTCCCCTCGGAATTCATGCCAAGCCAAACCATGGAACAATACCTCCGATTCAGTCATGACCATGTTCTAGCAAAGCTACCCTCTTACATTTGAGTGCATACATGAGGTTAATTTCTCCCTCTCATCTTGACATATTCCACGAAGGCTGTAGAATGGCTTTCAATATCTCATGCATGGAGCATCTTGGAACTGTGTAGGGGAGAGATCGAAACCCCCAGCTTTATATAGACATGAAATATTGAAGATTGTCGTCGTTTACTTTGAAATATGAACGAGAATCTTACATTTCTCTATGATGTGAAACATTACAGTATACAACACTACTTAATTCTTAATCAACACGAGGGTTTGTACTTCTCAACGTAGATGATGGGTAAAGTAACATTGAAATTCCATAACTTGATTTTCTGAAAGTTTCATTTTAAAGAGATTGGTTGCTTACTTCAAACTTGTGCTGCGAGTTTCCTAGATTGAAAGATGTAGTTACCTGTACCACTCTATATTTCTCGCATGAGCCGCCAATTACGTATTCACATCCACCGCCATTGTCAAAACTGATAAAACTGAGACCCGAAAACAACTCGTTGAACCTCGAACCACTCTGAATGTGCCAACTCCTCGACGTCGGCAATGTTCTCAGTCGTGGGTTTTGAAACTGATTCCGGAGTTACCCAGAGTTGAGAGAAGATAGAAGGAAACAACGTGATGGCAGGAGAAAGACGCGGATTGTGCTTCCCCGCACACGCCAACTGTATTCATAACCTAATCAAAGAAGAGTAGGTGCTCTCCGCCTGTCTCGTTGCCCCACCTCATTCCAAACAATATCTCCCCTTCACATTAAACTTAGGGGTATCTCACTTTACATAATTATTACTGCTTTAGCTCCAGTCCTCGAACCATATCTTGTTCCTCATAACCCTTCACCTGCCTTGACGAGTGGAATCTATTTCCTTCTGATTTGCATAAACCGTCTTTGATCTTTAGTCGGCCTATCTGGCTTTACTTGTCGAAAATTAATACCCAGACTCCTCACATGGATGGCAAACATTTTGTACATCCTTCAACTTTGGTACAAATTAAACAGAAGAGAGTAGATACCAGTAGAGGTACGGGAGAAAATGGACCTCACTGATGCGAAATAATGCATCCAACTGTGTATGACTCCTTCATTTGAGTATGCATTTGACTGAAATAAATTAAACTATGTGATTGGAAACATATTAAATTCGTGCATAAGTCTAAGATTTTCTTGGTTTTAGTGTGAATCAAGACATCTGGTAATTTTGAGCAACAATTAATCAACTTCACAAAATTTGTTTTTCTGAAGAAAGGCAGGAATACTGGTAAATCATCTCAATATTGGATTACCCCTTGGATATTTAAAATTGATTCTTCTTATCGCCTCTTTTTACTCACAAGTGGTGAGTGGTGGTGTGGCGATTCATAGACAGTGCCATTTTTAATGCTATTCAGGTGACAGTCATCAAGGTCCTTCGAATTCGGAAGTAACAAAAACTAGAAATTCATAAGCTATTCTGATTTAACCTAGAATTTCGTAGAACTCCTGCAGTTTCTACTGATTTTGAAGCAACGTACAGAGATTGGACTCTGGTGGCTTGGGACACATAGTAAAACTGCTGCCCATATCATCATCGAATAGGCCATGTTCAGCTAGGTATAGCTGCGTTGGTGGCCTCTTTGCTAAGTACGGACAAAAGAAGCATAGAGATGTTCGACCTGAGGTGTATTTGAGAATTGGTGCAAGAAAATAAAAACCAGAGCTTATTGTTGCAGCACCTTCCGGTTGTATCTGGCTTGGAAACACAACCGCTGAGTAGTACACGACAGCAAAAGAGGACGAAATATGGCACTGTTGAGATTCGTTCTAGTGGCTGCGAAATTGATACCTTATCTTTCAAGTGGCTATGGAATGAAATCTGGAATAAGTGTTCGGTCCAAGAATTAAAGAAAGTGGATTTCCTGACTTCATCTTGTGTTGAGCAATGGATCTTGTGTTAGAAGGCGGTGAATTCATTTTGTCGTCGTTTTTCACAGGTGCATCACTCATTAACTTTCTTTGTGTACACTATCAATGATTCACACTCAAATCATACAAAAATCATCGTACCACCTACAAAAATGGGGAAATCGCTTCCAAGTCGCTGGGCATTTGCATTTCGCATTTTCCCCGTTTTCCGGCTGTACCGCATTCCAATTTTTCGAGAGAAAAAAACACATCTTATTGGCAACATATGAGTAACTTGCAAGTGCTGGATGCTGGTTGATAGATTTTAGGCATACGTAGATATGAATTGGTTATTATTCTTCTGTCTGATATGACAAAAACCTGAGGCTTTGCAAAGTCTTGTAAGTCAGAAAAGAGCTGAGAGAATTTACAACCAACTTTCGTAACGTAAATGTTCAACTTTGCTCCTGGTTATTCACTCATGGATCTTACAATATTCTTCTTCAAAGAAGGGCTTCTTTGATCAATCGAATCGAAAAATATTGATTTGCTCATGCAATTACTTGTCAAACATTGTAATTATGACACGATTTTATCCATAGGTTCCCATACCACTTCTTGGAAGGGATTTCATCATTTGCCTGGAGCCAGAATGAATGGTAGAGTCAGTAAAAATATGTTTATTTATGCGCATACTTCTTGCAAAAGACACTAGAAGGTACAATTCCAGTGTCTTTAATCCCACCATTTGGTGGACGATAGCAGGAATCTCTGCGAAACGTTCCCCTCGTTTTGCTCGCTCTGAGAACGGTAAAGTATTAGAATGCAGAGATACGTGGGGAGGGGGATCTAGATCCGAACCCACCCCTGCACATTTAAATTGAGGGATTAATAATACAAAAGCGCAATCTATACGCCAAGATGGGCTCATCCCTATTCTCTTCCCTTCGGTTTTTTTACCGTTTTATTTGTTGTCGTATGCAAGTACGGGATGCACGGAAATCAATACATTGGATCCCCTCCAGTTTTGTACAACGCTCGAGTTTCAACAGCTTTTTAACTTCATGAACATTGGCGGAGGTGAATCATGCAATTTTTCCTTACGCACTTCAATTATTACATGAAGGTTTTAATTTCTGTGTCAGGAAGCCTTTCGTTCAATTGTCTACAAATCATTCTCTAAATATAACTTTATGGAGGAAGTCATCTACAAAAAATAAGTAAACTAAATTACTTTTATCAAAAACAATTGTCCCCTGACCTAACAGCTGGCTCAATATTAGAATAAACCAAATATACAACAATGTAAGAAAAAATGTCTGCTTTGTAAACTGAACCTGAGAAATCGAAACAAGCCTTCCTTCAGACAGGCCTTATGACCACGGGGTTCACTATCTGCAGTTTTAGTAGTAGAGCGCAAGAAGACGGATATTCTAAACCCAACCAACTCCTGGCTTTTCTCGTCGCTCTCTTTCTTCCATAAACACCCTGGTTTCTTCAATTTTTCAAAATCTAACCGTACAACGTCTCTAGCCGTGATAACCGCTCCAAAAACTTCTGGAGCACTTCTAGGCATTTATTTTATAGCCTACCCTACCTGATACGTTCCTTACCTGATGAAATGAATCGGTACTTTTTCTGTGTATGTACAAGTGGAAAATCTTTTCTTGGATTATTAGTTTAGGATTACGTGCATGTGACGGCGTCCTGACTAGTATTTATTTAACGTAAGAGGAAATAAGTTTAAATGTGATCTTATTATAACTACTTCATTTAATAATTTTGGAAATAAGTTTACTGATTAGTTTGAATGTGATCTCAGTAAAGTATTTAATTTTAATCTCTGGAACGCACACTCCCCCACAACCGCACAGGGTTCTCCTTATGGTTTTGGGGTACATTCCATATGTATATTTTGTCTACTTACCTATGTAAAAAAATGGAATAAAGCTCATTCATTCATTCATTCATTTTTTTGCATGAAGAACCAATAATGGGAGAATAAACAATCAATTTTCGGTGTTGGCACTCTTCTTGTCGCATTGTTTCCCGCGCGATTGAATCTATTCTTTCCTGTGTGAGATCAGTATTAGTTCAGTTGAGCGGAATAAATAAAGGTTGAGTTTATTTTATTCATTTATTTCATGAGCATGGCAACCTTCTTCTGATCGGAGATTTTGCTTTTGAGGCAATCAATGTTGTCGACGGGACTTTTAGTCCGGTCATCTGGTTCATTCCAACTTTCCGCAAATTTGCTGGGTTGTTTCTACCCCCCCCCCCCCCCCCAGGGGCGCTACACCTCATTTTGCGGAAAATTATCCTTGTGCTAACTTCAGGGGGGCCGAAAAACCGCGATTTTTTCGGACTTTTTTCAGTTTTTCCGCTATAACTTGAAAACTACACATCCTAGCGAGAAAACCACTCTATTATAAAATAAAGTAGATTCGTTAAAACTCGAGTTTAATTCGTTAAAACTCGAGTTTAAATCGTTAAAACTCGAGTTTTACCGAGTTTTGACGAGTTAAACTATTAATAATGAAAGTATTGATGAATTCTCATATGGTTTGTCCATTTGGAAATGTATAAATGACAATGACAGTGCTCGAATACTGTTTTACATTTTTGTATTGGGGAGGGGTGTCAACTTACATGAGGGGGATGGTTCTATGTTTGGGGGGGGGGGGGGGGCACACTTTGGTAATCAAGTAAATGAGGTATATTTGAAACACCTATAACTTCTCTAAAAATCGTCCGAATTATTCGAATTTTGTATGAGTGCTCAAGAATATTATTCTAAAAAATATTAATGAATTAAAGACAAATCAGAGGTCCAATCCTTCCTGCGCAAACCGTTCCAAATTTACCATAACAACCATAAAATTAGGAGTAGATACCAAAATTCTCTAAAAATTGTCCGAATGATCCGAAATTTAGCAAAATACTCCTCTGGAGAAACAAAAGACGCTCTTTTCACAAATGTACATAATTAGATACATATGATGTCCAAATGGATAAAAATCGATTTAACCTCACAAAAAATCTATTGTAAAATCGAAAATTTATTATCAAACGTCGATTTTTTGTGAAAATTGATTGCCAACCCCAGCTGGGAGGGATAGTTCATTCACAATGTTCTATAATGAAGAGAGTATATCCACTACAATCATGATTTATAGAGCCCATGCTCAACAAAATCGAACACAGAGAAGGGGTCGAAACCGTAATGTATGAATTATTTACAAATATGTTTTTATGAAGTACTAGATATTTTAAAGGTTGAATCACTTGGGTTCAGTAAATTACCTCAATTTACTCCTATTTAAGTCATCTAGCTCTGGAGAAATGGTGGACTGTTATAATGGATGCACTCCAAGGACTATTATAAATGTAGATTCTCTGAGAGCTTGTATTATTTACATTCACGGGGCTCTCTTTACGCAGAATAATGAGGTGATATGAGTCCCTACTCGGTCACATGAGTCCGCAGGCATTCACAGGAGATTATAATATCGGATGAGGAGGTGGGTTTGTGAACATCAAGGTTGACAGTAAAGGGAATAATGTATTGGATGTTAGGTCGGCTTTCAAGAAGCAATCCTTTGTGTAGAGAGAATGTGTGAGATAATGGATTTGTATTCCGGAAATATAAGGGTTGGCGGATAACAACAAAATATATCTTTTTTGCTACAGTTGCTCTTCAAATTGATTCACAAACACGCCAAATTTCGGATGACGAAGGTACCTTGTAAGGTGCTAAACTTCAAAGGGTAGGTGTACAATAACGCCTCTATTACTGATGATGTTAAGAACACCTTCGTCATTCCTTTGAGTTCCGTTAACTCGATCAAATGGTAACGAAATTTATCTTTCAACTTGTTAACTGAAATTGCTCAGCTATCATCTCACAACGAAAAAGAAGATAGAGCTACGATTAGGATAACTAACGTAATAGTTCTCATAATTAAATACTTCGTAAAGTAACTAATAGTTCTTGAAGAATTCGTTCGTATGTTTTGGATTCAGTTATTAATTGTCAGACTTTTTAATGATTTAGAGGAACTTCAGTTCATTTCCCTACAGGTTTCGTGCCACAACTTGGACCATAATGAAGGCCAACTCTTGAAGAAGCAAAATAGTTCTTGAATATGAGCACCTGGTAGAGCCTGATAATCATTCAAAGACAAAATTGTGATATATCTATATCATTATCAATGATATTACATTTTTCCTCTCTTTTCATTATTACAAAGTACACACATTAATGTGTGGTTTGAATTTAAAATAGGAAGTACGTAGTTATTGTTAGAAGTTTGTTTCTTTTATGTTCAAACACAGATTTCATGATCGCACTTTCGATTAGAATTACTGCTAGAAAAGCTCTCCAAACTGCTACAAAAGAAAGACTCACTTGTACTTTGGAAATCGGTTTGTTGGAAGGGGGTTCAATGCGTAATAGTAGTTGAGATGCTGACTTTGGGAGAACAATTAAAACCCCATCGAGGATAACTTTAGATCTATTCAGTGTATCTTTACATAGGAACATTCATTTAGGTGTTGCTATGTTCAAGTTGCTATGATTCCTTGAATCTGTAGATGTTGACGACCTCTTAGATTTAGGCGTTGCAACGCGTTGGACCGGTGGAATGGATAGCTAGGGTCTTCTGCCCATTGACAGTACAAAAGTTTGTCATTAGTTACGAGCGATTTCCTACATGAAAAATTTGTCCAGTTGCGGTTTAACGCATCTACAGCAGTTAGAAGGGGAACATATTAACTCAGTTCAACTTGCGAGAACTTCATCACCAATCTCAGAATCCAGATGCCTCATACACGATTTTCAGGCTTGGTTTCTTTCTTATTCTGACACCATATAAATTAAATTTAATCCTGTACATGCACTCATCAAATGTACTAATGCAATAAGAAGGATTAAAAGGATCTATTTAGTTTGTATAATCTATATTCTCAGTTCTTGCATCAGAACACCCCGCCAATCTTCCAGCGGTTGGCAGGATATACGTATAGGATTGCCTTGATGGTGTAGCTGTCACCACGAGCAGAAGCCAGAGAATTGGGATATCGAACTTTGGTAATTTTCAAAGTGATAACCAATTCATTCTAGATGAGGAAAAAACTGGTTGACAACACCTGCTGTTGTCATCATTTATGCGAAAATTCTTCTTCCAATGACTAGCAGTCTTCATAGCCTCGCCGTTTCTCTTCATAAACCATCAGATAAATATTAGGACTTGTTCTTGACAAAATGGGTAAATTAAAGGTTCCCTCACTTAGTCAGAAAGTACTACTTGTAAAGGGCAGCGTGGACGGGGGAAATAAAGCGCGTAATCTAATCTTTCCCGATCTGCGGAACATCCTACGGAGGGGAGCAGGAATCTGCTGACGCGAGGGCACAAATCGCGAAGGGGAGATGAGACCGGCAGTCGTGGTTGGAAGAGTTGAGACGCAACCCAACAAGTCGGTCGAACGCGAGCTAGTTAACAGAACAGAAAACACGGACTATAGAGAGCGTTATACGGGACGGTAAAGTGTACAAAGTAAAGTGCGTCGAACGGATAAGACTCGAGTTGATAAAAACTAACAGTTAATAAACGCGGCGTCGACTTACAGTATTCGTGGAGGTTACCAGGCGCGTCGGAAAGTGATTCTCCTCGTCATCCCTTGATAATACTACAGGTAGCATAAGTTTATTTTGATCTTGTTCATGTCATAATTGGGTTGTTTATATTGTAATCTTGTTCATATCGTAATTGGGTTATTCATATTTTAACCTTGTTCGTATCATAGTTGGGTTGTTCATATTTTATTCTCGTTCTTATTGTATTTGGGGTGATCTCTTTATTATTTGTGTAATACTTGAAAGGAATTGTTATATCAATTCTACCTTTAGTTGATTACGATTTCTTGATATTATTCCCTTTTTTGGCCTTATTAATTACTACGGTTATTTTATATAAGGATATATAAGGTTCAAGAAATAATCTCTCCTTCCCCCCCAGTCACTCCTCGCCTCTCCTCTCGCGATTGTTCCGCTGATAGCCGATAGATGGTGTCGGCTATCACATTTGTAATAAAGAATTGTGATCTGGGAACCGGGTTGTTTCGTCCTTCCTCCTTGTCGTTGGACCCATCACACTACTCATCTGCTATCAAATCTCAACTCGAACTATAATCGAAATTTGATCAACCTGTAGTTTTTACTCAGCGGCTGTTATCGTACAAAACTGATGTCATCTATTATTTCCCGCACCCGAAATGATCGCCGGTATGAAACGAAAATGAATTATTGTTACATCGGTGGGAAGGACGTCTGAAGACACCATCCTAGAATGTCAACCAAAAACCAACCGAATCGACATATCGACCGGCGGCTGGAGGAAAGAGGGCTATTTCCCGCAGTTAATGGACTTTCCCTCGATATCCCGCGTCACCGAAAATATTTTAACGGGTAAATATTTGATTCGGTTCCTGAGGGGAGATAGATCGGGCCAGTCAATCACGAGGCAAAGGTATACAAGCTGACCTGGCTGTATGTACAACCAAAGCTCTCTCTCTCTCTCTCTCTCTCTCTCTCTCTCTCTCTCTCTCTCTCTCTCTCTCTCTCTCTCTCTCTCTCTCTCTCTCTCTCTCTCTCTCTCTCTCTCTCTCTCTCTCTCTCTCTCTCTCTCTCTCTCTCTCTCTCTCTCACTCTTCAACTAGAAGCCCTGATCTCCATTCCAGCATTTTGATTCACATTTAGGTCTCAGAGGGAAAAACTGTCAATCAAAGCAACTCGACGTATATCAGTGACCAAACAAAACCTGAATCAATCGAGACTTTTCTCATTGACCTCTCCTCGACTCATTTAGATTTCCACGGAAGTTACGATACGAGTCAAATTTATTAGAAAGACGATTTTACAAACCGTGCATAACAACACGCCCCGCACCAATTTCTGAAACGTTGACTCAAACAACAAGAAGCTAACTGCATTACATGCTGTTGACCTTCAATGGTGTAATGTTAAGTTACGCATTCTTTCGACTTATTGTTTTCAATAATGAACCTTCGTAATCGACCAAGAAAAAACATGTTTGAGTGGCTGCTTCTGTGAAGCGTTTGTAACGTGACAAAGTCGCTCCGGGGCTGAGTAAACCCAAGAAGTATTTTGTGTTCTAATCAACCTATAAAATTGAGATTTGAATGATAGCATGATGATTTGAGATAAATTGAGGGCTTTCCAAATTAACATGTTAAGGGCCTGGTTCCGGCTATTGATGTCTGTAAAAACTTGGGGTTTGTAAGTAAAGTTGTAATAATTACACAATTATTGTCGCATCGGAATACATTTTTTGTTTTGATTTTTAGAACTGAACAAGACCTAAAAATCAGCTGTCATAGTTTTTGCTTCTGTCTATACACGACCAACGTTAAATCTAACTTCAGTCCGATTGTTATTCGATTTTCATCATCATTATCAGCGCATATGCAAACCTGAATTTTCCATAAAGTCGATTTGATATGATTTTTCGGTTCAATTTCTGTCCCATTCGAGGGGTAGTTGTCGACCCTTGACTGTGCTTTTGCACAAATAATGCAAAATCACATAATAATGCTTAATTTACTCTTATCTTCATCGGATTTTAAATGTTACAATCTGTGAAGCAGCCATATTCCGTTTTTACGTAAAATAGATATGTTTCAAAACCACGAACTCTACTCATACGGATGAACGGTACCTATCTAGTAATATTTCCGTTAACTGTTCGAGAACTACCGAAATCACATTGAATCCCAACCCAAAATGAAAATAACTTTGGATTTTTTTACGTCAGCAAAGTAATTATAATAACCGGAGAGATTTATAGATGTCGTAGGAAGCTGTGATACTGAAAGAGAGTCGGTCTACAGCCAATCAAGAATCTGGCTGAAGTAATACTTTTCAACGTGGTTCCGAGGAGGGTCCTTAAAAAGATGGTTAAGTGGTGGTTTTAGCCGGTGTTTACTTGGAACTGAGGGAGATCAACCCATCTCCACTGCGCTTTCCAATCATAAAGATTTTCCATTACAAAGTAAAAACGCTGCCATTTCTAACAGATGTGTTTATTTTATTCCTATCTTTATATTTTTTTATTTATTCATGACATGTTATTGTTCGTTTTATTATAAGGTTCGTTGGGTCACTTTTACAGATTAGTTTCGACGAAAAATCCTTCTTTTTTCGCATCAAAACGTCATTTTACAAGGTTTATTCAAATGTAAAGAGAAAAATGATGATACCGTTGGAAAGCTGAGGTCTTGGGCTAGTTTTTTCCGTTGAGTGCACACCAATATTCCAATTTATTACAGGCTATAAATTAGCCTGAAAAATGTTGATTTTCGAGAAAAAAATTGAAACTTTCAATTTGGCTTATTTTTTTACTTCAGAAAATAGCTTTAAAAAATAGCGTTTCACACTAAACGGATAGGAAATTTAACGCTCTTTCCAACGGTTTCCTCAAATTTGAGATTACTCCAAAAACAAGGGAGTTATGGCTGTTTTAGTGAAGTAAAGTCGATAACACGAAAAAAAAACTTAAATCGTTAATAACTCGGAAACGAAGCCTCTAAAAAAAAAGTCTAAGGGGCACTTTTTGTCGCAAATTAGTTGTAGAATCGATCCTTAAAGTTTGGTCCACCTGAAAGGTAGACACCCTGTATAGCTAGAAGTATTGATACAATTCGTTTTATCATTTTGAGAACGTAGATGTGGCACTTTTTACTGCAAAATTGGTTGTGAAAGTGTGTTGTGGTTTTAGGAGTTTGTTAAAATCAGATACTCGTTTATGTCGCCTGAAACGTTAATATTCATTTTTGATAATGGTTCCCCAACGCAAGCAACCAAGGGATGAATCGGATAATTTACAGGGCTACGTATGGTACACACTGAATCACTCGCGACGAATTTGTAGAAAACCATGTCAAGAAAGACATAGAGTTCTTGGAACAAAGTTATTCTATTTCGACAAAATTCCCCGTGAAGTTCAAATTCGGTCGATTTTCAAAATATACATTGTTTTTCATGATCGATTGGTGACCATTTGTAGGCGGTAAGTGTCTTAAAATTTAAATTTATACAAACCATTTTTTCATAGTTCGTTTTGTCTTACAACAACATCATATTTGGGTGATTTTTAAAGATTTTTTTCCTAGAAAATACGGGGGGGGGGGGGGGGGGGAAGACAATTTTCCTCAACCTAGATATTTTACCTTTCAACTTCGCAGCTAAACGTAGAAACGTTAGGTGATAGAGGGATCTGCGGCAGGCATAATGTTTAAAAATGCTGATTGTATTATAAAAGACTGGACAAGCAACATAAAACATAGTGCAATATAGTAGACGAGACCAGTACCTCAATTCCTTAGCCTTGGTTTAGTCCATCCGGTTTGCTTTTCCAGTCAATGACCAACACATCTTGATAAAACTTTGATGGTGGCCAGGTGTGTCTAATTGGGAAAGCCGTGAGCCTATCCATTGGCATTTCGACAAATCCCTGGTCATACACATATATGTAGGACCTACATTGCAGATATATCCTCCTACCTCCTAGTCATCTTTCACTTACTTGACCCGATTTCGGTCATTCTGTTCGCTACCGACCTTCAGTGAATGTTCAGTTAAACTGACCTCCAGGTAAGTACCTACAGAAAAGTAATGAAGGGTTTTGCGGTTAACTTTAGGTACCTTAGATACGCATTATGAATTTGTTTGGAACTTACACTAGATATTTTGGTTTTTGTAGCCGTATTTAGCAACATATACCAACGTTGCAATTCCTATTCGAGGTCATATTTACAGTTCTGTTTATTCATGTTCTGCTGTTCTTCACTCCATAATAATTCCAACATTGATCTCTAGTCATCAGTTTTTGTTCTGTTACTGACGATGACATAACGGTCTAAATCGATTTAACGTTTATAACTCTTTAATTTTGTAGAAACAGGCTACATTTTTTTCTCTAAAAACTTCGTTTTTCTTGCTTTGTACGATATGGTATGAAAACGAATTATTATGAAGGATATTATACAAGGCGAGTACAATACGGCCTAAGGGTTGAATATATAGGGAAATCGATTCAAGGGTTCCCCACACCGGGGGACATTAATCTTGACGTCTGCCGATACGCTGACCGACCGCCCTCAGCCGATCTATTAATCGGCCACCGCCGATCGTGATGTCGACGCGTAATAGGCTTCACTAGTATAATCGCCAATCACTCCCGGCTCCTGATTCCATGACATTCCCTTCTGCGTGGGAGAACCTACGACATTTCCCTTCGGACCCACGTGTCCCACCTAACTCGTTTGAACTGATGATTGATCACGTGAGTCCTAATCCCTGCCCCGTTCACTATGAAATAGATCACTCCTGCTAGGTACAACCCCCTAGACGTCTTCGAACAAATTCTCACTTAAACAAAAAAAAAAATGTTTATTATTCAAGCTTGCATTCATGACTACTAAGCTGCGTGTTTCACAGGTGATGTGATTATTGAATTTCAGGAGGCACACATAAAATCAAGCTGATCAATCCAAATAGGTATTTTGGTTGAGAACAATTGTTATGCAAATCTCCTGAAATTCAATTGGAAGCTTAGTACAGATTTTTTGAATCTACTTATTTACCTCAGTAATAATATTGAATAATATTTACCTATATATTATCAGCGTTTCATGTGATCCACATTCACTACAACTCGACGCTATCGGCCGGACGCCACTTTTTAGACAAAAATACCATAAATCGGGCCAACATCGGGAATGGTTTGACCGTAACCAAAAATCATTGATTCCTCGTGGTATGTTCTTAAAAATAAGTTTACATTTAGGCCGCCTTGACTTGTTTTGAGTTTTTAGGGATTTTACAAAACTTTGACATTCCCTTAAAGGGCACTTTAAATTGAGTGAAGAGCTGGCTCAAGAATTGGGGCCTCGTCGGACCAAGATGGATTTTCCCTGAAAATTTCAGATCTTTTGCTCCAGCCGTTTGGGAGAAATCATGCGTACGGCGGACGGACGGAAAATTTTTTATTGCAGATTCGGATTCTACACCCTTTGAAACGTAAACCATTAAATTTTCAGGGTGTTAGAAGTTTTTTTTTTGAATGTTTCTGTGCTATAAAGCAAGCCGTACAAGTTAAAACGCTAAACAATTTTTGGGGTGAAAATATTATTTTTTTAATCTGCAGTATTAGAAAAGACATGCAGATTGAAAAAAAATTATTCTTAGCTCAAAAATAGTGATTTTAACAGGGGTGGGCTTTGTAGTTTTGCTCGCTGAATGCATTGTGCCTGATCAACAAAATCAGCTGAGTTGTCAAATTCTCATTAAATTGAGCGTAGAATGCGAATCTGCATTGAAAAATAGGAGTTTATGTTTGAGAAAATAATGTTGGTGTGTGGTTGGTGAGATGTGTGCAAATGTCATAGCTTAACATAACACCAAAACTATGCCCGTTATCAAGTTCGAAATGATTGAACTTGAACTTGCATATTAACAGAGTAAGGAAATCGGATTGGGAATATTCAGCTTTGTCGAAGTTTAGAAATGAAACTTTGAATTCACTTTCTCCTTAGGTTTCAGATATATCAAAAGATACCAACTTTGAAAGGCAAATCGAAGTTTCAACCTAAAAAATCACAAAAGTTGTACAATAAAAAAGGCAAGGAAGCGTGTTTCTATAAACAAGAATATTTCAAATCATTCGCACGAAGTTTCTTCTTTTTTCCTAATAGGACCGGACCAGTTCTATGCTCTTTGAAAAATACGTGGAATCTCGGATTAAGGGGTTAAAAAAACCTATTTTTCCATTACTCAGCTTACAGGCGGTCCTTTACGGCCCAGTTCACCCTCAAAGAGCGACTGCCCTCCAGTAGAGATTAATACCGGTTAACAAATTTTAAGGTCGGTTTGGGTTGTACGAGTCTACCTAAAAAGTCCTTTTATGTAGCGATACCCCGGGCAAAACGTGCGCTCAAAAAATACATAATAGGTTCGTTTGAATGGAAAAAAAAAATACCCCTCCGATCTGCCATCGGAGACCCGAAACCTCTGAGACGATCAGGAAACACCGTGTTTTTTCGACTGCACATATACGGCAGCTCTTCGTTCGTTTTTTACCAGAGTACAAATAGCTCCATGTAGATTCCGTTACATGCCATGTCATTCGTTTCTTATTTTGACAGTATAGTAAGGACGTGGAGAATTATTACACAAAGGTTTGTTATTGACATTTCATGTCTTTGCTATGTCACACAACCAAATTGTCGTTATGTCACGTTACGTTACGTAACGAAATATGCTCAATGATTATTATGATTCGTAGAAGTGAGGTAGGTAGGTACCCATATGATTATAGCTGAAATTTGGCTATACGATTATTATGATTTGGCTGGTAGCCTCCTTAGGACGTGAACAATAAGGTGCAGAGGGTTTTGATCAACTGAGTGGCTCCTGAAGCTAACTTCTTTCCTATCAACTGTGGAAAGCTGAAATTTGGCTGGTAGCCTCCTTAGGACATGAACAATAAGGTGTACAGGGTCTTGATCAGCAGAGTGGCTCCTGAAGCTAACTTCTTCCCTATCAACCGTAGGAAGCCGGTTCGACAGTTGTGGCGGAATCAGGAGGAGACTTAGGGTGTGAGATGTCCGTCTCGAATGTTTCTGTGTTTGGAGTCGGTTCAGAAGTTTCGGCGGAACCAGGAGGGTGTGAGACATCGAAATCTCGTTTTAAAGTTTTTTTTTTTTTTTTTTTTGTTATCTTTTTCGTAGCCATTGTGGAACACCGAAATCTTGAAGTATATGGAAGTATTCACTCATGCATCCGAATTTGAAAACAGTTGAGTGTTACCAAGGTAATCAATGCTACCCAAGCATCAACATATGAAAATAGTTGATTGTTGTCTACGCAATCAATGGTTAGTGGGGTTAATGTACTGTCATGTAGAACATATAACATACCGTTCTTTTACTACCCACGACGATATATGTATGGATGTAAATAATAAATAAAAATATGAGTTTAATTTTTGTTTTCTTTATATTGAAAAAAATGTAATTCACAGAGGAAGACAAGATTGCTAGAAGATGGAAAGGAAAAAGGAGGGAGGAGAAAGATATGAAATGTCCTAATGCGTTGCAGACTTGTATGCAAGAATTTTTTATTTAGTATCAAATACCAAACTTAAAAGAAAAAAATTGTTTCAAACAGCCTTGACGGCTTTTGTGTAGCCACAAAAATGAAGTTTAAAATCGCCACGACAATGACAAATCAACATTATCCTTCTGCAATTAGAAGTCTAATGAACACTTATGGAAATTCAAAAAAACTTGCATTAAATAGAGTTTTTACATCTCTATCCTAAAATGAATGCAAAACAAATCAATATGATTTTTCTATAATTAATAGCCTTTTTTTTTTTCAACCACTGAGGCCCTGGTGGACCTATTGTGGCTGGAGGAGGAGGTCGTGACCTCCAACTCCTTCCCAGGCACATTTGTCTACCCGCCCTGAGCACCCTGCCGAACCGAGCACTGAATGCCCAGTGAACGGCACTTGTACCCATCGTCAGGAGCTGTCTGGGACCCAAGCACTAACTGCCTGGTAATTACAGGGTGGATATCACCATCCCAGTCTGTTGTGGCGGCCTATTGCCGTCAACCCCAGATAAAGCTGGAAGGTCCACCCTTCCCCACCACGTTTCGGCGAATGAGCGGAGATCCTTTACCTCTCCCGTTTTAAAAACCTAGGGATCAAGGGAAGATTGCCCCCAGGTTAGAAAACGCTGTTTTGCCAGCACAGGTCAGTGGCAGATCACATGACACGCAGTCTCATCCTCAGCCCACAGAACCGGCAGAGGGTGGTGTCAGAATAGCCCCTTTACTCAGATCACTGATCTATTTTCATGTACATAGTGCATTCATATAGTCATCTCATCAAGAACTTTGCATCTACCTCTTTGTAGAGAGTGCATTTGAGTGCAGCGTGATGTCGCTGGATGAAGGAATGGAAGAATTGCTTTTATAGCAACACCGTTTACATTACCTGGAAGATTCGTATTTTGTAATTTTTTATAAGGTTTGCCACGAGAGAAAATTGGAACGGATAATGCCTCATGGTGAAATGGTTGACTCCTTCTAAACCAAGAGATTTTTCAGAGTAAAATTGAAGGATGAGTACTCCAAGCATGGAGGCATCACAGCAGGTACCACAAGTCAGTAGTGGGTCTCTTATCACACTTTTACAGACAGGACGTGCCTCACTTATACTACTATAGCAACATTTTGGATGATAAAGCAATCTTAGTTGTTGCAGGCCCAGTAAAAAACTCTGCAGAGAAACTACAACTCAAAAACTGCTATAAATATGTAAAGCTCAGTGAACCCATCTCTAATCATGTCAATTTTAGCAATAAAAGGATTGTAACAGTATCACCTATATTAAATGGGTCCAACATACCACAACCAAATTTTACTAACTACCTAGGGATGACATTGGACACCAAGCTTAGGTGGAAGGAGCAAGTGAAGATGAAAAAGAAAGAACTCATCACCAAAAACAGAAAGATGGGCTGATGGGCTGAACTTAACATCCACAGCGATATATTGTAACAAATGCAAAAGTGTTATTTTGAAACTAGATAGTTTCATTGTTACTTAAATAATAATGTGAATAATGTTGCTAGTTGTTAAATAAATGAAACGATTGAAATAAAATTGTTTTCCCATGGGTTCTTCTTCATCTAGTTCAGGTCTGCTATTCAGAGGCACGTCATGAAAAGGGATGGCTCCTAGCGGAATGAAGTATCCCTGCTTCCACGTAATATTAACTTGAATCTTCCAACACGAACATGTCAAGTTTCGCAAGAAGCGTTGGAAAAAAAAGAACGGATATGTACGATGACAGGCCCTGCGTGTTCGTTCCATTGACGTCATTTTGGCGCCCTGTCCACACCCTTGAAAACGTTTGATATGAAGGGAGCCGCCTAGGATATGTCACCGGAAGAAAATTCGAATCAACTTGTGAAAGTGACTGACGGATCTTCTGAATCTCGCTCCTGCACGTCTGAATTCCCTCAAGAATTTTGACACTCGCATTCTCACGGTAAACGCAACAGCACATGCGCCATTACTCACCCTCGAACAAGAAAACCGTTTTACCATTCACTCCAAAGAAAAATCCCCCCTCCTAGAGGAAAGGGTGTTCCTTCTTTGAAAATATTGACGCGTATCGACGAGTTGTTACGTGACGGTAGTATTTCATCGTTCCTTCACATTATTATTATTTATTTTTTTTCGTAGGGGGAAGGAGAAGAGAAAGGAGCCGAAAAAATTGTTGTCACTGCATCAACCCGCGTGGGAATCGAGTGGCAGCGAATGATAACACTTTAACAATAAAAAGGAAAAGAAAAAAAAAAGTAACGCCCATGTCACCGCGCTGAAAGACAGTGGTATTCTTCTGGATGCCGCTAACTCCAACGCGGCTGTCACTCCGTTCTTCCTCCTCCCCACATGTGCTCTCTGCCGATCCCAAATTTTTCCTTTTGACAACGAATACAGACGTATCTGAGTTCACCAAAAGATAAGTCGGTATTGATCTCCTTCAACTTTCTCCGAACATCTCACTCAACTCGACCCTCCGGTTGAAATGATTCTCACGAACTGCCGGCGCGTGAAAGCCCTTTATTCGTCCACACCTCGACGAAAGACTTGGTAACTAATTGAATTATTTACAAGGGATTTATTATGGAAACATCTTAGATTCAGTGGCAAGTAAGAAGTACGATGGATATCGAAAGATTAAGCTTTGATTAATGACATCGATTAATGATTCTCTCTAATTATTCCATTTACCGAATAAGTATGACGACGATAATTGATTAAATCGGAAAAACGTTAGTATTGCCACGAATTTTACTTATTACAACAGCTTTGCATTTCAAACAACTGTTATTTTGGGTCTTAACGGAGCTTCTTAACCCAATGAGATTAGTGCTTAGTGTCATCTGCAACTGATCATGCGCCTCTGTCAGCAACTTCCACATGACGAAGTGTGGCCGTTGCTATTGTGACGCATCCAGCAACCACGCGTGGCAAAGATTTTGGTTCAGTACTTATTGCCAGAAAGACCTTAAATGGGCAAGCTAAGATATAAACCAAATTACAACTCTTTACCCTTCGTGGGAAAACTACTGAATCTGGGATCTGTACCGTCGCTTGACCCATTAGCCGTGGCGTGGTTAAACACTCTGTGGTACAATCTAGTGCTAATAGTGTGAAGCTCAGGATGAAACTAGAATATGAATTACATAATATTTCCATTTAAAACAGAAGATGGCAGTCAATCGAATGACCAAGAATACAAAATAGATATGCCAACAACAAAAAGCACATAGGCACTGATGAATCTTACTAGATTCATTCAAGTGGTTGAAAAACGGTAAATAACTAGCTGCTGGTGTGAAACTGTGTTCTTCGAAATCAAGAAGGTCGAAACGCGCTTCCAATTTCCTTTTGTTGTGAATTTGTCATATTATTGCAGGCTTTCTGCTGAATTCTGCAATGTCTGAAACAAAGGGTGCCTTCCCTACTTTTATATAGAGAAATGCTGTTGCCACCTTGCCCCTGGTCATCACAAATTAAATGTCTTAAAATTAATGTCTTGACTGATTACCCTACATTTAAATAAATTGAGTTGTGTAAGAGTCCAAAATTCCGTGCCAAATAAAGAGTTCTGTGGATTATTTTACAGATTCCGCCCATAATTGTTCTACAGAAAAACTAACTGTCTTTGAATCATACTAAGCCAGAACACTAAGCACTTAATTCAGAATTGAAAATGGATTTTATCATGGGTCAATAGGGTGAGGTGAACTCCGTAGTAAAAAAAAAAGGAGAGTAGATAGAAGTGCTATATGTTTGGACACTTGGAACATTCAAATCATCAGGTGATTCCATTCCATCCAATATACGAACAAATTTTTCTTCTGGGAACTGATTGGCGAAGACCATTAGTCTATTTCAGAACCAAAGGAACAGTGCTGATAGTGAAGCTTCTTGATGTATCCGCATCGTGGACATTGCAGATTTATGGATAAATCACTGGGGTTTGTTATTCAATGATTTGAATTTCTACTAAGCTTTGGAATGTGCGTGTTTCACAGATGATAGAGCGATTATTGAATTTCTGGAGGCACACAAATATGATCAACTGCTAATCCAAATAGGTATTTTGGTTGAGAACCGATTTACGTTCTCTATGCATATCCCCTGAAATTCAATAATCGCTCTATCACCTGTAAAACACGTACACTCCAAAGCTTAGTAGAAATTCAAATCATGAACCCAAGCGAATTGAATAATAAACCCCTGTGAAAGAATTTGCAGCGTTTTGTAGTTAATATTATTATTTTATAATAGCAAATGAATCGAACTCTCGTCTGCTTACCACTTTGGTGTTTTGGTGACGTAGCCCACCATCCAGACTTCAAAATAAAGTGAATCGTTATGACGAAATTGATAAAATGAAACTACGAGCTGACAGCTCTTACCTCCAAATCTGGTCTCCAAAAACCAGTAAAATGGGAGTACTTGGCATCATATTTAAAAGGAATTAAAATTAAATTAATGAAAGCGATCATATAACAACCATGCATTACCAACATGAACCAATATGATTATCATATTTGCTAATTTGAATTTAGGCAGAAACGTTTACATCACGGGATAGGAACTTAGATGAACTCCATACATAACTATCATAAGTAAATGAGTATTCGATGCTCACTTGGATGCTGAGCACTGCCTTTATTCTAACAACATTTCTTTTCAGACAACTTGGATTTCATCAAGTTTTGAAGTTCGACATGAAGTGTTCTAGCAGATACAATAAGAGATTCAGCGAGTACCAGATAACGTAATGATGTTATTTGAGGCGTAACTCACCAGCGCTCTCCTTTATCCCTAATTAATCAAACGTTCTGCAGATCAACTGAGTGTAGTTTAACGGCATTGACGTAGAATCCTCTTACAAACGTTAAAATTTGTACGCGACCTCTCTAAATTGCGTCAACATTCAACTTCGTAGGAAGTAACACTGTACCTAATTAAGGGATCATTCAATCCCAACGTTCCGACAGTGTCCCAATATATAAATAGGTAATGCGGCTACAGGCTCAGACTTCAACGCTGACAACGGGGTTGGTTAATTCACCCTCCGCGGTTTTCCTGCTTGTATCTGATATTGATTCTGACGAAAAGGCAACATCTGGTTGGGAATGAGGCCTCCGAAGCATTCACTCCTTCAAATATGAATGAAAGGTTGATGACAGTTTCAGAATAATGACGTTCTCGCTCACCCGCGTAAAACGTTCCCTCCCATCGTTCCACCTGTATCTCCATATCTCACGGATATGTAGAGTCTGAGACCCCCCTTACAACGCCCGTATGGGTTTTAAATTGATGGGAAATATTTCTGTAGGAGGTAATTTCTCAATTCTGAGAGCTACCGTGTTGATTCCGACAGCGGCAAGGCGTTCAAGTTCCAACTCAATGGTCGAGTCGCTAATAAACAACATTTTGGTCTCATGCAAGCCTTGCCCTCGGATACCAAAAACCAGATGAGCACAACTTATGAGGATCAAAATTATAATGATTCCCACAGAACCTTATTTCATATTGGTCCAACATTTATAAATTCATAAAAAACGTAGTTGTTCAAGTTCCATTTTATATTTTTCCGACGTTTCATGAGACATTTCACTGTAACTGCAGCCTGGAGCGAGAAAACCGATTCCTGATTAGGACTTTATGATTGAACTTGAAGAAAAAGTTTACCCCTCTTTGATCTGGAGTATCATGCGGCCTATCCATCTGCCTCTTCTCTCTTCGATCCATATCTCCTGCCAGCTTGTCATATTTGTCTCTCTTATTGCACAAATTCTTTCCTTGAAAGATATTGGGAATTGGCTTGTGCAAACAGATATGGTTTTTTGGTTTATTATTCAATAATAAACCATTGTAATCGCTCTGGAAAAAAAAATTCTAACCCCCCTGAAAATTTCATGGTTTACGTTTCAAAGGGTGTAGAATCCGAATCTGCAATAAAAAATTTTCCGTCCGTCCGCCGTACGCCGTACGCACGATTTATCCCAAACGGCTGGAGCAAAAAATCTGAAATTTTCAGGAAAAATCCATCTTGGTCCGACGACGCCCCAATCCTTGAGCCAGCTCCCTCACTCAATTTAAAGTGCCCTTTAAGGGCTGTAAAAATTTTGTAAAATCCCTAAAAACCTCAAAACTAGTCGAATCGGCCTAAATATTTACCTATTTGAAGAACATACCATGAGGAATCGAATGAGCCTCTCCGCAGGTCCGTAGGTCAAACCATTCCCGATGTATGACCCGATTTATGGTGCCAACATTTGCGTTTTTTTGGTTTATTATTGTTTGTTTGTAACCTAGTGATGCCGATAGCGTCGAGTTGTAGTGAATGTGGATACTGGAGTGATAGCCGATGTGGATACTTGTAGTTTATAGCCGATACACGGGTTGAAGCATTCTGATATGCATGAAACGCTGATAATATATAGGTAAATATTATTCAATATTATTACTGGGGTTTATTATTATTATAGCACGTAAATCGGTTGTTAACCAAAATACCTATTTGGATTGATCAGTTGATCATATTTGTGTGCCTCCTGAAATTCAATAATTGCTCTATCACCTGTGAAAAACGCTGCAAATTCTTTCACTGGGGTTTATTATTCAATTGGCTTGCGTTCATGATTTGAATTTATACTAAGCTTTGGAATTCGCGTGTTTCACAGGTGATAGAGTTATTATTGAATTTCAGGAGGAACACAAATATGATCAACTGAACAATCCAAATAGGTTTTTTGGTTGAGAACAGATTTACGTGCTCTATGCATACCTCCTGAAATTCAATAATCGCTCTGTCACCTGTGAAACACGCACACTCCAAAGCTTAGTATAAATTCAAATCATGAACGCAAGCCAATTGAATAATAAACCCCAGTGAAAGAATTTGCAGCGTTTTTTTATAAACAAGTGATACAAGTATGTGACCAGGAGAGTTGAGATCATCAAACAATGGAGGCATTGAATTTGTTTTGACACTGTTGTTTGACTGAACCCAAGACCCAAAACTTGTTCACGTTAAAACCGAGAGACATTATACCCTGATCGTATATCATTTTTTGGAATGCTCGATCAGTTGGATACTGATCATAACTAGAAACAACAAAGAGAATTATACCTTTTTTTCGTAGGTTTAGGATAATGCGGATTCTCCTGAAGCCATTAGCTGGAGACAAAACTCGTGTAGGGCTCGCGATTGTGACGGCTCGGTGAAGCATTATGCTTTGTGAAAAATGCAAGGGGCATCGGGAAATAGAGTAAAACGGATAGTGGATCCCAGCGTATGCGCATGACCAACCGTCCAAGCGAGGATACGGGACACGGCCAGTATTTTAGCGAGAGGATCAGGCAGATTATTCGACCGGAACTCGCCGTGTGCCGTGGAACAGCGAAAATCTCTTGATGATGAGACGAGGTAAGGGGGTATGGAGAGGATACTACTTGAAAAATCCTCTCTCCATTTTCCCTTTTCAGACAAAAAGTTCCGCTGGCACCTCTTTGCACTTTTTCTCGCTTGATCGGCCTAATACATTTCTCCGATCGGGATCCAGCGTGTGAACACAACGCTAATCGGAAAATGCAACAGCCCATTTTGAACCGAAGCGAGAAACTGGATGCTGGGGAGTTAATGCATTCAACAGCACTGCTACCGCACTTCTGCCTCTTTCGAACGAAATTATCGTAATGGAAAAATCCGTACGAAAAGTTGAAACTAAATCAACTAAAGTTAAGTGTATACAATTTTAATGTTTTCTGACTTATCAGAGATTAATTCTATGTTGCGAACCAGAAGATACGTACAATCATAATAATTTTTCTGAGATGGTTATACTATTGCAATGGGCTGGAAACTACAGCAGTATACAGGGTATAATATTTAATCCGTAATACTAAATTATTTTATTCAAAGAATCACTAATTTTTAACAAGGAATTTAAATATACTTTTGAGTTACGCACGCGCGTAAATGCTCGATTTGTGCATCAACTTTGTTATTTCAAATGGAAACCCCCATTTTTTATTGCAGATTCGGATTTTACGCAAAATTGTATGAAAATTTGACAACTTAAACAATTTTTTTGATTCCGTGTGACCGGTTCAGCGAGCACTCAAAGTTGCGCAACCCCAAAATTGTCAAATAGTGGATGATGTTGAAATTCAAAAGTGTTTCACATGAATTTCCATTTTTTTTCTAACGCTGATTCACGTGATGCTATCCGTTGTTTGATTTGACTCAATCGTTGAGGACCGAAATTTGTTTATTTCGCGTCCGTTTTTTCATTTTAGGCTCGGTCATTATTCCTCAAAAATGGACGCAATCAAAAAAATTGTTTGAGGGGTCAAATTTTCATAAAATTTTGTATAGAATCCGAATCTGCAATAAAAAATGGGGGTTTCCATTTGAAATAACAAAGTTGATGTGCAAACGCAAAAAATTGTGATATTTGAATTCCTTGTTAAAAATTAGTGAAGTTATTATTTGAAACTTTTTTTTTTAGGCTCGGAAATTACGGAGATAAATGCCTGGTCCATTAAATTTTGACCACCCTGTATTATCACTTTTTTTCAAAGAATGCAAACTTCACAAATTTAAAAATACTTTTGAGAAGACCAGTAGGTGTGTAAAACGTAATCACTGTTAGTCATTTTTCCTGTGCTCGTTCATACCTGCATTTTTAGTATTTATTCATTCCCTTATCTGGTTGTTTGATATATAGCTTTTCCAAGTCTTGAGATTGCCTTAAAAAATTGTCAATTCGGTTTGGAAAAACGTCAACAAAAACAGAAATGAGATTTTTCAAATCAATTTTTTAGATTTCTAAGAAACTATTTTCACTATTTTGTTTTCTAAATTGGATTGCCTTAAAAAATTGTCAAGGGAAAAGTTTCTCCAAACCGAATTGATTTGGAAAATCCAAACTTTTATTTGAAAACAAAATTTTCAAATTGAATAGCTTTGGAAAATTCTCAAATCGAAAAAGACAAAATTTGTTTGGAGAATTCTTCATAAAAATTCGGTCTTGTTATGAACAGAAAAATTCTGTTTTCGACTTTGACGTCAACAAAATCTCAATTCGACTCGACTTGGAAAAGCTATATATCACTTCACTTTGTTTCGTTCAGTTCTTTCGCCACTATTTCAATCGTTCTTCAGACGTTCTCCCTGTCGCTGTTCCCCTTCAGCTTTTAATCGCAAAGACCTAGTGTACATCGACAGCTTTGCCCAGTATCGGTTGGGATGTTAGGTATCGAAAAAAAGTGCCAGAGGGAAATCTAAATAGCATTTATGAGCAACTATTAACGTGAAAGTGCAGCAAAATGATCCCGTTTTTCCCAGTTTCTTAGAGCATTGTACAAAAGAATATTTCAATATTAAAGCGTTTATCACCTGTTGGTAATAGCTGTAACAGTGGTAGTGTGGTAACAAAGTGGTCCATTTGTATGAAACAAAACTTATCGCTATTTCTTTGTTAAAGTGTTAGTCCTTTCTTAAAGGATGCCCTCCAGAATACCCGACATACATATTAATTCTACCAAAGGGAGGAAGTCAAAAAGTATCATAAGTACCTTTCTCAATTCAGAGTTCAAAATATCAGGTAAATTTGTTTACAAGCAAACATATAAACCGAAAACGAAATGGGTTGGCCTATTCTAGCACTAGTAGTAAGTAAAAAGCAATGTTGGAGTTTTCTACGTAAATAAACCTTTGGCCAAAGTTTCGACATCATAAATTTATTTATGGCTCTGGAAACTCAAAAGTAGGCATTCCAGGAGATGTTGAGAACTGTTCCCAGAAGGGTATTCATTAGAGAGGATGATACTTCAAAATACTTTGAATAGGTACCTATTCCTCATTCCCAAACTTCCCCTGACATTAAAAAAACAAGAGTATTAACAGGAATTAAAGCCGCTAACTTGGATTCACCTACTTGAACAATTCCGTTCTAAACGTCTCTCGGAAGAGTTGTTCTAAACTCGAAGTTTTGGGATCCTATTCCCTCCCTCCCCTGTTCCGACGATAGTTTGAGTTGAGTGGGGTTTCGGGGCGAGCGAATCCCTGCGGAGAATAACCGCGACAAATTGGTTCAAGGTTTTAATGGTTTTGCTTTTGCTTGTCCTTTCCTGGTTTTAACAAGTCCGTCAACCGGGCGCTACTTAGCGCGTTAACGGCCTCCCCTAACTTGGGGTCAACTCCCGTCCTCAACCTTCAATTAAAAGTTTCGAGTCTGCGAACCATTCGGAAAGTTGATCAACGCCCTGGGTTGTAAGGCTGCGGGGCGCGTCTAGGTCCCGACCGACCTCCAACCGCGGTGCCTGACAAGCATGAATAATTTCCATTCGATGGATTTTTTTTTTCTTCTCGTTGAGGAAGAGATGAGAAAAAAGGGAAAGGGATTATTTCGAAATTTATGGGGAAGCGCCTCCGGCACAGAATAATGGGGTGATTATTTAAAGGATTGAGCGCGGGGGGAAAAGTTTGGTTCCTAATAAGTTGGCCGGAGAGCGGGCGGAAGGAAGAAGTGTTGATGTCCAATAATAAAGATTTCCCCGGAGGAAACTGGAGCTCCTTTCTCATAATTTTTCTGCAGCAAAAGGTCTACGAGTATTTCCTACTTGCGCAGTTCTTACTGCTTCAGATTTTCATTACATTTAGTCACTTGAGATTGAATTTTGGTTTACTATTTTCAAAAATGAACCTTTGTTCAAATCAATCAATGATAAAGGATGAAATCAAAGAGCTGGATAATGATTTGGAATTTTCTTAGAAATAAGACTAATTTATTAGTTTCTGTATTATTTTCAATAATGAAACTTTGTAATGGACCAAGAAACCAAATGAAGGGTACAGGGGGAAAATTCCCTCATTGACAAAAAGCTGATTTTGAGATAATCGCAATTGAAAGTTTACCAATGAATAAACAATCCCAGTATAGTAAAACTTCTACCTGCTTTTTGTGATGAAGGGGATTTTCCCCTGAAACGACTGCAGATTTGAATTCTAAGCCTCAAAATCCTTTAGATGCTGTTCTTAACTCATGTAAATAAAAAATGTCAATGAAAGGGGTTTCCCCCTGTACCCTTCAAATGTTAAACTTCTAAAATTCTATGGAATCATGCGAACGTCTTAAATAGCTTCTCTCCAAACTACTTGTCCAAATTTAAAGAAACTCGGGTCAAAATTTTAAACTGGGTTTTACTTCCGACACTTTATTCACCAGTTTCTGTCGATCCTAGATGGTCGATCGAAGGGCTGAAATCAGAATCTCGAAAAATTTGAATGAAATAGACATCCCTTCAATGTACCGAATCAGTACACTCCAACTCTACGTTCATTCCTTTGCTCTCCCTAATCGTTAAAACTTTGACACACCAAAAAAAAAAAACGTCAACAAGAATGTGATTGTGAACGTCCTTATACAGTGAAATCACCTAGTAAACTGTGACGATCGAATCTGTCGATATAATAAAAACAATTGAATTTTGTTTTCAGGATTTCCGTTTGAATCGGGGTTTTGTAACATTCCTATGTAATATATTTTCAGGCAAGTGAAGGATGGATAGGAGTTTCATTTTCTCTAGTTGAATTTCAGTTGTTTGAATCTTCGACTGAGCGGTTTTAGTTACGAGTTTATTCATCAATTATTAACGTGAAATAGCTTCGGTTACGTACTGATGAACTAGTTAACTTTTCTGAAATACATAGGGTTTGTTTTATTTTCAGAACAGACACCGAACATTCCTTTGCTCTCCCTAATCGTTTTGACACACCAAAAAAAGAACTAGTTGTGATTGTGAAATCTCGAACCTGTTGGTTCGAATGTAATAAAAACAATTGAACAGGAGTTCCGTTTGAATCAGGTTAGAACTCAATAGTTGAATTTCAGAATCGTTGTAGTTCGATACATCGCAGTAGATTTGTCGCGTTATCAACGATCAGAGCGGATGTACAGTATGCACTATTAAAAATATTAAGAAATCAGCTTCGGTTACGTACTGATGACTAGTTAAGTTTTCTGGTTCATAGATGTTGAAAACTCACGTTGAATCGCGATGAAATTTCCCCTTGAAACTCGCTAAACGGAAGAAATAGTTGAATAATTACGTGTGAATCATTGAAAATGAGATACTTACATCTCATCTAGTGGAAGCAAATAAAATACGGAAACTAACTTCAGCTTTATAAACAAAGAGATGAAGTAAAATGCATTGTTTGGCATTACTCAGCCGAGCTCGAAGTCGCAGAACAAGAAAGTAGATGATCAGGTACCAGTTACCTCCTTAGCTTCAGCATGTCATTCCAACCCAGTTTCCAGCATTCCAATCCAAGTCCACTTCACCCCTGCTTATGTCCATTTGTTTTATGGTGGTTCAGGCCATTTTTTAAATTGCCTCATTGGTACCATAATGCTAAAATGCTGAAATTGTCATTATCCGAGGAATAACACCTTGGGACACTTCTAATCTTTCGAAGAATCAACCACATTCTAATTTTTAAGACAAGAGGTCTGGTACAACGTAATAAGAGACGTGTATGTTCAGATTGCGGGGTTGCCATGGTTGTGTGGTAACCAAACCAGTTCTGCTCTGATGGCAAACCTCAAAATCCAAGATCGTGGCATAAATGAAGATTGACGTTCTTCCATTACTGCAGTGTGAACAGAAATTCTGCCCATTTACAATGGAGAGTCCTCACCCAGAATCCGACAACTACCAAACTCTACTGCCCGAGATAAAAAAAGACCTAAGAGGCTTTTCGCTCCTCCAGTCTAACCTTGTTAAGGGTCTCTGATCAAGGAATTTGTCCATTTCATGGGGCTGTAGCGTCCCTGTGCTTCCCTGCGTCTGAACTGGTCAAAGCCGCAAGTTGTAGCATGTACCAGGATTACGAGACGATTCGCTATCTTCCTAGCGATGGCCATGAGTATAACGGGAACAAGGAGGAGCCCAATGTTTTTTGAGGGACTTGAGAACGGGAAAGCTCTGAAATCTTGAGATAAAGAGCAAAAACAGAGTTGAAAAAATTTAAAAAAAGAGGAGGAGTGATCCATTGCATTAACGTCTATTGCCTTACATTAATATTTTATAGGTTCTATATTGTTTGTACAACATAAGAAACTAACTTAAGAATTCAAACTAAGGTAATAAGCAAAATGGTATTAGAAGAATTCAATTGTGATGGCAAATCCCGGAGGAAGTAGCATCTCGCTAAGAATGAATTGATGCTCCTCTGGAATATGAATTCCTACGTCCTACCTAACAATACCTCACTGCTTTATAATCGAGAGCTCAGATCAGAATGGCGGTGAACTCGAGAAGTGAGGCAGAGAAAACAGTCCATCACTTATGGAGGAAATTTCGTACAAGATACCTACCTACGAGGGCAACCCACAAGGGAGTCTGAACAATGGGGGTTGAAGCACCCTGACACGCGATAAGCTCTTCACTAATGGCCCCTGGAAATTTTGATAGGGTTCCTTCTTTCTCACGCCGATCATTTTCATTCTGACACTGGCATTCCTACGAATAATTTCAACCCGTTCCTATTCCCCCCTTTTATACTTCAGGATATAGTTCCCGAACGGACAGTTCAAGGGTTCAACCATTCATAAATTTTCATACGAGCTCAAACCCCACGGATTCTGTGGTATTTGTGTCTGTCTGAATCAAGGAAAGAAGCATTCTGTGTAATTAACCTAATGCCAGCAAATATGTTGAATACCTCATCTGGGCATTTCATGCGTTTGTAAGCTGACAATGAATTCATGATTGAACATGCGATTGCTTTGTTATTCAAGTGGGATCATTCTAGATTCATCCTTCAACCATCATCCAATTTTAAGAGAATTTCTGCAATTGATGTTTCAGTACATTCACTTCTGCTCTTGCTCATACGGTCTGAAATCTTGCTCCGAAACCTATAGGGGATCGACCAGGAGCTAGTTCGCACATCTAACAACACACCTTCTGTAGTGAGGAAGCAATAAGTTTCTGCCTTGCTGCATGACCATATGAGCGACTTTTTACTACATTTTATTGTAGTCCTAAACATTTTAAAGATCAAGTTAAGATTTAATTTAGCTTTCGATTCTACCGACAGGTTGCAACAGCTTTGTTTTCCTTTTCTCGGGATATGGAAAATTCATTTCCCCCAAAATCGAATATTATAGTCGCATTTTTCGTGTACCATTCCGGACATCTTTTGTTCTACATGTTTTTATTATGTTCTTTGTTTGAATAGAAGAACATTTTTTTTAACAGAATTTTTTTGCAATAACAGTGGCAGGTGGAATTAATTTTGCACACATAAGAGCTCAAATTTCAACTCAATTCAACATAAATGCGATAACATAATTTTGGAAAATTCGTTCACTCGATCATTTTACTTGGCTGGAACGTTTTTGACATTTTAGGAATTTTTTATACCACAATTTATTAAATTCGACCAATTTACTGACCTCCAAAGAAACGCAGCTGTTGCGTACGTTATTAATTCCGTTATCATGTGATTGATAACTAATGCTCCCGAGTTCTGTGAACTGTTTTATGACAAACTGATCTCAAATTAGTACACAATAACTTGATTGTAGTGTTTGTGCACGGTACCTACTACACATTCTATCATCGCCAGTAGTTATAATGTTTGATTTTTGCCGAAAGAACAAATTTCCTTTCCAATATAAATTGTTACACCAATAGCTTAATTTTCTATTAAAATTCGCTAAAATGGAAATGGTCGGTAAGGTAGGTAATGTGGGGCAAGTGCGTTGGCCATAACTCACTCCCAAAGCTTTGAAATCAGATGCCATTTCGTGGCTGTTATTAGACACTTATGTTCGTTCACGCTGTACCTACTGGAATGCGCTATTGCTGCTGGTAACCTTCCAGTGATGTTTCAAAATCCACCTGTTCATTTTACTTTCATGTCGAGTTGCATGTGTTGCTGTTATCCGGCTTCATCCATTTTCCTAATGATTTTCCAGCTGATCACAAGGTAAGTTATAACTTTCGAAGTTGCTCTACACGCTCATACATTGAAAATAGTTATTTGATTGTTTTTTGAGGTGTAAGTTGCTATCCTGCACATGCCCCACGGATTTCTCTGCCAGGGGCAAGTGCAGGATAAAAAGCTGGGGAAGTGCGTGTTATGAGGCACTTTCCCCAAGGGGCAGGAGCGTAGTGTTACGCACTTTCCCCAAGGGGCAGGCGCGTAGTATTACGCATTTCCCCTCGTCATTTCTAGATGGCTATATAAACTAAATAAGTACTATTTTAATAAGTTACTTAGCTGTTAATCACGAGGGAATCAGTATTCCAAAGAAGATTTGGCAACAGTCAGTATTGAGATAGGAAAAAGCAAAACTCAAGGAGAGTGCAACGAAAATGAAATGCAAAAGAAGAAAATGAAGAAATTAGAACAGGTCGATGACACTAATGAGTCTGACGAAGAGTTTGAAAGCGAAAGCTCTGAAAGCGAGGATTGGTAATTCCAGTTAAGTAAATAGTATGAAGAATTCGAAGAGTAGGAGACTGGAGAATTCAAGAAAGTGGAAGACCTGGCCGTGAATGACTGGGTTCTCGTCCGTTTTCTCGGCAAGAGAGCTGTGAAACATTTAGTCGGCCAGGTTGTTGAATTTAAATGTGGCGATCCGTTCGTCCGATTTATGAGGAAACGGACATCGTCCGGTGGTGGTACCGTATTCAAAACTCCTGTCCAAGAAGACATCAGTTCAATTGAAAAGCAGGATGTATCTCATATTCTTCCGCCCCCAACAATTGGGAGAAGGGGGGAAGCGACATTCAACGTGGAATTTTCTGGTCTACTTGTGTGTTAACCTGTTTTTTATTTTTCATAAGTACCAAAGTAAGATTTCTTTGTTTCTCTGATATTTTCATTTTTTATTTTTCTTCGTTAACAGCAACCAAGATTTTTTAATGTTCCAACATTTGTTCATGTTCTAAGTCACACGTCTAAGTCACTTAATACTTACGTACACTACGGGGATCTACTTAGGTCTTACCAAGTTGAATAAGCATTTCCATCTCATAATAATGTTTTTTCAAGGTTGTGTTTCACATGTAACGAGACTAACTACATTAAATAGTTTTAGTGCAGCAGCTATATTGAGAAAAAAATAATAGTCAATTTTAAAAAAATCATTTATGCCGTTCAGATGGCTGAAAAAATACTTTTATACTTTGTTGAAGTTGATATTTTCTTGTTAATAAAATTTTTATTCACGAATTATGGGTTTGAATTTTTTGCCACGTTTTCCCAAATTCTTATGATTGAGCTGGAAAAGTTCACAGCTCCTACAATTTTCAGCCGATTTCAAATTTTTAAAAAGCGTTTTGATCCTGAAAGTCTGAACATTCCTGCACTTGCCCCGTTGAGTCCTTAGTAGTCAAAGCGTTGGGAGGCCGATTTCGCACTTGCCCCATTTCGTAGAGGCAAGTGCGTGAGTGTGACTTTTTTTGGATTTTCTTTTTTAATGGTTTTAGTTTGTTGGCTTACAGAAACCGCGGGTCAACCATCAGAAAACTTAGATTCCGAGGAATCCGGGAAAAAAATACATTTTTCGCTAGTTTAAATAGCCGATTTTTCATACTCGTTCAAAGTTGAACTAACTAAAACCTACCCCACACTTGCCCCACCTTAATTATTTTAAAAAAAATTAAGTTCACCTGAGATATAATGGTTGAAATGGTCTGATAAAGATGAAAATGTGGACTGAAAAGACAAGCTCAAGCGTTCAAGCTACATTTTTTAAGGCATGTTGAAATTATGCAAGGAAATGGTATTCAATATCAGATATTCATTATTATATAAATATTAACGCTTTCAATATTCAACAAACGAATGTTTTCATTTCTACGAAGCTATTACCATGGTAAATACGTTATTTGAATGAAAAGAGGAACCATTATTCGGAGATGGAAAAAAACATCAACTTTTAGTCTTCGGCAAAACGAAAAAATTGAAGTCTCATGAATAAAATATCAACACCGGGATTTGAAATTTGAAGCGGAGGGGAGGAATGGAGGTGAGAAAGCATTTCATGGACAATGCGTAATGAACGACCAAATTATTTCGAGGGTTGAAGGGTAGAAATATTAGAGATGAGTCGGCGGTCGAGGGGTTGAGGTGAGGCGGAGAATTTCAATTAGCAAGCGGGATCGCCCCGGCGCCTCAAAATGGAGTAGAGTATGGTAACAAGTCCGGCATAATTTGAGAGGATGAGCCATATTTTCTCGCCGTAAAGTAATAATATCCCTTGTCACACGTTGAAAACAATTTCCTCTTTCGCAACTTGGCGGAGTACAACAACATCTAATAAACCAGACGGTTCTTCTCGCGTTGGGAGGGTTGCGGGGTGAAAATTCGACTGGCGAGGGAGGGGGAAGGAACTTTCGAGCGGTCGTAAATCATTCGGGCGGGGTCCGTTTAAACTTCGGAGCTCCCATTTCAAAGTAGTTGGCAAACAAGAGCCTATTTTATTTAGTACTGTTATGACGAAATGGCTATTCAACTGCAAGAATGGAGGTAAGTGCATCTACATGGGAGCAGGAGTCGCAATATTGATTATATTCATCATTTTTTATTATAATTAAATACAGACTCAAAGAAAATGAATATCAATTTACTCTTACTAAATATTGAATTTAATGAACAATCACCGAGCGTCAATAACCCATGTTTTCCATTCCATCAATTTTTAAAAAAATCTCCCCTCAAAGACGGAGGGGGCACGCCATTAAAAAAAAAAAAAAAAAAAAAAAAAAAAAAAAAAACAAAAAACTAAATGAAATAAAATGGGGAGGAAGGTTTACCCGACGCGGCCCTTGGGATACGGGAAATTGAGGATGACAGAGGAGGAAAGCTAATTGTTATAAAATAACCACCAGTTAAGTAGAGCCCCGGATGACGCGGGTGGTGATACCACGAAGTACTCCTGACGAGATGCCCAGCTCAAGTAACTCCGTGGCACTTTTCCCGCACCACACTCCGCGCCATGACACGGTCGCAGCCATAACCTTGATGTTGTTAGGCGCCACTCCTTTTAGCTCAGATACCGCTTGCTGCAGGTCGTTCCTATCATATTTGCTTATCTTAGCCCTCCAGGTTTGCTCCATGTCCACGCTGCCACAGACAACTTGGACATCGAGGATTATGGCAGACCCATCGAGCTAAAGAAGATCCCACGGTGACCTATTTGATCAATGTTTTGGGAGAAGGTTCTCAAAAAAATTCCACCAGGTTCCAATGACCGACGTCACCAATCTAGAAGGGTACACAAGTGGGTTTTGAATGCGAACCAACCCATCTCCCAGTCAACAAGCCGTCCCTACTCCAAAAACATACAATTTAATTTTTCATTTGATTTAAATTTCTAACTTGAGGACCAAATTTATTTAAAATATTTTTTCAAGTTTTTCTTTGTTCAACACTCAATTATAAGAAACAAATTAAAAAGTCTATTATTCAATTTCTAGATACCCTAGTTACTTTAATTTTCTATAAAATGTATCTGTTTTTGTTATCTATAAATCCTGCAAACCCCCTTACAAAACAACACTTTCCAACCCATGGGCTATGTAGCTATGACATTGTGTCACCACCAACATCACCACCATGGCATAAACTGCTAAAAGGTATATCCCGGAGACCTCGGGAGTTGGATTATCCCCTTCGTAAGTTTACCTTTTTTTACCCATTCATTTTAATTACATATAAATAAATATTTTATTGGATCACATAACGTCTGAAAATTGGAAAAAATGACCAGATGAATATACTCTATATGGGTGAAGTTCAAAAACGTGGTATCGCTACACTGATGTAACTTTTGGTAACATTTTTTTCCGTGATTTATTAATTGCAACTAAAAAATCAAATACATTTCATCTGGCAATTTTACATATCAATATAGGCACACTCCAAGAGGGTAGGTTTACAGCAAAACATAGCCCTTTATTATATAGCTCGATTAAATAGCACTGAGTTCGATTGCACTTTTATTCACGCAGCACAACTAAATCCAGTGGTTTGTTTCGCTTCAGACGTCGGATTTCACCTTCGTTGTCCAAAACGTAGAGCATCTCCGGGTTCTCATGTTTGTGGAGGCGATGTTCATGCTTCCTTGCGTATTTTGCAATAATTTCATAGACTGTCTTCATCCTCAAATCCTCATCGTTTCGCATGTACCAAAGAGCTCCAACTATACTTCTCAGTATTTTATTCTGAAAGGTTTGGATTTTCTTAATATTTGATTTCTTGGCACAGCCCCAGATCTGTATCCCATAGGTCCAAATAGGGCGAAGGATCTGCTTATATATTAGCAGTTTGTTGTGAAGAGAGAGATGGGAATTCCTTCCCATTAGCCAATACATCCTTCTGTACTTGATTTTAAGTTCTTCTTTCTTCTTTTCTATGTGTTTATTCCAGTTTAATTTGGAGTCAAGTGTCAAACCCAAGTATTTAACTGCTTCAGTATGCGGTATTTTATTCGAATTGATCTCAACATCCAAGATTGGGACTTTTCGGTTAGTGAAGTTGATGTGATCTGATTTTGATTCGAGTTCAGTTTGTCCTTGACTTTCGCAACACTGTCATCAGCACTTTTCATGATTTCTTCCTCTGGCCCTGGAAAACTCATTGTTTACCACAACTGTTTTACATCGGGAAAAAAGATCGAAACAAACGGTATTATCCTCAACACGATGTTACCTCGACAAGGTTCCGAGAGAGACTGATAGAACACGAATCGCGACGAAGAACAAAAAGCCGACACTGCATAAACAACCTGCTGAAAAATGTGACATCAGCCAAACAGTGTATGACTCAGAACGCGATGCAGCACTCTTCGTCTTCATGAGGCTTCAAAATTAAGTGAATCCTGCAGAACATCCAGTTGTTATGTTCAGTGGACTCACTCCACCTGGTTTACGAGGCATTTATGATTACTAGTGGGACTCCAAGATCGGTATTGGTGTCTTGTAAACTGTAGCAATCGCAGAGATGAAGTTAGTTTACGCATATTACGCTTGATAAATCCCAGCGTTCGTCGCCCGTCTGAAAATGGGAGCTACCGGATAAGAAAATGATAGGTAGCTGACAGATGAGAAGTATCCTTAATCTTAAAGGGAAGACACGCCTTAAAGATTTCAGACCCAAGCATGTATTCCACTGGGTGCAGAGCTCGGGAACTGACAAATGTCACAACTGACTGTGTTCAGAAAACACCACCAAAGCAGAGAAAAATTCAGGATAGCACAATCCGACGATCTCAGTCCAGCAAAGTATCTCCTTATCCTCACCATCTTCCATTTACAATCACCGCAATATACGCTGGGCTCCCGCCAGGTTGAATAAAGTCAAAAATGTTTTCAACAACGTACAAAAATATTTATGAAAACTCGTACACAGAATAGAACAGAAACGTAATAAATAAATACCATCAACATGAGTTCCAATATTTTTCGCAAATCCTAAAACTGGTTCGAACAACAAACAACTATTTGTGACAAATTTTTGGAATTTTTTATTATTATTATTATTTTTTTTTTTTCAATTTTTGTAAGATTACATACCGAAACAATTTGACGTAAATATCAGTATTAGAGAGAGAAAATTCGCTTAAAAGGGGCTTGCTGCTAGGCTGCAACTTTTTCATGAATCGTGAATGAGTGGTATTCGTATTGGATTGCGTTTTGGCGAAACAAATTTGTGATTCCGAAATTGAAACAATATTCATAGAATCCGATAAAAATAGTAACTATATATGTCATTGTAAATCACCTGAAGTGTATTTTCCCAGAATCAAATGGTTGGTTTCACCTCAAAGGGATGAAGATTCGATGCAAAGGCAATTAAAATAGTGACAGATGCACGTGTTTCACTCGACAAGCAATTTCCCTCGACTGGAAATACGATAACGAATTGTCTGTAGAGTTTCGCGTTACTTTAAGTCCTGAATTGAAAACTGACATAAACGTCGGGTCGACCCGTTGTTTTTAATTTGCAAGACGACCCCACCTTTTCATTCCGTTGTACTGACATTTCCCGAACACAAAAGGAAGGTAGGAGAGCCGAGCTAAACTACATCAATCACGAAGAATCTCCAAGAATCCGATTAGGTAATAACCCCGAAAGCTGAATGGGGGAAACAGAGCTGTTGGAGTGATTTGTCAGAGAGGAAAAACTCTGTTAATTGATGAGAGAGACGTCGCCGGGGCTGCCAAAAGCCTTAATAAAGTCAAAAGCGCTCCCAGCGCCGTATCACCTCCCTTTACCATTTATTACGTTTCAAAAAGCGCTCTAGCTCTCCTGTTTTGCAACTCTTTAGCGCCCCTTCCAACTTTTTCGTAGCCGTGCATGAGAGGAAGGATGAAAAATCTTCCAGAAGCGGGGTGGGGATATGAGCTTTTGTAAAAATGTAAATGAAGGTGAGGGGTGAATAATTAGCACACAAATGGGGTCAGAAAGCCCTTTTTATCGCGTGCGGTGATGAATAGGTTGCATGAGCTAGAGTGACATCCCTGTTGCCGTGAATATTCGGTTTGGGAATGATATATACTGACTGGCCTTTTTGAAATCACTGAGACACAACTCATAGCACAACCAAAGAAAGGCGAATTGGCTGGTAAACCTCCTATTCCTCTCCACACCTGAAGTGTTAAAGCAATTGTTCTTAATAGTTCAATGACATTACGCATCATGATGTCGTCATGATTCGCTTTATTCTTGTTCAGGGCTGGAATTCTAGTACCTATATTCAATAACAGTTGTTACTCTCAATAACCTCAAACGTGACCGGTAGTTGCATCAGTTGCATGGCTGCAGCACAGAACAACAAACTAACCTAGGTACCGAGCCCTGAGGGGATAGAGGTGAACGAGGAAGCTTATCGCCTTACTAAAACGGTAGCAGAGTATATTCCAATTGGACCAAGTAGGATATATACATATAAGAGTTACATATAACTCAACATATCCAAAAATGAAAGGACAAGACACGAAAAATACATTAGCACGACGCTTCTAAGCAGAGACACTTATGGGCCTCCTTGCTGGGCACTGTCTTTTATGATGAATAGTGATAGTTCACTCTTCTTGATTCTTGAGCGTTAATCTTACATCTTTTAGTTTCAGGAAAATCGCCTGGGTGTTTCAGGCATGATAGCTTCGGCCCTTGAGAGGGCACACTACTCATTCCGTCACCTCTTCGTAACATGTTCGCGGAGCCTGGTAACGAACCACTCGTCAACGTCCCCTAATATTGGCTGTCCTAACGCTACTTTCGATCGCACTGCTGACAATCCTTTAAAAAGAATATATTTATTCACTAACAACGAGAGCTCTTAGGAATAATTCCAGGAATGAACTCCAGAGTCTTCTAACACAGAATCCAGATACCAGATAAGAACTATTAACGTTACGACATTAATGTTACTCGACAGTTGTCTAATCTTAAAACCTATAGTTGGTAAAAGTGGAGTTACTGAATTTTGTTTTCCAATGTACCTTTTTGTCTACCGGTAAATTCTCAGGGGTAGCAGTTAAAGAAACTGAAAGAGGAAACTAACAATATCCATCACGTATTCTACGAGCTGTTTCCTTGAAACATGTAAACATATATAACAATTTTTGAGAGATTAACATTCATTCTTTAACCGTTATTGGAATTCATGAGTGCATCACTTCAATTCAACAGGCTCCTCTGGAAAAATTCTTATTAACTTTTTAAAATATATAACATTATAACAAGGAGGTGATGGAATTGACCAGTTGCCCCTTCCAATAGCAGAATCGACAAGCCTGCAACACCCATAGAATATCCCTGAAATTTAACAAAATATCAGAGTTGTGCTCAGAAGGAGCAATTCGAAGAAACCGGAAGGGGAAATGAGCATCGCACTCCCGTGGCTTTAACTTAGCGGGGGAGGGGGGAGGTTAAATTGGGGGGAAAGACTCGCATTAATTAATAAGAGGTGATATTTTAAAGGTTCCCCATTTTACTAAAGGGTGTAGGGCGATAGGATGTGAGGATGTGGCGTTAAGACAGTTAATATGTTCTTGTGAGTGGTTTTACCAGGCTTTGCTAACATTTAACAAGGAGGTGATTGGGCTAGTTGCTCCTTCCAAGAGTTGAAGCTACCAATACCCACCTAAAACATCACCTACCCCAGTAGCGTTGTTGTTGCATTTGTGTTGCCAGGATAATAGTAAATTAAGAAATCGAAAGTTGTAATGGTTCCATCGTTTGGTCACTGAGGTTCCGAAGCAACGAATGGTTAACTGTGAAGACATAATCATCACCACTCACAGGACTGTCACAGTTAGTAAACAATATGATTCCATCGGGTGGTCACTGAGATTCCGAATGTCCAGGGGTTAACGTAACAAGATTAAGTAAATCAACAGCTTTCAAATGAGTGGTGAACGAGTTTTGTACGATCACAGATGTCGAAGATAATGATCCGTAGCAACGAATCGGTTGTAAGCGAAAACCATCAGAAATATTTTCGTGACGATTTTTTCGTGACGCTGTCCGCGTTACATTTTCGAGTTTATGTAGCAAAGTAAAGGCATAAAATGTCAAAAAAATGTCAGATGTACGTTCAGCGGTAGCAATTACAAAAAATGGGAAGGGGAACTATCCACATATATCACATCACTAATACATTTTTGGTTTATTATTCAATAATAAACCATTGTAATCGCTCTTGAAAAAAAAAAGTCTAACCCCCCCCCTGAAAATTTCATGGTTTACGTTTCAAAGGATGTAGAATCCAAATCTGCAATACAAATTTTTCCGTCCGTCCGCCGTTCGCCGTACGCACGATTTCTCCCAAACGGCTGGAGCAAAAAAAACTGAAATTTTCAGGAAAAATCCATATCGGTCCGACAACGCCCCAATTCTTTAGCCAACTCTCTCACTTAATTTAAAGTGCCCTTTAAGGAATGTCAAAGTTTTGTAAAATTCCTAAAAACCTCAAAAAAAAGTCAAGGCGGCCTAAATTTGGACTTTTTTTGAAGAACTTTCCATGAGGAATCGAATGAGCCCCTCCCCAGATCCGTAGCTCAAACCATTCCCGATGTATGGTCCGATTTATGGTGCCAACATTTGCGTTTTTTTGGTTTATTATTGTCTTCATTTTGATCGCAGTAACCTAGTGATGTAGTGAATGTGGATACTGGAGTGAACTCCTAAAAGGCTTTGTAGCCGATACACGGGTTGAAGCATCCTGATATGCATGTTCCGTCTTGCGAAATTTAAAATTTTCAAATTGAATATTTTTCCATTCTAATCGCTCTCAAAAAAACCGCTGCAAATTCTTTCACTGGGGTTTATTATTCAGTTGGCTTGCGTTCATGATTTGAATTTCTACTAAGCTTTGGAGTGTGCGTGTTTCACAGGTGATAGAGCGATTATTGAATTTCAGGAGATATGCATAGAGCACTTAAATCAGTTCTTAACCAAAATACCTATTTGGATTGATCAGTTGATAACATTCGTGTGCCTCCTGAAATTCAATAATCGCTCTATTACCTGTGAAACACGCAAACTCCAAAGCTTAGTAGAATTGAAATTATGAATCATTGAATAATAAACCCCAGTGAAAGAATTTGCAGCGTTTTTGTATTAATGATGCCAGAATAAACAGTAAAAACGTAATCACTCCACCGAATTGTTTCAATTCAATTGTCAACGTGTTATTCACTAAAGACATCATGGATATAATGGGCTCGAATTTGAGCTGCGTTGTTCACGGGGATTCATCAGTAGATTCTACCATTTATATATTTCAGATTGCATAGTCATCCTGTTGATCTCGGGGGTAATCGTTTTTATTTCTCTCAAATACAAACATTATCGTCATTTTCCTTTGACTAATCGCTCGTTGAAAACTCAAATCCATACACATTGTTGGAGATTTATTCCACAACTTATTCCGTATTTAATAAATTTAACGGAACAGTTCGCCTATAAATCTTGCGTGTTTTATTTCCGACTTCTATGGTTTCTTTTGGGTCCCCCACACCACCGATGCTTCCCGCGGTATTTCGCACGAAAGATTTATTGGCCTGCATCCGACCCTATTCGACGCGACGGCCCTTACTACAAACCACTGGAACACAGTGACTTTGGCTCGAAAAAAAAAGAAGAAATAAAAAAAAAGTTGAGCAGAAGTCACAACCACAATAAGCCTTGTTAATAAATAAATCAAATACAAATTTAGTTCTTAGGTAGTTAAAAGTGTATATTTACTACTGACAGTTGAGACCTTGAAGATAAATTGTATGCATTCAACACATTTTGTTGAGAATGTACTTACAAGACTTGTAACTGTACAACTTTGTGTAACTTTGTACTTAGTACAAAGTACTATATTCGAAAAGTCAAAAGTACACGTATATTTTCTAGTAATTGAAGTTCTAAGGAAATCATGATCTTTACTTGTCCTGTTGGATTAATTAATCCAAATGTATTAAAATTAAATGTGTTTCCAAATATCAATCACCAATCACCAATAATCGAGTGGTATTCTTGATAGTTTCCTCTACAGTCAAGCAGATGAGATTAGGTAAAACAAACAAACTGTCAACACTTTCATTCGTAAACTAATAAAAAGGGTAAACAATTATGAAAATTCGAAGGAATCAAAAAACTTGTGCAAGAAGATTTGAATCGAAAATAACATTAGAAACTGAATGTACTTGAAATTTGAGGGAACGGCAATGGTACTAGAAAGGAAACTCAAGAGCTATTCAATTCCATAGTGCCTCAGTCAATATCATGTAATTTATGTGATCTGCCGCATTACACCTATATAACATCGTTAGATATTTAGCTATATAATCAGCACTCAGCTACAATTCAATATCAACTAGGAGCTACAATGTTTTCATCGTCATTCGATTATTCCATTATTGGTTCAATTCTAGTTCCTTGTCATTGAAAATTTAATTTCATATCTGAAGTACGATCTTTGATATTATACACTAAACAATTAATAACCCCAACATTTTATGTATCTTTTCACCCAACACTAAACAACATGTTTCAACACATATATCCATGGAGTCCCTTTCCTTATTACAAAAAAATCGATTTACGGATACGGATTGGCACTTTTAGGCCAACCCTTTGATTGGAAAAGATATATAAACAGTTGATCGATGAGATTAGTGTTACAGTTTCTGATTGTTCAATTCCAACAGCTATTGGAAAGGGAGGAGGGGGGGAAGCAGATGTTGGAACCAGCTTAGTTGTTGAAATAGATCAATGTCTCTGCCAGAAATCCGTAGCGCCCTGATTAATGTTATACAAGCAATGTGATTTTCCGTATAATACGCTTTTTTTTGTAAATAGCTCACCAATTATATGTAGGTGTACGATCAACACTCGACTAACTAAATTTTAGGGATTAAAACAGATCTACAATGTACCACTATTATCAACTCTGACTCCCTTTCCTTATCACGAAAAAAGCAGGCCCCTGAAAAACGATACGAATACCACTAAAGCTTTCTAAAATGTTACGTTCAGAAATATTAGATCGAGCAGAGGTTATTGTTACGGTGTGTGTTTTGACTCAAGTGGGTGAGGAAGTGTAAAAAGCTACATCTGGGAATGTGATGTTTATTCTTCAGGATCGGAGGAGACCGTGCGTGCTTGATTCTCCTGGTATGCTGCTTTGCATGGTCTTGCTGAGAATACTGGTTCGCAGATGAGCATCAACCTGAATCATGTGGATGCATGGCAAACTCAACTGCGTGGCTTGATATCCAGAGTTCGCGATGTATGGTATGACGAGAACTCTCGGATCTACAGGCGGCTTAACCACCGGGTGAAACCTGGAGACTTTTTCAAGGAGTGTCAACAGTACCCGCTGTGGAGGTTTGGAGGCTCTTTGATGATGTTTAGTTGCTCACCATATGACTCCCCCAATCAGTCTCGTTCCAGATGTGCGATGTGCAAAATGGGCTTCCCTTATGCTTATGGTTACCCTTCGCTCAAGGAGTTCAGGATCCGTCACTTTGACCGAGGGAGCCTGTGCCTCGAGGAAATACTGCACTTTTTAAATGAGCGAGATTGGCCATCACTTGCAAGGTATGGAACTGTGGCCTCTAAATACAGAAGAATGTTGATCGAGGAATTCAATTGGAGAAACATAATTATTTTATGTACTGTATTATATGCATCATTGATTAAAAATCTATGTTTAATGTATACCCCCGGCAGATAGACTTGTAGTCTGTAGCTGTAATCATGGTTTATAACTGATTGATATGTATTTTCTTTTTCATCGTAATTCTTTAATAAATGTGTTTTTTCATTCATTCATTCAGTCTTTAGGATCGAGAGGGATTCAATTATCCCTGCTGACAACTATAACAGCCCAAAAATATGGATACTTCTGACGGAGTTCGCTCACGTGTCCTTAATACTAAGGGGGAATTGGAATAGTTGCAACACTAATGTTTCCTGTTATGAGGCTGATTTTTTTTCCGGTAAGGGATGGGAGGAGCCCCTGGTCACTGAGACCTCTAGGATCTATTGTGACGCTGTCCCCATTTTTAATTCAAAACCTTATTAATAACCTCTTCGTTCACAAAGTGTAGGAGGTTTTCAGGCGTTTCCAAGGCAATATCAGTTGGGTGTTAGGGCACCCTTCCCGAAATGCCGGAATCTAGTTGATGCAACAGCAGGACAATTACAGAGGATGTGTTCTGCTGTTTCCGCCTCTTCGCAGCAGAGGCCGATTTAATCAAACCTCCTCGACTGTGGGTTATTCTCCTTGAACATTACATGGGTGCTTGGTCAAATGGGACTTCTTTTGATTCCACGAATTTCTTCAGTCAATCTGCCAGGTAAGACGGATCCGATTGAATGACAGATTGAAACTTGGTTCTGAATGGTCAAGGGGAAATTTCGCCGTTCCATCTCGGAAATATAAACGAAACCCCATCCTCCTTCCGCTCGTTTGCTGAAAGAGAGCGCAAAAAAAAGGAAGGGTCAGGTCGAAGGGGATTGTAGTCCTCGAAAGGGAGAAGAAACGTACGATAAAAATGGTCAACGTCGCCTTACCCCTATACCGCCCACCCCCCTTGGAACGGCTCAGTTATTCCGGGAAAACGATCGTGTTTCCTATACAAGTTGCAAGCAGGTGGGACAGCTCCGAGGGACTACCAATATAAAAATGCTATCAAATGAAGTGAACACAAAAGAGAAGGAAGGCACCATATGTGTGAGAAGGTCGAAAGGATTCGGCCCGGAGAATTGAATCATGTTTTTTTTTTTCTTTTTTTGCTCTCTCCCGCCGGACAAAAAGTTGCGTGTACGGCTATACTGGACTTTTTTCAGGTGCTATAAGAGGGTCAGCGGAGGGAGGAAGCGAGAGTTCATCGTGATTTGTATGTAGCACGTTGCATTGGATTTTCCACACAAAAAGGTCAACTGTGTATGTTTGTTAATTTGAGATGAAAAAAACCTTACTGCCCTTGTGTATACCGATCATACCGCCCCCTATGGGTGACTGGCACACAAAACACTGATACAAGCTGGGAAAGTCTTCTGCCGGGGGTGGCACTTGTCACTTTCACTGTACAAAGGTTTTCTTTGAGCCGAAAAAAACGATATTCATCATTGCTATGAAATCTGGGATGAGAAAGGTTCAACACAAACTAATTTCTGATATTTATTTATTACAAAAAGAAAGTATACACTACATAACAATGCAGATAGAAATAAATACAGTTCATGAGATAAATATTGAGGAATATAAATTTATTCCATTAAAGACAAAAAAAAAAAACAGATTTAATGTGTGAGAAAAAAAAGAGATACCTAGTTAGTAAAGGATGTTTTGTCACTTTTGCTGGTGAAGGAATGATGTGAGACACCTTTTGAGATGCGGAAGGCGATCACAAAAAAATCGATGCCTGTGGATTCTATGAGCGCATTAGCTTGACGTGGCATTCGAAACATAGGCCGATGAAAAGGATAGTTGTATGCAGCAAATGCCACAACAAACAATGAGTTGGATCGAGTTGCGTAACTTGAAACCTGGAAGTCCACTCTTGACAGCAGGGATGGGCAGTGAATTGCACCATTGACCAATTTATGGTAAAATGCTATGTCCGCCATAAAATGACGGTCAATCAAGTGGGGCAGGTTGTATTTTGCTGCAAGAACAGCCAACTGATCATGGCTAGCCGGGACTTTCGTTTTGAAGCAGAGATACCGCAAAATCCTACGCTGAACACTCTCCGGACGATCCTTATACTCCCCGTAGAATGGCGACCATATGGGGCTCCCATACTCCATGATTGGGCGAACGAGAGCCCCTTACAGTACCACAATCGCTTCGGCTGATTTGAAATCACGAGTGCATCTCTTCAGGAAACCCAAGGATCTCAAAGCTTTTGATGCTACTGAATTCACGTGATCGTTGAAGGAAAGCTTCGAGTCAAAGAGTATGCCCAGATCACGAGTGCATGGCAGCCTCCCCAACAAAACACCATTTATATGGTACGGGAAAGGGTCGAATTCTGGGATCGTGCGAATGACATCACAGTACACTTAGCAGATATGCCTGAAGTTTACCATAAATTCTTCATATTAGGTGGGTGAGGGGAGAATAACCTCTTTTAAATTTACAATCCCATGGGGTCTCTTTATTTTAGATGTTTAACAAGCTCATGGACGAGTTTATTGCATACATTTATGAGCCCGGCTTTGTAATTAACAAAGTGTACCAGCAGATCAAAGTAGAGCAAGGTAAAACAAAAAAGGTCTGCAACGTTGTGTGAGGCATACACAACGTTGTGAAAATGTACAACGATTTAAAGGTGAATCAACTTTATGTTGCGGGTCGGTCGCTTTAATTCTTGAACGAATAGCATAATGATACGATCGAGTTGAAATTGATGATTGATTGAAAGACACACACATACACAGAAGAAAAAGTTATTCTGAATGTTCTGAAAATTAGTTTCATCGCCCGAAAGTGAAAACAAAGCTTCCGCTGCTTGAAGATTTTTCACCTTAGTAGCATAGTCCCTGTACTGGAAGAGAAAACATGTTAAATGCTGAAATAAAATCAAAATTGAGGGCAGTAAGTCCTATTTTTAGTTCATTATTTTCAATAAGCCTTTGTAATCTTAAGGAGAAGATTTCATTCCCCCTCCCCCCTCCCATTGCCAACATCTACATTGTAGTCATAAATCAAGGTAGTTATAAATAATCAAATAATAACTGTCTACATAGTCATTTTTGGTTTATTATTCAATAATAAACCATTGTAATCGCTCTTGAAAAAAAAAAATTTCTAACCCCCCTGAAAATTTCATGGTTTACGTTTCAAAGGGTGTAGAATTCGAATCTGCAATACAAATTTTTCCTTCCGTCCTCCGTACGCACGATTTCTCCCAAACGGCTGAAGCAAAAAAGCTGAAATTATCAGGAAAAATCCATGTTGGTCCGTCGACTCCCCAATTCTTGAGCCAGCTCTCTCACTTAATTTAAAGTGCCCTTCAAGGGTTGTCAAAGTTTTGTAAAATCCCTAAAAACCTCAACAAAAAGTCAAGGCGGCCTAAATTTGGACTCTTTTTGAAGAACTTCCACGAGGAATCGAATGAGCCCCTCCCCATGTCCGTAGGTCAAACCATTCCCGATGTATGGTCCGATTTATGGTGCCAACATTTGCGTTATTTTGGTTTATTATTGTTTTTGTTTTGATATCAGTAACCTAGTGATGTAGTAATGTGGATACTGGAGTGAACTCCTAAAAGGCTTTGTAGCCGATACACGGGTTGAAGTATTCTGATGACCATTAAAAAAAACGCTGAAAATTCTTTCACTCTGATTTATTATTCAATTGGCTTGCGTTCATGATTTGAATTTATACTAAGCTTTGGAGTGTGCGTGTTTCACAGGTGATTATTGAATTCCAGGAGATATGCATAGAGCACGTAAATCTGTTCTCAACCAAAATACCTATTTGAATTGATCAGTTGATCATTTTTTTGTGCCTCCTGAAATTCAATAATCGCTCCATCACTTGTGAAACACGCACACTCCAAGGCTTAGTAGAAATTCAAATCATCAACGCAAGCCAATTGAATAATAAAAACCAGTGAAAGAATTTGCAGCGTTTTTAAATCTAGAAATCTACGGGCAATCCCGAAGTGGAAGAATGATTGCATCCTCTAAGCTATCCAAGCTTTATCTTTAACCTGGAGGCCAGTTATCCACCTTGAACTTCCCTCTTTAATTCTCTCAGCTTCGGAATAAATCTTGAACACTCTTTTTTTCGTCCTGCTCTACCGCTTTGTTCCCGACACGACTCTCTCAAGCAAGGGGACATTTTCTGCCGGCCCGAGTAACTAGTACCGTCGCCGTTCTAACAAAGACCCCCTCGTTACGGAAGGTGTATAGATAGCACTCCGTGGAACTGGGATAGACCAGGAAGAGTAAAACGATTTCTCCTTTATGAAAATATCCGAGGGCTTCTAAGTTTGATATCTAGTCCTAGACTTTTGTAGACGATGAGAAGTTCTTGATTAAAAGTCTTTCTAAAACAATACCAGACGAGTATTTTAAATGTTAATGGACTCAATTGATTCAAGGAACTTTGAAAGTAATTATATGATCAAAGTAAGGAATGAACCCTAGAACAATGAAGAAGACGTTTCCATTATATTCCACCTAACTGACACAGCCAACTCTCAGTAAAATTTGATTCGTGTTGATTATGAAGGGATATTAGGCAACTACTATAAATTACCAGTTGTTTTGCGTGAATTTGTGATGGATATGGTTAGTTGGCCCCTTCCCGATTTTAGATTCCGACGCCTTCGAAGAAGATGAATCAGACGTTACCAAGCGGCTGGTTCATCCTCTGAGCGTTGCGGAGCATTATAATGCATCCACCTTCTCGGAAGGGGCAGCTATACCATTCCGTCACCTCACATGGTAGCAGAGCGTGGTTACGTCCATTGGCCCTTTTCGTGTTGATTGTCCTGATTATCCTGCTGCCCCTAATCACTCGCCATTTCCCCCCTGTGGCTGTATGCCCTTTTATATGATCAATTTAATAATGTCATTCCTGCCTAACTCATTGCCCCCCCCCCCCCCGAATGAAAATCAATACTGCATTTATGCCGCCTCTTCCCCCTCCCCCGGGTTTTCTCAGAGCCCAGGGAGTGTGATGGATATGGTCAGTTGGCCCCTTTCCGATTTTAGATTCCGACGCCTTCGAAGATGAATCAGACGTTACCAAGCGTCTGGTTCATCCTCCGAGCGTGGCGGAGCATTAAAATGCATCCACCTCCTCGGAAGGGGCAACTAAACCATTCCATCACCTCACAAATTTGATCACAATCCAGCTTTGCGAAGTAGAACTCGGATATTTATTTCAAACATGTGCCAAGTTGGGAGGGCATATAGATTACTCATTTAATTTAAACATGAGGGAGAAACAAATACACTTTGATGTGATTTGATGAGTAAAATGAGTGTATATATCATTGTATATAAATGAGTGTATACAATTATATGTAGGTACTACATATGAAAAGCCAGAATGATAAATGCAAAACAAAACGGTCATAATCATAGACATGTATTATGAACTGAGTTTATAGTGAAATTAGAAAAAATTTCATAAACAAAAAGAATTTGGAATTTAGATATAGGAAAAGGTTGGCGTGAGATGAAAGTGAAGGAGAAGGTTGTACTACTGGAGCCGGAAAACTTTATACAAAGAAACCCGTAGCAACAGTAGCAGGAATAATATTAACCCGGTAAGTAATGAAACAACCGTGAGTTAATATTTGGAGACATTAAGAACCCGGTAAGTAATTAAACAACCGTGAGTTCCTAATCGGTGAGGTGTATTGAGAACCCGGTAAGTAATGAAACAACCGTGAGTTCCCAATCGGTTAGGTAGGAGTGTTCTTGGTCCGGAAACTTTTGCAAGCACCCGTGGGCAAGAAGGAAAAATATTCTCCACCCGGTAAGTAATGAAACAACCGTGACTTTTGAATATCTTGGGTAAGGAAAGAGAGAGTTGTTGGGAAAGTTTGTAGGTTTGACGAGAGACGTGAACACGTTGAATGAGTGTGAAGGAGTGGAGAATCAAGCCTGCGGCCCAAGGGCTTATATACAGCCCGGGGGAGTGACGCCATGTCACCTGACCACAACGGTCGTTTGTGATGGCGTCGCTTCTGCACGCTTGGTTTCCGAGCTCGTTTATTCGGTTGTATTATGTACAATACATTGTGTTCACAACAACATGCTTATAAGATTTTACATAATATGTGAAATAGGGATATTCATGTTTGCGCGTGCTTTTACTCCACCATCAATCCAACGGCCTTCACCAGCTAAGAGCGGACCATTTCATCAAAATCGGTCAGATCAACATCGGAGTTTCCTCTGTAACAACCAGTTCCAAATTCTCAATTTGAATCGGGTCGGTACTTGATCATCAAAAATGGACTGTTCGGGACATTCATGTTGGCTCTTGCGTCCACGTTACTTTTTACCTTTCTGCAATAAGTTGGTGGATATAGGTTCTGGATATAATTTAGGGGAATGCTCACATAATACCTGATTCATTGCCCAATCAACCATACACCAAACAACCCTCTGAGTTCAAACAAAATCGAAATGAACGATCGTGGGAAATATCAATTCTAATGTGTTGGGGTTAGCGTTTGTGCATACACTCTTATTGATCCAATGGCCATGAAATTCATCGGAAACCAGCTAGGAGCTAACTCACTCTATCTTAGGGCATTTCGTAGAAACCATACGGAACCTCGGTATAGTTTTTTTTACAAGCAATAGACGCTGATATGAAGACAAGAAGCTAAAATTGATCAGCAATCTCTAAAACGGAAAAAATGTATGAAAATGTTGCTTCTGGAGAAGAAAAATCTTTTCAAATTCTCCCGCGAACAAAAGCTTCCCGACCTTTGATAATAGCTTGAGAATACCGGCGAGTTCTGTAGCCTAAATAGGTGCATAATATGCATTCTATATTATAGAAAGACGGAGTAGATATTGGGCCAATTCAGCAATTTTGAGAATTTTGGAAGGTCCATTGTATGTTACCGATTTTGATTTTTGGATTATCTTGAAACGTTAACCAATAATTTTTGAGGAGCTTAACTTAACTTTTCTGGGCTGATTACAAAGGTTTATTATCGATGATAATAAACTAAAATTAACTGTATATAATACAACACCTACCAACGCTCCACGTCTGCGTCTAATACAAAATTAATTAACCTTTGTGAGTTAAGGCTACCAGATGAATGAAATCATACACACACACACACAGTTAGGAAAAAAAAATCAGATTAGTTTGGCAAAATCAATTTGAATTTTTGGCATATTATCAAATTGAAAATTTTGGCAAAGTAATTTGAAACTTTGGCACAAATCAATTTTAATATTTTTGGCATCTCAATTTGAACTTTTGGCGACTCAATTTCAACTTTTGGCTTACTAATTCGAGCTTTTGGCATATAAATTCATACTTTTCACAACCCCTACTAATCCAATATTCCACCCCATATAATGATCAATAAATGTTTTTTCTCTCTCAATTAACCTTTGTGTGATGATTTGCATGGGGGAGTCTACCCATCTTGGAACGTGAATCAACAAAATTTGGGTTGTTGGGATCTTTCTTTTCTTGTTCGATTTTAAATGGTTTTAACTAAAAATGATATACCAATATCAATTAAAAGAAAAGCAGGAAGCGAATGATACAAAACTCTCAGAGAATTCCTGGTTTGACTTTTTAATATTGACAAAATCGATGCAACGCGTGGTTGAAAAAAATTGAAATGATCGGTTTTACTGGATGAATATTGTGAAACGGCGAAGATATTCCCGACTTGAGATAAACGGAATGCGGTTAGCAAGAGAGTGGAAGATCGGCGATATGGAAAAATGGATAAAGACGAACGCAGACCGGTTAGATATTGGCGGGCGGTCTCACCAACTACCCGCTCAACCTTTTTTGTCTGCCTTGCTGCACGTGGTGCTCGGGATTGAAAAGAACTGAAATTGAGAAAACTCAGACCTTTTTACCCGTCGGTTTTCATGTGGGCTAACGTGAGATAAACTATCAGTCTCCTGGTTTGTAATTTGATTTCTAGTGAAATGAAAGTCTCTCTCGTAAAAAGAGAAACACTCTCTCTAGCGTAGAAATACTCTCATGAATAGTGACAATTATTCATCGCTGTATTACGTCAATTAACAGTGATGTACATACTTTTTTCGTGTTGAGTATTCCTTCATAAATGGATTGAAATACGTATACAGGGTGTCTACCTTTCAGGTGGACCAAACTTTAAGGATCGATTCTACAACTAATTTGCGACAAAAAGTGCCCCTTAGACTTTTTTTTTAGAGGCTTCGTTTCCGAGTTATTAACGATTTAAGTTTTTTTTCGTGTTATCGACTTTACTTCACTAAAACAGCCATAACTCCCTCGTTTTTGGAGTAATCTCAAATTTGAGGAAACCGTTGGAAAGAGCGTTAAATTTCCTATCCGTTTAGTGTGAAACGCTATTTTTTAAATCCATTTTCTGTCTAGATAACTAGACCATTCACCGATTAAAAATCATTAAGATAAAATACAACTTCTAGTACTTCACCCATCAACTCAGTTTGGGAGAAATGCTGCAAATGGCTTGCGTTCATGATTTGAATTTTTACTAAGCTTTGGAGTGTGCGTGTTTCACAGGTGATAGAGCGATTATTGAATTTCAGGAGATATGCATAGAGCACGTAAATCTGTTCTCAACCAAAATACCTATTTGGATTGATCAGTTGATCATATTTGTGTGCCTCCCGAAATTCAATAACCGCTCTGTCACTTGTGAAGCACGGACACTCCAAAGCTTAGTAGAAATTCAAATCATGAACGCAAGCCAATTGAATAACCCCAGTGAAAGAATTGCAGCGTTTCATGCATATCAGAATGCTTCAACCCGTGTATCGGCTACAAAGCCTTTTAGGAGTTCACCCCAGTATGCACATTACTACATCACTACGTCACTAGGTTACTGATATCAAAACAAAAACAATAATAAACCAAAATAACGCGAATTTTGGCACCATAAATCGGGCCATACATCGGGAATGGTTTGAACTACGGACCTGGGGAGGGGCTCGTTCGATTCCTCGTGGAGTGTTCTTCAAAAAGAGTCCAAATTTAGGCCGCCTTGACTTTTTTTGAGGTTTTTAGGGATTTCACAAAACTTTGACAACCCTTAAAGGGCACTTTAAGTTAAGTGAGAGAGCTGGCTCAAGAATTGGGGTGTCGTCGGACCAACATGGATTTTTCCTGAAAATTTCAGTTTTTTTGTTTCAGCCGTTTACGGCGGACGGACGGAAATATTGCAGATTCGGATTCTACACCCTTTGAAACGTAAACCATGAAATTTTCAGGGGGGTAGAAAAAAATTTTTTTTTCAAGAGCGATTACAATGGTTTATTATTGAATAATAAACCAAAAACGAAGGTTACCAAGCAAAAATTGGATTGGTTGACGCTCCCAGGAAATAAAGTCGTCACTGCAACAACTACGAGGCTATCTCAACATCAATCTGATGCTGTTATTGATTTAATCACAAAGAGGATTGTTTTTCCTTATGGTAAGTGTTGAATTGAAATGATCGGAATGATTTGTTCATCTCTTAGAAATACCATCCCCTGCCTGCCATGCGGTTGCAGAACGTGGTTGCCCCTACACCCTAATATAACTTGAACTAGTCCTTTCCTCCGAAATTCTTCCTTTCATATTTGGCAAAATGGTCAATAAATTGTAATTAAACATTAACATTTATTCAACTATACAAGTCTTTCTGCATCCTAATATCTCAAGTTTACTAACCGTGGTCAATGACCTACTTAATAGAGCTTTTTAATACCAAAACAATAAGAAATATATATATATATTTTTTTTTAATTGTGTGTAAAGAAAGGCAATTGCTTGAGGAACAGCAGAACTGCGATGAAACCTTAATTCCAACAATCCCAGTGCTACGTAAATAAACGAAGCAACAGCTGGATCTTGACATTTTCTTAATCCCTTATAAATCCATCCTAACCAAACAAAAATTCATTGCAATCTCGTTCTATTTCAATCTTCAACTTGAAAACGGAAATGGTTTCCCCCAACCACTTCTTATTTCAATTTTACCCCCACATTAATTTCCGTTTGCAGAAGATATCAAATATGAAACTCGATTCATATGAAAAGGAAGTTTGAAAAGTCTGATCATTATAAATCTAATTTAACGTTCATAAGGAAAATTGGTAACTTAAGCCACTATACGTCTAGACGGACAAACTACTTCTAAAGGAACAAACATGAAATGGACTGGGCAGTGCTTTCAATTCGCGCTGTCAATTCTATTTTATCTGTTTGAACAGCGAAAACTCATTATGGTGAAGAGTAAATAGAAAATATGTATTTCGTTGAATTTTCCGTACTTTTCCTCTGCACCGTTCTTCCATTCAATATTAACCCTGCTCTTTACACAGTTTTTTCTCCGTCTGTGTAGGCAGATAATGACTTTTCTGAAAAATGGGACTCGGTGTTTGTTAGTTTCTCATAAGGAACTAATTTTTCATCTCACGTTCTTTTGCTCGATTCTGTAAAATGTTGCCGTACTACCTAGTTGAGAGGTATATCCTTCTAGCTATGAAATGAGGTAGCTTTCATTTACAAAATTATTTTCATTACTTTGCCATCTTATTTTCAAATGAAAGTTTGAGTGAGAGCATCCGCGGAATGAATTGATGTAAATCAACTGTTAAATGTCTCCCGTTCTTGCTGATATCGTGAGGTTTGATCCCGTTGTTTGTTATGATTTCCTCTTCTTATCGTTGATAGAAACATCGTCACGAGCAAAATGTCGAGTATGATAATGTGATTAACGGTCAAAGGTAGATCCACACACCCGGTCGATCACATCAAATGTGCTTGAAAATACACGTTTTTTGCATAAAATCTCAATTCCTCAAAAAAGTTCCCTTGGTTGGAAAACACGAAAAAAATCTTAAAAGTGAAATAACTCAAAAACGAAGCCTCTAAAAAAATCTCTAGGAGGCACTTTTTGTTGGAAACTAGTTGTAGAATACGTGTGCGAAGATTTTCGGATCATACGCTGTACACCCTGTATATAATAGTGGATAGTTGTATAATTATATTAGGTGTATGCATGTTTAGAATTGAGTATATATTTTCGTTTTCCATGTGAGACGTGATTTTTAAGATTTGTAAAATTTCGAATGTACAGCACACGATCTTGAACTATCGTTGGTAAAGATTAACCAAAAAAGTAAAGATCGTCAGGTAGCGAATTTTCGGTTTATTATTTTCAATAATCGGCCATGAAAAACAGTCGAACCCCTGAAACTTCGTGGATTTACCTGACAAGGTTCACGTTGTTTCCATGAATAAAACGCTGATTCTTTCACTGGGGTTTATTATTCAATTGCCTTGCGTTCATGATATGAATTTCTACTAAGCTTTGGAGTGTGCGTGTTTCACTGGTGATAGAGCGATTATTGAATTTCAGGAGATATGCATAGAGCACGTGAATCTATTCTCAACCAAAATACCTATTTGGATTGATCAGTTAATCATATTCGTGTGCCTCCTTGAAGCCCTTGAAGGGCACTTTAAATTAAGTGAGAGAGCTGGCTCAAGAATCGGGGCGTCGTCGGATCAACATGGATTTTTCCTGAAAATTTCAGATTTTTTGCTTCAGCCGCTTGGGAGAAATCGTGCTTACTGCGTACGGCGGACGGACGGAAAATTTTTTATTGCAGATTCGGATTCTACACCCTTTGAAACGTAAACCATGAAATTTTCAGGGGGGTTATTTTTTTTTTTTTTTTTTTTTTCAAGAGCGATTACAATGGTTTATTATTGAATAATAAACCAAAATCGTACATTTATTCTAGTTCTGGTAGTTACCTTGGCGACAATATTAATCAATACCAAGGGGTAAATTTTAAGAAACAACATAATCATTCCTCAAACACTATATCAATGAATGGCCTATAGTATTATGATATCTGTTTTCCAAATAAGGGTTTTCTCAGATGCAGGGAAAAAGTGATCGATTCAAAGGGAATATAATAACTTTGAACGGTGGATTTTGTAAGGTTTTAAACCAAGTTACATCCTTACCCATTCGGACCGCTTTCCAATCATCCATTCGTTCTCCTTCATCGTTAGAACTTCCACGGAAATCTTTACGTAACGCATGAGCTTATACTTCTCACGTGACTCCTGACACCATGAATGAAAAACAAGACAAAATGAAATAATGAAAGTATTTTTTCCGATTAATACAGCAAAAATTTATTACGAATACCACTGGCCCGGAGTTCTGTGAGGAAAATTGTGGAAATTGAAGGGGTGTAACGTTTTGATGAAACACTCTTACGCATAGCCATTTTACGCACTTCAGCACATATTTCGTCGTAACAACTCGTCTGATTTTGTGAAGATGAAGCCGAAACTTGATGTAGAAGTTAGAGTACACATTTATGTAGTTGATATAATTGGAATTAAGTAAGAAATCATCGTTCTGGTACAGCTGAGTCTGCATGAAGAGGACAAGGAGCGTGCTGACGGGAATGGTGATTTACTCGCGTCAAGAGAGCTCCCCCAACCTCCTTGTTGACATTAAAACTTCTAGTTACGACTGAGTTGTTGCTCCTTGGGAAGTGTCTGGCATAAATTATATCTCTCCTAGGCCCTCGGTGAAATGAGAAAAACCCTCGAGAGAGGTGAGAAGGGGTTAATTATCGTGAAAAAAAGTACTTTCCCAAAAGAAGACTAAGAATGAGGCGGATACAATAGAAACACAGTTTGTAACAAAAAAATAATTAAACAATACATAAATTCCGCAAACAATTTACACAAACCTCTATTATCTATTTATCATTTTCTGCATAGTTTGCTAGTCTACAAATTAAAACTAAACGGAGCCTGTGATTCATAATTGCCTACGATAAATGCAGAAACCTCTTCATTAGAATCTAATGTGCACATGTGGTAAGAACCCTACAGCTAATGGAAAAGTGAATTTTGGAAACGAATCTGTTACGTGGATGATTCACACTATAGAAGAAAGCTTCACCGTATAGGAGAATGAGCATACTTCCCACATCCCGTCAAAAGTTATTTGATCACTCAGCAGGGATTGAAATATAAGCGAAAGCCATACTCCAGGGAATACATGTAAGGCTGTGATAAGGAATTAATGTAGGGTAATGCTCGCTGCGTTTTTTAGGGGGAGTGATAGAAAAATTCCCTACAAGCAGCTTATGAAGGTTTTGCCAAAGCTCTTCAGTTTAAATGTGCGTTCTTCCTAGAAGTGGTTGAGGGAATGATCTTCCTCAATGGGAACTTATTCAAAAATACTTAATGTCAGGTACTGGAGCGGGAGATGACCGATGACGGGGTCATTCTCTTTGGACTTCCTGAGTAGCTGTGAGAACTTATCTCTTTTAAATTCATGCATACCAGAATTAAAAAGAGCTGAAATCATCTTTTCGCACTCACTGAACTATGGAAGGCTCATTGTCAATATGGCTCGGGTCATAATAAAATAAAGAAAATTATGAATCAAAATATGATTCATCCGAGTTAAACAATATAGGGGAGAACCCAGACTGTCCAAAAAACGAGGGATAGGCAGATGTTGAAAGTCTGAAATTAGTGGCTACTATAAAAATACAAGGGTAGTGAATGCAGACACTACTTTGCACTGTACCAAGAGCTGGGATCTTGTTGTCAACTTTGCTGCAACAGAAACAAGGCAAAGCGGCAGAAGAAATGAATGTTAAAAATTTCTTAAGCTTTGGAGTGTGCGTGTTTCATGGGTGATAGAGCGGTCATTGAATTTCAGTTTTTATATGTCCAGTAGTTCGGGGAGCAATCCGATCGCAAATAAACCAAAAAAAACCTATTTGGATTGTTCAGTTGATTATATTTTTGTACCAGAAAGAGAGAATTAATAATCACTGGATCAGAGGATGGAAATTTCAATTTGTTAAAAGCTTCAGGAACTGCTCGGATAGTTCGGTTATGAACAAAAGTGTACTGTGATTCATATGAATAATAAACCCCAGTGAAGGAATTTGCAGCGTTTCATGCGTATCATGTCAAAGCCTTTTAGGAGTTCACTCCAGTATTCACATTACTACATCACTAGGGTTACTGCGATGAAAACATAAACATTAATAAACCAAAAAACACAAATGTTGGCACCATAAATCGGGCCGTATATCGGGAATGGTTTGAGCTACGAACCTGGGGAAGGGCTCATTCGATTCCTCATGGAAAGTACTTCAAAAAGAGTCCAAATTTAGGCCGCTTCGACTTTTTTTGAGGTTTTTCGGGATTTTACAAAACTTTGACAACCCTTAAAGAGCACTTTAAATTAAGTGAGAGTCGGAAATTTTTTTTATTGCAGATTCGGATTCTACACCATTTGAAACGTAAACCATGAAATTTTCAGGGGGGGTTACATTTTTTTTTTTTTTTTTTCAAGAGCGATTACAATGGTTTAATATTGAATAATAAACCAAAATGAATCTAAGAGCAGTCTAGCTCACGAATGAGTCTAGCAGTCACACTTGTGTTACAAAATGAATACTCATTCACTCTTGAGACTTCTTGGTGTCAACTTATTCTAAAATAAAATAAAAACATCATAATGGCGTTTGATAAGTCGTTCACCTATCTCCTTTAATGTGAAGAGTCGTTTCATCTTGTTTCAAAAAACGACAGGGATTCATTTCAGAGGATCAAGAAGTTGAAAAAGACGACTGGGTACAGTTTCTAATTGACTAAATCAAAGATGAAGAACAAGGTGGATGCGACGCAAGGGATGAAAGCGCTGACAAGGCATGAGGATGAAGACTCCTCGACAGCTTCGAAGTAGAAACGCAATTAAAATAAAGTCCTCAAAAGACGACTTGAGAGAAACTCGCTTTTCCGGGGTAGCGGGGGAGAATCATTCCCCGAATCCTCTGCCCTTGCCGGGGGCCTCATGCGAGCTGCACGTATGAAGGTGTAACACTAGAAAATCAAGGCGTACGGCACGTTGTTCCGACGTAATTAAATTGATGGAACGCGACACCCACTCTGCTCCCCTTCCCGGTGGTGATTGCAGAATCAAAGGGGTCTTACGCCCCGGGGAAAGGGGCCTCGCGCATAATGAAGATTAATTTACTCGGTCGCATTAGTGTTGAGCCTCATTTTAAATTAATCCGCATTAGTTACAAAGGGGACTAATTTCGATCGGAATGACGGAGCGTCTTCATGATGGATACAAGACATTTGAGAAGCGACAGGGCCGGCGTGTAGGTGCAATATATGTACCCACTTAGATGTTACATTCATCAGTTTCTCTATTCAATCCTATTCTTGTCAGATTTGCGGAATTTTGTTCAGAATGTTCTTAATGTCTACAATACTATAAAGGGTACTCAGCTGCTTAACCCGCCAAGTACTATAAGGGCGCCCATGCAAATTTCCACTCCTCCTTTTTAGATGTTGCTACTGAGAGGTAATAAAAACCATAGAAGACGAAAAACCGCGAGAAAAAGTATTTATTCAAAAGATATGAGGGTGGAATGAATATCAACCATAAAGAATATTCAGCAGCAGCAACCAGGTTAAAAAATTTGCAATGTACAAATTGTATGGTCAGAGCTCTGTTGACATCCTTGAATGAGTGGTGAGGACGACTGCAGCTCCCAGTCCAACTTCATTTTGATGAGGAAGGGGGGCAGCTTTTGCACCTTGATAAGGTTCAATCGATACAAGGAACCCATTCTTGGTGGCTATGGACCAGAGTTTGTAGCCAAAACGGATTGGCTTCCCCTTTATGTGCTTCTTGCTGCCATGCCTACCATGGTAGATCTGTGACATCTAAAATCCTCCTCCAACGGGGTCAACAGAGAACAGCCAACACCAGACACATACTTTCACCTTGTTCACAGTTCAAATAAAACAAGTATTACGAATAAAACACTCTTGACGTCTTGGATGAGAGTTGGGAGTTGATGTTCCGTAAAATCCTTGAGTGACATCATCCTTGAGGTGACATGGCTGGTTTGGTTGAGTAGGGGGCAGTTTCAATTTTTCTGGACAAAATGTTATTTACAAACACATGCTACATCCTAAAAAACAGATTATCACAAAAAAGTCCCAGAATTTTACCTGATCTTCGGTATTTTTCTCAAAACCTCTTGACAAGTTGCAGGAAAACACGAAATTCACGAGATAACAAAACATATGAGCTTATCAGTTGAACTGTCATGAATATTAACTTCTTCTATGACTCGTAAGTTGTTGTCCATGCCCTGTAGGTCCCGTAGGACTTACTTAGGAATTTGACGGCTAATTTATCTTTAATTAATTATCAAAGTAGTGTCACCTAGAGGTTACTATAGTACTTGGCGGGTATTCCCCCAAAAAAGTCAATATCTCTCTCTCTCTCTCTCTCTCTCTCTTTTCTCTCTCTCTCTCTCTCTCTCTCTCTCTCTCTCTCTCTCTCTCTCTCTCTCTCTCTCTCTCTCTCTCTCTCTCTCTCTCTCTCTCTCTCTCTCTCTCTCTCTCTCTCTCTCTCTCTCTCTCTCTCTCTCTCTCTCTCTCTCTCTCTCTCTCTTTCTCTTTATTTTTTCCTCCTTTTGTTCATTCCCTCTTCTCCCTTTTCCGCTCTCTACACCAATATAATATCGGATAGAAAGGTTATTTTTAATCAACATACCAAATCCATAGAACTTTAAACCTCGACTTGCTCTGATGAGTTTGCATCAACGATAATATGCTGAATGCCGATATCCCCTAATGGAAACATCAAAATGTGGCGAACCGCGATCCTCCGGCCTCTCCGCATTTCAATATTTTACAATCCGATAATCGCCGTTGAAAACCATCAAGGCGGGTATTATCGTGACCTCAAATAACACTGTGAAACCCGTGAAAGAGGGGAGGAGGGTTTCCTTGGAAATGAAATTACTCGGGTTAATATTCCGCAATAACCGGGAGTCCTCACAAAAGGATTCTCCAACGTATAATAATAACTGCCGTAGCGAAAGTGCGGTCGAGGCTGTAGAAGAACGGAAGAGGCGCGTAGAACCTGCGGTTCAAATAATATTTTTTATTGTTGCTACTTTAATTTTCCGCTTATTGCTTCGCTGCACGAGGACAATTTGTCACTCTATATTGTTTGCTACGTAAGGTTTTCCAAGCCACCCGACCCATCATTTGATGAAGTTTCGCCTAATTCAGGAAGCCACCGACCATTTTTTTAATATTCTATCACCCCCTCTCTCTATCCACCTTTCTTACTTCCCTCTTTATTCTTTCCTCCCTCCAGCCCCCACCTATTCTTTTCACTATATATTTTAATTTTACTTCCGTGAGTCAAACTAGGTTTTGGAATGCGGAAACGAGTAGTTATGATGACCTTAAACTGATATAAGTGGCTGTGTGAGCAAAAGGGGTCAAGACCATCATTGTAGATCGTATACCTACGAATTAGGTTGTCTTCATCTCATTGCAAACTGAAGAAGAAGATAGACATGTTTACTTTATTTAAATATGTTCGTCAAAATATCAACGTAGAAACAAAAGATTTACAACAGCAGATGTTGCTCCTATATGTTGGGAGATCCGATAGATACCCACATATTCGTCAAGGCAAAGTGAAAGGATGAACGAACTATGAAAGGAGAACTGACAATTATTGTCAGCGGCCTCACTTTAAACAATCAAAAACGGGATTATTAACAGCTGAACTCAGCTCTGATTCCGTTTTGTACTAACAGGCACAAGCCAAATCAACCAAACCTATCACATCACTCAGCCGTCCTGCGGACAGATACTCTACTCGAAACTATGCCAGGAAAGGGCAGACTACCGGAATGATAAGACCTTCATACGTGAAATTCATGAACTACAGGGAGCGAATCAAGGAACTGATAATCTCTGAGTTCATTGGCATGCAGTTCATAGTCAACAGATCACCAATGATTCTCACCAGAACACTCATCGAACCACCCATTGGGGATACTTCAGCATTTCTGCTGCAGCACTTATGTTAAGGTTTTAATATCCAAGAACACTGAACAAGGTTAGTCATTATACCTCAAAAATGGGAAAGACTAGGTAATACAATCGTACCACCCTGCATTTTTTTCGGTCTCTGAACACTACTATAATGTTAGCCTACAGAAATTTTGCGGGGCACTTTTTTTCGCAGTTATAGTCTACGTTTTGGCACTTTTTAAACTTGTTTGCCTATATCTCTGAATGTAAGCGTCTTTGGCAAATATGACTATGTACAGAGAACTGAAGGGGATAAAATTCCTGAGATTTATCACTCCTAGCGTTTTGTATTACGACTAACATGTTTGCCGGCGATATCCGGGAAAAATTGATGGGTTATCTAAAAACCATGATTTCTGCTGAAACTACCCGTGTTTCAATACTAATGGGAATAAATTAATACATGTGAATGATGATGATTAGTAATAAATGAAAAAATATCCCATGAGTTCGTGTAGGTAGATATATTGTTTCATTACTCGTTTCTTCGAGTCTTTCACCATACCTGACGTTTATCCTATGGGGGTTAGAGGCAATATCACGACAACCTTTGAAGAAAATCATTTCATTACCTCCTCGTTTCATGGTAGCAGAGCGTGGTTACCATCCGTTCGCCCTTCAACATTGTCTTTTTTGTCCCCATATCCTATACCTTTTCAATATCACCCCTTATACAGGGTGTCCCAGGAGTTATGCACAATCCGACTCCTACGTGTTCTACAACTCATTTCCGCACAAAAATGCCTCATAGCAATTTACACAATATTTTAAAATAAATATAAAATAGATTATATTTAACAAAATAATCTACCAATATTTTTTCTTCATACTATCCGACGTGTTTGCAAGGGTGTGAGTTGTAACAGGAGGAGTGTGACTCCTTTGTTGCTTCAGAAGCATTACCATTGGCAAAACCGTACACAAAAATCATGTCAACATACTCACTTGTGGTATAGCTTCCCAACTGAAAGCAACTCATCGCAATCAATGGTAAATGAACACTAACAATAGCCGTCACCCGGCTCTTCGATTATCCTGACTTTGGCTGGACAGCTTAGGAATGCCGTAGACGCTGTCCACAAACAAACGTTTTCATTCATTAAATTCATTTTAATTTTTCATTTTTAAATATTTATTTTTTGGTTTATATCTTTACAATCTTGTTTAAACTCTAACTCTTTATATGAACTCGATTCAAACCCCAATATCTTACCATTGTCCTCCAACTGGATAACATGTTTGAGTAAACAAACATTTTACTAAACTGAATTTGGTCAGAAACAACAGATTATTAACATTGCAACACCCAATGCTAAGGCCAAATCACATTGGGGTTGATAATACACGGCGCACAAAGCAACCCCTCCTTCAAGACCGAGCGGTCGTGCGGGTCATTGCATATCCTGGCCCCTGAACAAGACTGCCTCCTCCGTCGCTTTCCCAATTTTCAAACATTAGGTATTTTTTAATTATACAGGGTGTCCCAGGACTTATGCACAATCTGACTCCTACGTGTTCTACAACTCATTTCCCAACAAAAATGCCTCCATGCAATTTTTTGCCAGAGGCCTCGTTTCCGAATTATTCGCGACTTAGGATTTTTTTCGTGTTTTCGTTCTTATGTCATTAAAACTGTCATAACTCCCTCAATTTTGGAGATAGCTCAAATTTGATGACACAGTTGGAAAGAGAGTTAAATTATCTATCTGTTTAATTTCAGAAAACATTTTTTTTTTAAATTGCATTGAAGATGTGCGATTGCTGCGCGAAATGGCAGTTTTGTCTAAATGCCGTCTCTCGGCTCTTCGATTATCTTGACCTTGGTCGGACAGCTTAGGAATGCCGTAGACGCTGTTCACTAACGAACGGGTTTATGCATCCGACAAAAATAAACTTGAATCGTCACCATTCGATTCAGCGAGAAAAGTTACGTACGTATATCCCGCCTCCAACCTTTTTTCGTCGAGACTTTTGGAAAAACCTCAATTTTAACAGAAAACACACGTTTTTCAGCAGTTGAACACCATTTCCTTAACTAAAAATATTTTCAAAAACCAAAACGACCACACCGTTGGAAAGCTGGCATTTCGGCGCACGTTTTACCAGGCCTGCACAGTTCTGCGTCAAGCATTAATGGGGTTTCTAGGCGAGATGAAAAACAGGTGATTTCAATATTTTGACAAAACTGCCATTTCGCCCAGCAATCTCACATCTTCAATGCAATTAAAAAAATGTTTTCTCACATCAAATAGATAGAAAATTCAACGCTCTTTCCAAAGGTGTCATCAAATTTGATGTTTTCCCGAAATTGAGGGAGTTATGACAGTTTTAATGACATAAGATCGAAAACACGAAAAAAATCGTATATCGCGAATAATTCGGAACCAAGGCCTCTGGCAGAATAGCTGAGGCATTTTTGTTCGTAAATGAGTAGCAGAACACGTAGGAGTCGGATTGTGCGTAACTTCTGGGATATTAAAATTCACCTTCGCCCATTTGATGTTTTTAAAATCCATTTAGAAAATGGTTATTTTTTCAAGTTCAGGTTCAATTAGCAAATTGAATCCGACTTTAGTAGTTCCCATGTATTTTGTTCAACAGACAAAGATTTTTCATTTTCACCCATTCTAATAAAAACTTGGAACGAAACAATCTGGAAATAAATCATTATTCGATTTGGGTAATGGAATGAAAATGAGAGAAGAAGCAACTCGAAAACACGTGTTGACGGTTAGGTTGGGACGGTGCAGAACTCCCGGGGACTCTTTACTGAATAGTAAAATTCCGGATGAGTTTCAAGACTGAATATGCATAACCCGTCCGAGGGCCTTAAGTAGCTATAAATTCTTTTACGCTCGTAGTTATTTTGCGTCGTTAAGTATATGGCGGGGTTTTAGCTCGTCGGTATAAAACAAACGATCGACGATCCCTTCGTTTGAAAATAGTTTAAACTCGTTTCAACTAACCCTTTAGCGTCAACCTGGAACCTCTGCGTATGCGTATTTTATGGGGATACGTAAAATACAGCCAAGCTGTAGATTTTTTAGATATATCAAATAGAGGTTGAAAGTTTAGATGCGAAATATAAAGTGTTGAGAATTAAACTGAGAGAATTCTATTCAAAGCGACCTTTTACAACAGGTACGAGTATATATGACAACCTATGTTACATTTTCAGTGCGAGGCTAAAAAGATAACACTGCCCTGCCAAATTTGGTTTATGTGACTAACAACTAACTACGATATTTGATAACTAAATATGTACTCAATGAAAATAGAGCGCTTATTGATGCCTAACTAAAGAAGATAAATCTAGTTTACATATTTTATGTATAAGGTACCTAAATTGCATAATTTTTATACTTGCAATATATTTGCCCCTATACATTTTGGTTTATCATTTTCAGTAAAGAACCTTTGACATTGTCAAACAAAATAATGTTTTAAACCCCCAGAAATATGTTGGTTTGTGTTTCGAAAAAGCAATTCCGTTCAATCGCTGTTCACCACGTGCTGTCCGAAGATTTTTCCGAAACTTCTGAACCAAAATCTACTAAATTTGTGTGGAATATAAATTTAATGACCCCCTCTAATCTCTGAATTATTTTCGATTAACCTTTAAGAATAAAATCAAAAGATAAAATTGTAAACATTTTTCAAAAGCTTTCGTGATATGGTGATATTATTTTTGTCAGAGTCTACTTTCTAGATCTAGGTAGCTGAAGCTTTGTTTTCACTTCTGAGAGATGACAATTTTTTTGGACTATAATTTTTTTCCTAAAACAAAAATTTCCATTTAATTCTCAGTTTTGATGAAATTTTCCCTGAAGTAAATTGTGAATAACATTGCTCAAAAATCGATACCTCAATCTGTCCATCTATTCAATACCTCAAATGTGAAATTTACCAAGCACTAGCTCCTTACGTTCTGAACCGATCTCACAGCAATTTTGAGGGTAGTTGTTACTTAATTAATAATCTACGTAATAATTAATTGATCAATAATAAATTTCAACTTCATCGTACCATTGGTGACTGATTTGCCTAGGCAACTCATTTTGCATCCCTGCAAAAAGTTTAAAATCTACGGATTTCTTTTGATTTTTATGAAATTTAAAAGGAGTGTGGGATTAGCCTGCATACGGTTCCCTAATAGGTTCATTCGTCACAAACCACTTCAGCGCTCACCGCCTGCGCAAATGTTAAACCCATCAAGCATAGTTTTCTAATTGTTAGATCTTGCTAAAATTGAGAGAGTAGTTGGGGAAAGATGAGTTGATCATTTCATATCAATTTCAACTGGGTTTTATTATTATTGCATCCTCCAAGGATTCATCGCAACAGAACTGCAATACATGTCGACTCAACCATGTGAAGGCGTTGAAGTTTGCAGGAACATGTCCATCATTCCAGATTTAGAATCTTTGAAAATGATTTGCTACGTTTTTACGATCTGTAGATTCGTTAAAGTCAAAGCTAAAATCTCTTTATTTGTTGTTCCAAATAATGGAATAACTAAAATGAAATCAGATATACACAATTTATAACATAGGTACAAACAAACACATTTTCAAACTAAATTAAAATATTGTTTTGTAGCAATGGGTTCATAACTCTCAACTATTTATACCATTCAATATCTGGGAATTCATCTAAGGAATCCGGAGCAGTGAGACCTTCACTCGCCTGGTCGAACCTCACATTCATGTTACCGATTTGAGGGAACTATGTGCCACACTCGACTTGGAGGGCTGCTACACGTGTTTGTAGAGTTCGGTTCCAGGCGGGGTTTGGAAAATTGCCAATCTCTCCGTAGAAAATTAATTTTTATTTAGTTTTGGTTAATCTACTTTATTATTGGTTGTCATTCAATTATTATTATTCAATAATAAACCATTGTAATTGGAAAAAAAAATGCCAACCCCCCTTGGTTTACATTTTGTAGAATCCATATTTCCGTCCGTCAACGCACTTTATTTTCTGAAATTTTGGAAAAATGCTTGGTCCGACGACGTGAGCCAGCTCCCTCACTCAATTTTAAGGGCTGTAAAAGTTTTGTAAAATCCCTGAAAACCTCAAAACTAGTTCGGCCTAAATATTTTCCTATTTGAAGTTTATTTAGTTTCCATCTGTCTCTTTGGCTACATCGTTTAAATTTGGATTTGGAAGTTTTAACGCAATACGATTGCAAAAGGACTTGATAAATTATAGATGTTTTTATTGTGGGTGGGGGGGGGTGTATTGAGGTTGAATAAAAAACAACTGGGGTTTATTATTCAATTGGCTTTTCAGTGATTTGAAGCGTTAGTCTGCGTGTTTCACAGGATAGGGCGTCAGGAGGCACACAAATATGATCACTGATCAATCAAATAGGATCGCCCTATCCTGTGAAACACGCACACTCCAAAGCTTAGTAGAAATTCAAATCATGAACGCAACCAATCTGAAAGAATTTGCAGCGTTTTTTCTTTCAGTGGATGCATACGTCCATCAGTTAAATTTCGGAAGCTACTCGTAGTAACCATCTAGGCGGTACCAGAGATGTGTGAAACAATACACCTTCGTGTAATAATTTGTAGCATTTCTAGTTCATATTGGGAGTATTAGATAGTTACGAAGATGAAAAGCACATGAGGTAGTTGTCGAATGTAAATATTTATCGAAGGAGATGGAAAGGGAAATTGGTCTTCAAGGAAGGTCCCTTTGGCAAGTAAGAGCCACTAAGAGGGACGGAGTTGACCACTTCCCAACGGATGCTGACCAGCTTCGCCGCCCAACAAATTAAACTTTGTTGCTAAATAGCATCGCCTTTTCTTCAGTGAACAGGTCAATTACTCGAAAACACCGCCCAACATCTGGGGGCTTCGAGCCAACTTTTCTAACGAATGTGTCGAAAAAATTAACCCCTTCTCCCCCTCCCACTTCTTTACAACCCCTCCCGCAATTTCCACTTTCTTCTACTTTCCCTCGAGGAGTCGGCTAAGAGGGAGGGAGAGGGCGGAGGCCAACAAATTTTGACGAGTTACCGCTCTCTCTTTCCCTTTCCGCCTTCCCTGTTGAATTAGAAGTTGGTGCTAACTACCTCACAATGCTCTGGTCTTCTCTTCGGAATTCTTTTTTTTTTTTCTCAGGCGAGGCCAACTGCGGTTCCCAACTCCCCCGCCGCTCTCTTCGTCTCACGGCCTTTTCGATCTAGTTTGATCACTAAGAAGGAAAATACCCTGGGGCCCCCAAAACCTGTGGAAGTCCTTTCGTGACAATCCAATAGCCGCCAAGGGGGGAAGTCAATAGGGAAGTTTTCTACTTTTCTTCTTTGATAGCCAGTTAGTTACCGTTACAGTCAAAAAACTGATCCTCGTACAAGACTTTTACATGCATGCAGGTTGTGAAGAACTTATGGTCATCTTGTAAGAGCTGCTCCCCTACTTTGTTCCAAAGTCTGTTCATCTTTCTGTGTCAAAAATTTTGAGTGATATTAGAAATTTGATTCTAACGGGTGACTACCACCTCCGCCGAGTGGTCTTGATCGAACTAGTCACCTCGGCCGACCGACGAGGCGATATACGAAAGGGGCTAAAACACAATACCAATACCAATACCAATTTTGAATGTATCTAACGAAGTTAAAAATGAACAGTAACTACATTAAAAAATCTCAAAAAACTAATCGGCAGCCTTTTGCAGAACTACCATGAAAATACACTACCAAAGAGATGGCTCAACAGCTTCCTCGTTCCTTTATCATATGAGCAAAATTGAATCAAAATTGTGAAAGTTATACCTGTTTCAAGAATTTCATATTAGCGCATGCGCAGAGCGTACCGCTGATTATATTGAGATGAAATTCCTGTGGGACCTCGAAAGACCTTATCCGCATAGTCCCTCAAAATATTGGCTAAATTCATCCAAAATTTTGGAAGTTATGGCTGTAACAAGAAAATGCGGACAGACAGACCGACAGCTAGACATATCGACATTCACGGAACCAAATTTGTTCCGTAGGCTATGAAACGCAAAATGCGAGTGGAAATTATGAATTCGGTCAACAAAAATTTGTGGCTCCCAAAAGTGAACACGCTTGCTTTTTTGCTTCGCAGACTCGGAAGCAAAAAAATCAGTTTGGCTGAAAAATGAAGTGACTACGTAGTGACGTTGACAATTTGTATTGTAACTTACGCTTAATTATCATAACAATATATTTTCCCGACATTGCTCAAGAAGAACTAACTTCACCTTCTGCCCCTCTTCTCCCATCAACTTGATGAGCCGGCAAGTTGATCACCGGTGGAGCTGACTACTCTGATGAAAACCCAATTCCTTTAAAGCTAAACATCTTTACATCATTTACGTATTAGGAATTACAACTTGAACAATCCGCCACCTGATTGTTGCATCCAAATTAATACAAATCGCCATACTTGTGATCAATGTGAGTTAAAGTCTATACTTCGACTAAAACCAATTCACGTTCACTTCTTGCGTAGAAGCTTAACATCAAGGTTTATCATTACTGTAATTTTCAATAAATTCGTTTTTTCACACTCTGATTTTAACTCACTTGCAAATTTAACTTAAATGCAACCCGATATTATAAGAAAATTCTATCACACTATATTGCTGCATGACTGGAACATTGGATTCACTATTTTACATTTGTCACCGAAGAGATTCTTCATCTATTATACTATTCTCATTATTATTATTATTATCATTATGAATTTCTACATTCAACATTATTAAATATCAAAATTCATTCAAGTACGATGTTGATAGCTATTTCCTTGACAGAGTTTCGATAAAGGGTCCGGATCTTTTTCCTTGTTTAATTTTTTACGATTTCCCTTTACCACGTAAGCTGTAGGACGGATCATGCGGGGGGAGGTAGATAGGTAGGTAATTACACTGTGTTAGTAAAATACCACAGGAGGCCGTTATCAGAGGCGTAAGCAGCGCCAAACCCATCCCTGTAGTAAATTCCCATATAAGGGCGATAGCGAGGGAGGCGGGGGTGATGTAGGGTCGCGAAGGGGCGACGCATAGAGGATGGGGGTAGAGGCGGCCGTCCTCAGATGGATGTATCTCCCGGCGGGTTTTCGGGAGTCAGGTCGATAAGTGAAGCTATATTTTTCTGCTAATGCGATCAGTTAGCTTTGCCAACTACCCGCCTTTCCCTTCTTCCTCCTTTTAAAAGGAACCGACAACGAAAGCAAAAAAAACGCCGAGAGTCAGCACAGGGGACTTCAAGAACCCCTAGGCAAAACCCCCCGGGGGTCGCAGTGGATATCCTTCTCCCTTCTAGGGATCGCACGCACCAAAGAGTAAGGAAGAGCAGTAAAGACAGATAGTTTGAGGTGTTTGCGGTCTGCCCTTGATTTATGATCGTTTTCCCGGTCTAGGTAGGGTGAGGTTTTCCTGCTCTCCCAACGACCTGCCCAGAATCCTCTCCGTTTCCACCCTGACCTTCCTGGGAATCGCGAGATATTAGACGTCCTCCCTCCACATCGTAGGCCCCACCCTCTAACCAAGCAGGAGTCTCCATCCAGGTGCATCCCTCCCCCGTCAGTCCCGTGCTTTTCCAGCCTTTCCAAGGCCTCTGGGTTCCCATTAAAATCGCATTACCCGCCTTTTATCGCTCTTTGTGTGCAATTTACTACGCTTTTCGGTTTACAAGGGAGCCTGCTTACACGAGATAAATTCACTTCGCTATTAACCCACCTTGGCAAGCGACGCAATTAAATGTTGATGGGCCGCGCGGCTGATGATGTAATAGCCTGACACCGTTCTCCCTTTCCTCGGGAAATGTTTCTCCTTGTTCCCAAGATGTTTTACTGCTTTCATCAAAAATTATGGGCGATGGTCTTCTTATCCTCAAACTACGTTGCGAAATAGGCTGTCGTTGGATTTAAATTACAATTTTTTTGTTAACGTTACGAGATAACGCAGACTCGTCTAACAATTGAGAACTACCTCTTCACAGTTGTTTTCATCCATCTAACGTGTTCTGTTTATCAAATTTTGCAGAGACCACCATTTACGAATTTATGACGAGAGCTATTCACGGTTTTCTTGTTCCAGCGCTTTTGAGAGAATTGCGTCGGATATGAACCTATTCGTCGATACTGATCTGACGTGCTAAGTTCTAAGTAAAACCTGGAATTCGCACGTATGCAGTTCAATAAGATTTCCTTTAACAAAGACATATAATGTCGTTTTTATAATTAACATCGTTCTACTTTTCCGGTTTGAGAATACTTCAAGAGATTCGAGTGTGTTAAATAGAAATTGCAACGAGATCTCTGCATATTTTACCTGATTCGTGCATATTCTGGAAATTTTCTCCTATTCTAACATAAAAAGCGCTAGCCACCAACCAAACAACAACCACTGAAGCGTGTTGTTAAGGAACTATGTTCCGATCGCAAAATCCTCAATCTTAAGTTTCCGAAAACATTGTGATACGCGAATTTATTCATGATAGTCAAGGTTTAAAGTACTTGGTGTAACTAGCCCTAAGCCTTATGAAGTACAAAAGTATTTTTCTGACCTCAAGAAGCTCCTCTCCGATACAAGTCGGACCCTAACGGTTGATAATCTTCAAAAATGTATTGTCAAAAGTTCTTCAATTAAGAATCACTTTTTTATAATAATTTTTTATTTAAATAATTTAGTAGTGTTAATCGCCATCTGTTTCAGAAAATGGAACCCAACGCTTCGGTTCCACTTGACATGACACTTGAAACCTCGTAGTAACAAAACAATGAAATGAATTGACATCGAAATACACACCTTGACACCCTTTAGCAGCCATGCATTTAGGATTAGAGCGGATTTACTTTTGTTTGGGTTGGTAAAAAAAATCAAGAATCTGTTATACTCTCCGCAAAAGGGATTCTCATTTTGAAATTGTTGATATTGCAATAGCTTCATTGTAAATTTCATTATAGTAATCAACTTGATGGCCAATATATTGTTCGTCATGGAAAACCATACAAAGGGCTTCATCCGAACGATCCGAGTAACAGTTCATTTTAGAGGTGGGTAGTGAGTGAGTGACCTTGTCTCAAAGAACTTCTCTTTCAAGTGAACTTGTCCCAAATGACCTGCGAAAGGAAGACCTACCGTTCATCACAACACGTTTGCGACTCAGCATGGACTCCCCTTGGCCGATATTCGAACTACTCGGACTGTCGCGTACTTTTCGTGGCAAGTGAATTTCGAGACCTGCAGGTCGCGAACGTCTCTTGCAGAGGAGTCTTGGCTCAAGATAACCGTTCACTCTCCCCACCTAACAACCTGGGCAGGTCGCCGTTCCTTTACAGCAGATTCTACTATTCAAATAAAATCTATTCATGAGGACTCGGAAAATGACCTCGTTTTGGTACCTATCATTGTTTAACTCAGAGGTACTCATGTAAGGAGTACAGTAGATGTCTGTCATCTACCGAACCCTGACTGTACACAAAGATAATAGAGGTTCCATTCATTCAAAAGTGAATTGCGGAGCAAACTGCAGGTCACATTCATTCACGGAGTGAACCGGTGAACTTCTCCCACTGACCTTGTCTTTGGACTGAGTGACCTGCAGGGAGTCTACACACCTCTAGTTCATTTCAGTTTGAACATTCTTCACAGCACTATAATAATTATGTTATAACTACTGGAGTACTGTTTAAACTGACCCTTCAGTTGAAGTTCATCTTTGCGAAACAACAAATGCTCCTGGTTTTTCTTCCATTTTCCCTATTCAATTCTATTGTCCACATCCTATCAATCATCCAACATTAAATGCAGTGATCGATATTAGTCTTATTTCTACATTGTATAGTAAACTATGATAGGTTTTTCCTGCTCGATCATCGTTCAGCTGTATCACGCGCGATGCCGGCGCACGCCGTCAATGAATACAACGACTAGGCAGGTAGGCTCTCCTATGGGAGGTGTGGCGCCCGTTTATTCCGGAGATCCAATTAACAGATAAACTCGTCGAGCTGGGCAGTCCCCTTCCGGCTTCCTCTCCCGGGAGTGTCATAATGTAGGGTTTTCATCGGTATTGGCCGCCCCTGTTATATTAGTTTACCGAGCTTAGAGGTAGGGTGCGGTGAGGCTACCTATTTAAAATGAAGGATAATGACCAAACAGGTGATAACAGTAGATAACGATAATGTACTAGTTGGTTGGAATAGCCTGGCTCAAAATAGAACACTTAGAACAAAGCGCAAGCCGCATAACCCACCGTTAGGTAAATATGATAAATATACAACAGAAAGATAATATTACAACTCGTCCTCCATCCTAGGTCCCAATGGACGATCAGTGATTAAGCCGCTGTTTGCAGCAACAATTTAGATTTCATCAAGATTACCTATTTACCTCCTGTAGAATATCCTATCAGTTGGCCTGAAGAAGAAGAAAATTGACCAAACGAGTGTTGATGCATCGTGTTAGTTTGAATATGCAAGACAATGCGATACTATGCAGACGAATAGAAGACAAGCTGAGTTCCCGTACTCCAATCACTTTATTCAAATTTAAATCAGGGTAGTAAATTCACATTCTTATTAGGGAGGAATGAACTGAACTTTCTTCATCGACACACCTAGATGGTAAATGTAAATTCTAAATTTCTATTCAAAGTAAAGATTTTGATAAATTTCCTAAGAACACTCAAACCGCTCATACGAAAACAATCCCCTCTATCACTCGCTACGAAACGGCTGATATACGTCATGCTAATCCGTCCAATTTGGGAGTACGGCTGCCAGATATGGGGAGGTGCGTCTGATTCCCAGATCAGGAGGAGACAGACATTTCAAAACCGAGAGTTGAGGGTAATCACTGATGCACCCTGGTACATTAGAAACTCAAATCTCCACAAAGATGTTGGAATACCTTCAGTACAAGAGGTACTAAACGCAACTTACTATAGGTTCCACCAGCGATTCCCAAATCACCCCAATCCCGTTGCCGCAAACATAGTAGAGACAGTTCCTCCAAATCGCCCTAGTCGCAGACTAAAGCGAAAACGTCACACAGATCTCCTTAGAACAGTGTGAAAGTTAACGTTTACACATCAGCAATATCTGCACATTTTCTATTTATTCACTACCTAGTATTTATTATATATCATCTATGTCATGCATATTATCTATTTATTATTATATATTTATTATCTTTAGCGGGAGAAAGTCAATGGATTTCCACTCCCTGAAACGTTCCACGTTATTGGTATTTTTTTAATATGTTCACTAAACTGTAATGCACATTTTTCTTTTGTGCAATAAAGTTAATTTTAAAAAACGCTTTATAAACACTACATCTACATGCGCATACAAATTGCAATTATTGAACAAAATTTATCAAAAGACAATAACGAATGTGGAAGAGATTTCGTTGCCACCCTTTGGTGTAAGATTGGCTAGAAAAATGTAACTTTGGAAGGAAAACATTGTGTGTCTCAGCCAATGTGTATAATACAGGTATTTCACATCATGACTATTAGTAAGCATACTTTAGTATGAAAATTTGCCTGATAAAATTGGTAAAACTCGATCATCTACTGGTTAAAAAGTGGGCTTTAAAGACTAAAAATGTTCTTAAAGTTTCTCAAGGGTTCGTTAAAGATAAAAGCGATACTCCGGATAAATTTGAGATTAATCAATAGAATTGTTCCCGTGCCCATGAGTATTGATCAAACTGGTAGAAAATTTTGGAATAGAATAAAAGAGCGTGAAAAGAATTATGATAATAAAACATGTTGATTGTAAAGAAAAATGACTAAACGAAAATAAATACCTTTGGCAAATGATTAAGTTATCAATCCCTGAACATATTTCGTTGATACTGTATTTTGAAACGTTTGTGATAATGTCACAATGTCAAAACTACTTGAAGTATGTACACTTCATTTTCTTCACTTTATCTGGCTATCTACATTTACTTGGTTTGTGCTTGAATCGCGGTAAGTCTCAGTAATACGTTTTTAATCAATCGAATACACGCCCTTATGCACCCACCTCAGGCAGAGCCTTTTTTGATATAATTTCATTTATTGCTTATAATTGATACCTAACCGCCGAAGTCGGTCTTCCATCGTACAATTGTATTTTGTGGCAATAGACCATGTTTTTCATTCAATTCGTAGGCTGCATTGATGCAACACTTGAAAGCAATTGCTTCCAATATGGTAGGTACTCCTTCCATCGGAAAGGACAAACCTGTGAAGTATCGTACTCCATTTTTGTAAATATACAGTCTTGCTGTTATTAAATATTTTCCCTCAATGGTTCAAGTTATTTCTGAAAAATATCCAGTTTCAGAACGTATGAATAACCGCAGTTGAAATGTCAGCTGGAATCGCCTGAGTAGGTGTGCGAACCCTCTTTGCAACATTTGAGCTCTCCAGATCCAGGACGGAGGTTAATTACGAAACTATGATATTTTGACATCTAAGAACGCATTTTCCTACGTCTGCAATCGCAGATGATGTGATTAACCGCAAGACCTCAAATCAGATTGGTTGGACGATTTCTCATCATTGTACCGCACTGAATGTGCGGTGTGTCTGTTAGGTATCGATTGATACAATGTTTGTATGAAAGTGCGTTGCAAGTTTCAAATTATACTAGAACTGCACACTGGCTATATGAAAACTGTTCTATTCAATGTACTTCAACGTCTTTATTATATCCAAAAAATGAAACTTTGTAATCGACCAAGAAACAAAATTGTTAATCCCTCGAAATTTTGTTGGTTTACATTTCAAGATGCGTAAAATCCAAAAAATGCACCTTTGTCTCCCTAACTACTTGACCAAGGTTAACGAAACTTGTGTCAGAAGTCACATATTAAATTGCCACAATGGTTCAGGTATATGAAGATGAAATACGTTTATTAACAATGAGGTTGTATGGAATGCGATACAGACACTGACTGCAATATTTTTATTCCTACGCGACTGCACTTTCTTCTACTGAAGCCCATCTTCAGACCCGATGGCTGGATTTAATAAATTTGTTTATCATCCTGAGGAACCAGCAGCTTTACACACAAACACATCAAAATATGCACGATCCACAGAAACACCAGAATGTTGTACTTGCGACGCAATCGATGGTTCCAAGGAACAATCGGACCTCAAGCTGTCTTCAAGGTTAAGAATGTAATTGGGAGTATGTAAATAAGAATTATTCCAAATACATCAATTCCCTCTTTCTATCCATCTATCTCCAGTTGAAGAGTTAGTTATTCAAATTTTCCTTACAGCTATGTAATTGTTGTAGTAATTTCAAAGCTGGATTCTTAGTTATGTCCACGTCTTTCAGCATTTCTACTCATCGATTGAATCGAGCAACTTCGCAAACCTGAAAGACTCATGGAGAACAATCTCACGCTGGATCCAGACAATAAAATAAAACTTTTATCTTCCTTTCTCCCGTTGATTTATGCTAGAAGAACGGAAACTGGGTCCCAATAACATTACAGCCCTTCGCACAAGAAAAAAGCGGATAGAAATTTCTCCATTGCAAATCAACGTCGGAACGGTTACACGTAACAATAGTGGGAAATATGAAAAGCTGAATTTTCTCTGGTTTTCCAACTAAGAACGGAAAGGAGAGTTGATTTAAAAATAGAAGTAGGTGGCACATTTTATTTTTTAGTTTGCCAAGCTTTATGGTGTATCCGAGTGGGAATATGGGAGCGCATTGTATTACAAATGAAGGGACGGAAGGACATTTCGAGACGCTCGCCCATCTCCTACACGGTCTCTCTGTTTAACATTATAACCGCCGGTGAAACTAATGCCTCTCACGTACTCCACCACTTGAGTCGAGGCTCCCTCTGGGTCTGAGAGGGTCACCGCTGACGCTTTTCCTTCCGTAGACTGTTACTACAGCTCAGGGCTGAATCGATGAATTTGAGAGAATATTTGAAGCAACATTGAGCTTTTGAGCTCTGCAATGATGGTATTTGAGAATGGTGACAAGCACCTCAAGATCATCATGTCTGTGATTTGTATGTGCCGTTTTTCACCCATTTCAGTCTTTATCACATTTTCACATACCAGACTAACCTGCGCATTTCCTGAAAATGTCGTCAACATCGGATGAAAACTGCAGGAATTAGACTTGTTACAAGGAGTTTACATTCTATCATTGACATTATTGATATGCAATTAATATGAGATGACGTCTAACTTTAAAAACGCTGCAAATTCTTTCACTGGAGTTTATTATTCAATGATTCATGATTTGAATTTCTACTCAGCGTTGGAGTGTGCGTGTTTCACAGGTGATAGTGCGATTATTGAATTTCAGGAGATATGCATAGAGCACTTGAATCGGTTCTCAACTAAAATACCTATTTGGATTGATCAGTTGATCATATTTGTGTACTGATGTAGTAATGTGTGCATTGGAGTGAACTCTCCTGAAATTCAATAATCGCTCTATCACCTGTGAAACACGCACACTCCAAAGTTTAGGAGAAATTCAAATCATGAATCATTGAATAATAAACCCCAGTGAACGAATTTGCAGCGTTCTCTTTTTTTTCAAGAGCGATTATAATGGAAATATATTCTATTTAAAAATTGTTAATTTCAGACGGAGCATGCATATCAGAATGCTTCAACCCGTGTAATGGCTATAAACCCTTTTAGGAGTTCCTCTCAGTATCTACATTCACTACATCACTAGGTTACTGCGATCAAAACAAGGACAATAATAAACCAAAAAACGCTGCAAATTCTTTCACTGGGGTTTATTATTCAATTGGATTGCGTTCATGATTTGAATTTCTACTAAGCTTTGGTTTGTCCCTGTTTCGCAGGTGATAGAGCGATTATTGAATTTCAGGAGATATGCATAGAGCACTTGAATCGGTTCTCAACTAAAATACCTATTTGGATTGATCAGTTGATCATATTTGTGTGCCTCCTGAAATTCAATAATCGGTCCATCACCTGTGAAACAAGCACACTCCAAAGCTTAGTAGAAATTCAAACCATGAACGCAAGCCAATTGAATGATAAACCCCAGTGAAAGAATTTGCAGCGTTTTTTTATGGTTATCAGAATACTTCAACCCGTGTATCGGCCATAAACCCTTTTAGGAGTTCACTCCAGTATTCACGTTCACTACATCACTAGGTTACTGCAATCAAACAAAAACAATACCTAATAAACCAAAAAAACGCAAATGTTTACATCGGGAATGGTTGGAGCTACGAACCTGGGGAGGCTCTCATCCGATTCCACATTGAAAGTTCTTCAAAATAAGTCCACATTTAGGCCGCTTGATTTTTTTGAGGTTTTTAGGGATTTCACAAAACTTTGACAACCCTTAAAGGGCGCTTTAAATCAAGTGAGAGAGCTGGCTCAAGAATTGGGGCGTTGTCGGACCAACATGGATTTTTCCTGAAAATTTCAGATTTTTTGCTCCAGCCGTTTGGGAGAAATCGTGCGTACGGCGGACGGACGGACAAATTTTTATTGCAGATTTGGATTCTACACTCTTTGAAACGTAAACCATGAAATTTTCAGGGGGGGTTAGACATTTTTTTCCAGAGCGATTACAATGGTTTATTACTGAATAATAAACCAAAATACCTTACTTTAACAATGAAAAAACTAAGGCAAAGTAAATTATTCTCAATTGCGACATAGACAAAAAATTACGAGCTTCCTTGAAAACATAAAATTATTTTTGCAATTTAGAAACTAAAGCCTTAATAACTGGTAGGCCCATTACTGGTTAGATCGAAGGTAGACATCGAAAGTGAGTGAAACCTCCTCGAAACATTCATGTAAGCACTGAATGTACTTTTATTGCACCCATTTCTCGTACTAGTATTCAATTATTAACCGTAACGTTTATTACGCCTCCCTTCCGCCCTCCCTCCATTTTTATACCCCTTCGTGATGGTGACGCTCTTCCGTGAAAAGCTCCTTCTTTACGACAAAGGTATAATAATAAAAATAAAAAAAAAGAGGAGAAGAAAGTGTTCAAAAATTGAGTTTCCTTTGTTATCGGAGAAGTGATATCGACCCGCTTTTTCCCTTCCCTTTTGGCGTGACTCGGGGAAAAAAAAATTCGCAGAATTGACACAATTACCCCTCCTCTTCGCTCCCGTTTGTTATGACAACCCGCGGACAGCAGACCTCCGACCCCGTACTGCGCTATCTCCTAGGAAGCCGTTCTGTCAAGTGTTCGATGAAGTCGCAGACACGGAAACTGGGTTGATTCCTGTTCATTTTATGTTTTTCTCTTTCTCTATTTTCCATTTTATATTCTATGGGTTTTTCCCTCCGGGCTTTTCTTCTTTTTGGCCTCTATCTCCCTTTTCAGAGCCTTTGTTTCACGGTCGAACGATATTAAGAGTCAAGAGGAAATCGGGGTCGTGTCGACGGCGGAAGTAATAAAGCGAAAGAAGTCACATTGGCACGAACGGGTGGAAACTTGATGGAATATTTTATATTGGAAGCGAGAGCCTTATGGTCGCGGTTAGAGATTATAATATTGTGGAGGTACTGGGAGCGATAATTGACTTGCGGGGGTTGACGATTTCAGTAGGTGTTCCACTGACGATAACGTTTAAAAAAAAGTCGAATTCTCAAAAACAAGATCAAATCAGCAATTTGTGAGGTACAGTGACAGATTTGGCATTCTACTTTCCATGCCTTTAGAATAAATGAGGTCTTACTCCTTTTGGTTTATTATTCAATAATAAACCATTGTAATCGCTCTTGAAAAAAATTCTAACCCCCCCGCTGAAAATTTCATGGTTTACGTTTCAAAGGGTGTAGAATCCGAATGATACGCCGTACGCACGATTTCTCCCAAACGGCTGAAGCAAAAATCTGAAATTTTCAGGAAAATCCATGTTGGTCCGGCGACGCCCCAATTCTTGAGCCAGCTCTCTCACTTAATTTAAAGTACCCTTTAAGGGTTGCAAAGTTTTGTAAAATCCCTAAAAACCTCAAAAAAAAGGCCTAAATTTAGACTCTTTTTGAAGAACTTTCCATGAGGTTTATTATTATGAGCTTTATTGGTTTATTATTGTTTTTGTTTTGATATCAGTAACCTAGTGATGTAGTGATGTAGTAATGTGCGTACTGGAGTGAACTCCTAAAAGGCTTTGTAGCCGATACACGGGTTGAAGCATTATGATATTCATTAAACGCTGCAAATTCTTTCACTGGGGTTTATTATTCAATTGGCTTGCGTTCATGATTTGAATTTCTACTAAGCTTTGGAGTGTTCGTGTTTCACAGGTGATAGAGCGATTATTGAATTTCAGGAGGCACACAAATATGATCAACTGATCAATCCAAATAGGTATTTTGGTTTAGAACAGATTTACGTGCTCTATGCATATCTCCTGAAATTCAATAATCGCTCTATCACCTGTGAAACACCCACACTCCAAAGCTCAGTATAAATTCAAATCATGAACGCAAGCCAATTGAATAATAAACCCCAGTGAAAGAATTTGCAGCGTTTTCAACTGGAGACTAATAAACAAAAGCTATGAAGTATGATCGTAAGCTACCAATAAATTTCCACAACAGTTCTAGTTAAATCCGAAGAGGTGGTATCTACTTATCAATATTTTCCCAGCCATACTTATCCGTAGCTTAAGATGTCTTTATTTAATTGAACCATACCCTAATCAATTATTTTCATTTCTTATACGTCTATAATCAAGGTTACCGGGCAAACTAATCAAGATAATGAATGATGATGATGATGATGATGAAGATATCAAGTGTTTTTCAAAACCAAAGTTTAGATATGATAAAAAGTATGCATTCAGTTGAATGAATTGTTGAAGAACATTATCATGTTGATTTTTCATAAATCCAGCTCCGTTATTTACTTTTATATACACTTCTTATAAAAACACTACAATCAACGATGAAACGGTATGACTTTTGTAACTTCGATCAATGTGGATAATATATTTAGTTTTGGAGGAATTTAGATTCTTATTATCACCCGTTGATCGTAATCAGACTTTACTTTACTTCTTTCTAGCTCCTGCGAAAAATGCTCCTAATTTTAAAAACTCTGTATATACTACCTTTCTCCGCTGATAGAAACAGCAGATCGGAGTTTTTTGGTCCAGATAAAAGTTAATCTTGAAAGTGAAACGGAAGTCTCCATATTTACAGTGGGATACTATTATTCATGGGATTTCTAGAAATTTGACGAGTTTTGAAGAAGCATAAAGCATCAAAGGAATAGTTGAGTAGTTACTGAGGCAGCCTTTAGTTTTTTGTCGATACACTAAATTTCTGCTGCTGCTGGGGAAGATCGGAATTTGATTTTGTTCACATTTCATTTTGAGTTGTATTAATCAAACATATTTGATTTGACGAGATTATTATTATTACATTATTACCATTATTATTACCCTCCAAAGTTTCTATAAGAGAATCGGTAGTAACATATTCGGTACTAAACTTCTCCAATACCAACCAATGAGATTTAGGAATCAAGATCCGGTCCCCTTGAATTATAATTCATGCAGAGTTCTGGGTGTAATAACGTTATAAGATCCGAAAGTTCGAAACATTTAAAATTGTGAAAAGCGGTGATAGTTGAAATTTCAATTTATATCATGTTTTTGATTCCGCGCCTTTTTCCTAAATCTTCCACATTAAAAAAAAGGTTTTCAGGCATTCAGTTTTAGTTTTTAGAAGAATAATACAAATACCGACGAATTTAACTATTTGAAAACAAATGAAAAGGAGAAATGAAAATTTGAAAAGAAAGAAACTACCACAGTATTTCATTAGTCTTTTGTTCAATAGGTATCGAAATGATGAACGAAGATGATGAAATGTTGAAGGAAGTCATTGGGGATATTAGACGTTTTTGCACAGTTATCATGTTCGTGTGTGTTTAAACATTAAAAACATGATCATTAGATTCTCATCTGACCTTTAATTTCTCATGCAGTCAGAGGAGAGGGTGCCGGTCTAGTTTGAACAGTCGAGAGGCTGAAATAGAAACCCACGTGAAAATACGCGATTGCGGAAGTGTAAGCGTCTAGTTGGTTGCACAGTACAGAACAGCGATAGATAGTTGCCGCGATCCGAACCGTACTGAGGGGATGCAGGCTTTAGGGGTTGCCGCAGGGGTGCCAACTGCGCCGGGCGAAAAGATCCTTTCGGGGGTGGAACGCCGGTGCAACTTCCTCCCACGTTATTGGCTTAGGGAAGGCGAATTTATATAAATTCTTCATCTTCAGTCTGATCGACTCCGAGCTAAAGATCGAAACTAAAAGTTGCCTCTCTAAATGATCAGCATAACAACTGTAAATGATATAAAATCATTTAAGAAGTAGGAACTTTGATATTTAACCAGGAAACTCAGTAGTACTGTTGAGTAGCATTTAGGGTTAAATGGAATGTGAGTCTAAAAAGACACGAATTACATCAAAATTTAACCCATGTGCAAATTCTTTCACTGGGGTTTATTATTCAATTGGCTTGCGTTCATGATTTGAATTTCTACTAAGCTTTGGAGTGTGCGTGTTTCACAAGTGATAGAGCGATTATTGAATTTCAGGAGATATGCACAAATATGATCAACTGTTCTCAATCCAAATAGGTATTTTGGTTGAGAGCAGATTTACGTGCTCTATGCATATCTCCTGAAATTCAATAATCGCTCTATCACCTGTGAAACAGGGACACTCCAAAGCTTAGTAGACATTCAAATCATGAACGCAAGCCAATTGAATAATAAACCCCAGCGAAAGAATTTGCAGCGTTTTTTGGTTTATTATTGTTTTTGTGTTGATATCAGTAACCTAGTGACGTAGTGATGTAGTAATGTGGATACTGGAGTGAACTCCTAAAGGCTTTGTAGCCGATACACGGGTTGAAGCATTTTTATAACCATAAAAAACGCTGCAAATTCTTTCACTGGGGTTTATCATTCAATTGGCTTGCGTTCATGATTTGAATCTGTACTAAGCTTCGGAGTGTGAGTGTTTCACAGGTGATAGAACGATTATTGAATTTCAGGAGGTATGCATAGAGCACGTAAATCTGTTCTCAACCAAAATACCTATTTGGATTGATCAGTTGATCATATTTGTGTGCCTCCCGAAATTCAATAATCGCTCTATCACCTGTGAAACACGCACACTCCAAAGCTTAGTAGAAATTCAAATCATGAACGCAAGCCAATTGAATAATAAATCCCAGTGAAAGAATTTGCAGCGTTTTTTCTTTGAATTGTTCATTTCAGTTTCTTTTTCTATTTTATTATTTCATACAAAATATATGTAAATGCACAAAACCACACAATAAATTCTTGTAGCCCTAGGTATTTGGAATTTCAATTAAGAACTCCCCACCTCCGTGCTATTCAAAACAAGTTTTATAGCTTGTTTGGATTATTCAAGTGCATTGACGATTGTTAAACACTGTAAACGCACATCAACAGTAAATACTAATGATTCATTGATGACCGGCTTAGTTAACAAGGCGGTTCTCTCTATGTTCACTTGAATTCTTATTAATAAGCGTGCTGATGTTTTTTTTTTCGGTCAACGTGAAACCAATCCTTAGAGAGACCTCGCTGACGGATGTGCGGCAATCAAAGTGTTCAATTCGATTTGATGAACTGATGTGATAAGGGATCTGAGAGCATAGTCCTAACTAAAACTCGTAAATGAAGAGTACAGGGAAAGAACGGGCTATCAGCATTTTTCCTAGTTTCGAGAAAAATGAATTTGAATGCAAAAAACTCTATAAAATCAATAGCCTGCCATTAAAAAATCTGAAATTCTAAAATATCCAAGGTGTTACATTGGTTCATGTGATAGAAAAGTCAAAATACCTCCAGAATAATTTTTCATAAAGTAATAATGGTGCAATGTGTCATTGGTCCCAACAAACAGCGAAAGAACGGGCCATCCCCAATGAGCGTTGAGGCAAGTAGTGTAGGAAACAATGGAGGTTGGTACCATTTTTACTCAAAAAATTATAACAGAAGGAATTATTTCAATAGGTAATAGGTTCCTTCAATTGAGTATTAATATTTTGCATCATATTGCATCAGATGTATGAAATAACGGACAATTTTAGACATTATTGGGAGGTGAGGTACATTATTTATGGGGCAGCCGTTCGTAGTATTTTCTGGCTTTTTCTCCACAAAATTGTTTCAGGTGGTTCAAATCATTGTACTTTTCAACCGAGACAGGAATCCGTTTTGTGTAAGCTCTTGAGGGGGAAATGAAACTCAGATGCTCAAAGGATGCTCCTGGTCGTAGGTTCATGAGCCGACAAATCACGGGTACGAGCATCCGCTCGTCCTCTGCCTCCGCGTCCTGTTCGTCGTTGCTGAGGTTGATTTGGTGTCACAAAGCTACTCCAAAAAACAATAGCAACCAATCCACGATTACCACTGCCTGCACCATAATGCACCTTCCACTAAAAATTACGGGCTTATTACAACCTACAACTCGAACAGTAAAACTAGGTAGGTAGGTGCGTGATGAACAGCATTAACCATAGAAAACATCCTTTGAAAAACGCCCTGTGAATCATAGACAACACTATCTACTCGTAGAGGGGGGACGCGACGGCTTGACGTTAGCCCGTTCTTTCCCTGTACCGGTCTGATGAACACGTTCTTTCGCTGTACACAAAATACTCACCCGCTGTTTTGAAGCCTTTAGACCCGTTCTATCACTTTTTTGACCTCATGGCCGCATTCGGCGTCCAAAAATAAATATGGAACACCTCCCAACATAATTTCGAAGAAAAATGCTGATAGCCCGTTCTTTCCCTGTACTCTTCAAATGATTTCAACCCAAGTTTCTTTAACTAACCCAGCAGTTTCGGAGATAAGCTCAGTACAGGAGATGGTAGACAGACGGATATTTTTATTTATTCAATTGATGGAATCTTGGAATTCAAATCAATAAATTTAGAAGATGGGGTTGAACAACTTTTCATTTACTGGAAATAATAAAGCAGAGCATTGATCCGGTATGGCTTATTCCAAACCCGGAAGCCCAGAAATGAGAGGAAACATTGTTTTAATTTCGTTTTATTCCGAAACTGTGGTACTTTCCTATATTCGTTTTTGTCATCTCTGTACTTTTAATTAGAAGAAAAATAGGAATGAGCGTCAAAATTAATGGTGGTTGTTGAAGAGAAGAACGGAGAAATCTGAAAGGGTCCCATCAAGACAACTATTAATTTGATTTCCTCTCTAATGAATCTGAAGGGCCGAGTTGCGGGTGGGGAGGTGGCGATAGAGGGGTGATGTGGAGGGGATGGGCCTCATTTGTCATCATCAGAACCCCTTTTCGAGTGAATGGTGGAATTAGGGAGCATCATTAAGTACCCCGCTCTCCCAAGCTTGGCCACCATGCGTTATACCCTGGCCCCTACTTACCGCGATGTTCGCCTGTATTGTGGATCTTTTCTCCTCCCTTTTCCAGGAAGGTTTAGGTTTGTGCGGGGTTAAACGCGAGGGGCGTTCTGGCCCTTCACTCCAGATCAGTGTTGTGTTATGATGGGGCGGCGGACATGTGTTGAACGCTGGAAAGGATTTGTTAGCAATCATCTCATCCTCGTTATTGATGATGGTCCTTGAGCAGACAGATGATGCTGAAACGAGTTTCTGTATTTCTGTTGATAATGTATTCTACACAGGAGAATCGATACCTAGCAAACATGACTTTAGGTTTACTAACTTGTTTGTCTCATTACTTGAACACAGCGGTTCTCAAACTTCATACTTCGAGTCACCTGTATGTAAGTTTAAAACATATTACGACTCGCTCTTGAACTTTTACAGTCATTCTATGTATCGTTGATGGGGCAAAATGTTTAGTTGTAATCAATAAATTCTATTCAAACAATGGGGTATATCAGTGTGGTAATACCAGTTTTTATTCAGTTTAAACGAGTTTTAACTCTCTACAGAAAACAGGAGAGGGTTTCAGAATAATCAACCTTTGAATATTTGGGCTCGAACATGAACTTCAAAAAGTAGAACATGGTATTGCCCCTATGTATGCTAGTTTCGAACCTAATTGGCGGACAGATGGCCTATTTTGGTTTATTATTCAATAATAAACCATTGTTCGCTCTGGAAAAAAAATCCTAATCTGAAAATTTCATGGTTTACGTTTCAAAGGGTGTACAATCTGCTGGAAAAATTCCAGTTTTTCATTCAGTTTAAACGAGTTTTAACTCTCTACAAAAAACACGAGAGGTCGTTTCGCGAATATCCCCTGTGAGTAACGGTCATTCTTTGAATCGTTTATGGGGCAAAATTTTTATAATCAATAAATTCTATTCCCAGTTTTTATTCAGTTTAAACGAGTTTTAACTCTCTGAAAACAGGAGAGGGTTTCAATAATCAACCTTTGAATATCGAACATGAACTTCAAAAAGTAGAACATGGGATTGCTCACTATGTACCTATGCTAGCTTCGAACCTTGCGATTTTTGGCAGACAGATGGCCGATTTTTTACTTTTCTCAAACATTATCTCCAGATAACTAGTAACCTTTGAACTAGTAACTTTGAACGTTCATTATAGGATCTACAGACTGTATGTAGGGTAGCCACCGTATTTCAGAAATCCGTAGTCGGACGTTTTAGACGTCATGAGCTGCAGGCGGCAATTCAAATCTCTGAAATCCGTTAAGCTGCGGACGGATGAAATAGGACTTTTTCTGTGAAAAAATCGCTTGTCCGCCCCATTACAATTTATTTAGGTAAATCAGCCTACTGAGTATACAGGGTGTATCAGATAAGGTGCGCAGTACTTCACCCACGTATTTTTCAAGCAATTTCCAACAAAAAGCGCCTCGTAGCGATTTTTTTTATCTCGCTTAGTTTTCGAGTTATTTTACTTCTAAGATGTTTTTCGTGTTTTCGATCTTGTCTCAGCAAAACGGCTATAACTCACATGCGGTATTATGTAAAGTAAAAGTTGAGGAATACCGTTAAATTTCCTATCTTTCAAGCGCCAAACCAATTCTTTATGCTCACACCAAATTAGCGAAAAATCACTTTACAAAGCAAACCCCAAGGAAATTTGAAAAAAAAATGGTTTTTCAAACGTTCAGTACCCCACTCTAATGTGCATTTGCTCAGTGCCTGTAGCTTAAACAATGCGCCAAAAGGTCAGCTTTTGAATGGTATATCAAAACCCATTTTTACTATTTTAATTGGGTCGAGAAAAACTCGTTTGAATGCAAAAAACAGCGAAGCAAGTCGAGGTTTTTGACGCTTGGTAATGGGTTTTAAATAAGTAGGTACCTAGGCATTTTTACTAACAAAATTAATCTGTTTTATCTTCTAAGGTGTGGTTTTAAATTTGTGCAATTTGTGCGTTTTCTAATACGTAATTGCAGTAAATTTTCAAAATGGCCTCCATTTTGTTGAATGCACCGATTTGTCCTTTTGTGCATTGCATCACCAGCACTTCGAAGCTCTCGTCGGTTTTGTTTCATTTGCTCTTCGCAATCGATTATTCTTTTAATGAGATGATCTATCCAACCAATCCTGATGATATGCCTCTGCTGGAGGGAATGAATCTCTGGTTTCAAATGGACGGGTGCCCGGCCCACAAAACTCGAGGAGTAACGGAATTGATGAACACCAACTTTGAAAACAGGTTAGAAACTGAAACCGTGTGTGCGGAGTACTTTCAGGGTCTACATAATTCTAGTGGTAGTTGACGTTTTTATGTTACAAACCGTGGCTTTTGAGGCACCTGTAATCTGCCTACTCGTCCGGGTGAATAACCGGACCGCATTCTCAGTGAATTATGTGTATGGGAGGGTTTTCAGCTCGACGTTCCACATAAAAATACATTACGTCAGAACCTGAGTACCGAACACCCCTGTTCCATCAATTCGGCAACGGTGATTTCGCTGGTTTTCCACATCTTCATCGTTTTCAGACTGAGGAGGCTGATCTCCCTGCACCGGATCTACCTGGATGATATTAAATAAAGATTATTGAGATTAGGAGTATTCGCTGAAGGGCAAAAAGCGTCAACGCTCACCAAGCGCTCGCTGCATCGTTAATATCCACTAGGCTGCACCAAGTTGGTAGTTCGCATATGGAAACAGCGGAGATTCTAGGTGGAGAACGTTGGCTCGGTGGTTGAACCCTACGGTCGAATTGAAGGCTGGAGAACATTTCAGGTTGGTGGGGTGGACGTAAATTCGAAACAGTCTGCGTTGTCAGCACATTCCCGTGGTTGCTAGTCTCAGTTAACCACAAATAAACGAAATTGCCTGGCAAAATCGGATGGATTCAATAGGTAAGTTTCAATAATTCTTCTGGATTTTACCCTTGCGCCCGTTCTTCACCTGTGGAGAGCTTTATGGATAACGAGAGCAGTAGCAAATGTTTTACTCTCACTCTAATTGAGGAGCTTACTTTCAAAAAGGCACATATCCAAATCTGGGAGAACAAGTTTTTTTTTCACAATTTTCTGTCTCTGGATCCACCGTATCATTTCCAAACAAAACAGAACACATCCACGTCAATTCCGGGGCTAGAATGTGTTCGCATCAAAAGGTAAAAATGTCCCCTACATTTTTTTACTGCAATCATGTGCCTGTTTAATTATAAATAAGATGTTGGTCGATGAAAAACCGTAAGAGAACTCTAACACACCATAACGGAAGGTTGTTGTAAACCTAGGGTAAGAGGTTACAAATGTAAGCAATGAAATTAATGTGCTGAGTAGTCAGAATTATTTCTTGGTAGATTGCAGAGGGTAATTATTCAAAATAAATAACCAAAAGCCAACTGGTCATGGTACTTGGCTAAATAATCACCATGGGAAATTGTGAAGGGGTAGGTCTACCCCCCCTTCAAGACCGCTAAGTCGTGCGGGTACTGTATACCCTTCGCGCCGTGTTTAGGGCTTCTTCGAGGGTGATCCTCCGTCCCTTGACCTTCCTTTACACTCAAGTTTTCAATCTTCCCTTGCGTTTCGTTTACGGTTTCTTGATCATGTGAGGTGGGAATCAGCTGATGAATGCAGCAGAATTGTGTTTTATGAGTTCCTTTCTAAATCGAATTTTTTATGTATTTTTCAATACACGGTGTATCAGATAAGGTACGCTTACTTCACCCTCGTATTTTACAACCAATTTCCAACAATAAGTGCCTCAGTGATTTTTTTATCTCGCTTAGTTTTTGAGTTATTTTACCTCCAAGATTTTTTTCGAAAAATTTCCATCAAAAATTGCCTCTTAGCGATTTTTTTTATCTCGCTTAGTTTTTGAGTTATTTCACTTCCTAGCATCAACAGCTCTTCGAATCTCTCGTCGGTTTTGTTTTGTTTGATCTCCGCAATCCATTATTCATTTAATGAGATGATCTATCGAATCAACCCTGACGTCGTACAATTTTGCGTTGAGATTCCCCCAGAGACAATAGTCCATCAGAGTTAGATAGGGGACTGCGCGGAGGCCTCCGGACGGGTCCATACTGACCAATAATAATACCGTATGTGCGTTATAGCCATTTTGCTGAGAATCCTCAAGATGTTACAGACTTATAACCTTAGCCCTTTTAGGGGACAATATTCCGTTCCATCAGCTCCTTGTTATTCAGCATGCGTTCGTGGTTGTGATGATCTACTGTTGGGCCCAACATAATGTTGTCGATGTTCAACAACCCTATATTCTAGCGACCCGGTCCCGCTTACATTTCGAGAGAATTCGGGAAAGTACGGAAAATGATCTGATATATTGTCAACAGGAACTATCAGTATAGGGCCCGCTTTCGAATTAGACCACAATTCAGGTTGACTCACTAACTTGAAGGAGATGATGCATATAAGAACAAATTCCATGGCATTTTTGTCTCGTGAATTCTCTAACAAAGTTAATTTCTCTATAATAATCTTTTTGGGAGTTAAGTTAATCTAAGGGATCAAGAATCTGTTAAAATTATTCAAAACAGTCCAATGATCTGTATATTTATGTTGTGAGACTAGGAAGCTATATGCCACATGAAATTCGGAAGTAATTTTTAATACCAGTTCGGTTAAATACTTGTGACGTTAATCTAGTTTGCGAGAGAGTAATTGTTCGAGGAAATGTTGGCGAACTGTATCTCAGCCCTTATGCGAACCGTCGCTTGGGAGCACTAACTCCTAATCACGTTGAGGGGCCTACTGCAAGAAAATGTCAGTAAAATGGAATTCCGGAAACTTCCCGTTCGAAATCCCTAATTATTCCAAAGGCAAACGCGGAAGGAAAGCCGGAAGCGCGGCAGAAGTCGTGGCAATGAAAGGTTGACTGGTAAAGTGGGGGGGGGAAAGGGGTTGAAAATTAATAGTGAGCCAAGTGCGGTAGGTTGACTCTTGGAAGGGAAGGACGGGGGAAAAGGTTCCCGGTCATAAATCCATGAGCCTTCCCTCCTTTTTCGACTACGGCCTCACCTTGCCGCCGAGCTCATTAAAAACACAGCTACATCCCATTGATAAATGAGCGCGCCTGAAAAAGGGGCCGCGGTCTTTGGAGCTGGGTCGCTTCTGCTGCCACGGTATTCCGCAACTTCGCCGGAATCATCGGCAAGAACGTGGGCTGTGAATCATATTCGGCGTATTCCCACTGACGAAAAAGGCGAGCAGATACGTCCCAATATGATCCTTGTCCCTCCATAATGGACTAAGGGGAAAGCACCAGTAGTGGACATTTTTTTTTTTTTTTTCTTTAAATATTTATTCAACTTTCAGTATTACAATACCATGTGTTAGGCTGATGCTACAGATAAATAATTACTGGTACATCAGTACCGTGGCACATGTGTTAGGGTTCCTGTCCAGCGACAGTCCCAGCAAATTAGTTTTGATTTCTTAAGAATATAATAATAAGTTAGGTATATAAATAATTTCTAATTTCAACAAGACAATAACATTATAACAGTCAGGTACTACTTTGTTCACTAGAGTCCAATATGTCGGGTGCTCGCTTTCTTTTCAGACGTCTCGGTTGGTTGATTCCCCACAATAACAGTAGATTTTGAAATACAGCAGGAGATGGGTGGTTGAATATAGTGGCGTGTTGTCGGTTTATGGTAGTTTTGATTACATCGTCAACCAATGGTACATCAAGGTCTTTGTGTATATTATCATTTCTCACGTACCATGGTGCGTCGGTTATTGTTCTTAATGCTCTGTTTTGCTGAGTTTGGATCCTTTTTATTTGTGACTTGCTGGCCAAACCCCAGATAGAGCAGCCATATTGCCATATTGGTCTTATTAAGGTAATATATAATAAACGCTTGGTTTCCAATGATAGAGGTGACGTTCGCCCAAGCATGGGTTTGAGGAGATTCGTTCTGGAACGAAGTCTCTTAACCAATTCTCCTACGTGGTGATCATATGTGAGGCGTTGTTGTAGGTATACACCCAGGTATCTGACTTCTCTGGCTCTTGGGATTGTGGACATGTTAAGTGGACATGTTAAGAAAATCTTGTGTGATTGTTTGTGTTACCTCATAAATTTTTAGCTCTCAAAATTTTTTTTGGGTGTCTACACGTTCTTCAGACATTTTTAGTTGAGTTTAATCAAAGGAAACACCAATTTTATAAATGTTTGAAGAAATAGAGTCAAATTTTGTGGAATAACAGAAAACAGCTAAAATTTTCTAGTGTTGATGTAGTGGACACTTCATGACCCAGTAGTGGACACGTCGTAGATATCAACAAGACGACGTAAAATCTCGTTTAAAATCATGTATATATCTAAACGGTAGTAAAACGAAAAGAATTCCATTCAACTGGAAGAATGAAGTGAGCACCAGTAGAGAACAATTCATGTATAAGTAGAAGATAGCTCATGGACTAGTAGTGGACATCTCTTGCACTAGTAGAGGACACCCCCTGTCCGCCTCTGGTCCGCAACACTATATTCATTTGAAAATCGTACCGAGAGCTTGGTCCAATACGAATTAACAAGTAGAAAATTAAGAAAATATCCTTTCGTGAAAAGGGAAGTTGCAGCAGTAGTGAACAGGGATGTCCACTACCGGAGCATCCGTCATTTTTGTTGTACTAGAAGTGGACATGCTTTAAAAGCCCACTTTATCAATATTAACGGAGTTAGGCGACTGGAAAATCGTCAATTTAGTTACTGAAGTATATATTCAATATATATTCAAATATTTGAATATTATATGTGAACATTGCTTAAAACATACTTTCTATTCCTTAGCATTTTGCACAGCGTCCTGCTCAAAATCACTCCACCCACAGACTGGTTGTTTTTAATGTCAAGTTATTATTTTTCATTTTGGCCCTAACGTTTTCTTTTGGTTCATCACGTTTGTTAGGCTATTACTTTAGTTAATCCAAAAAGATTCAAGTGCCCTGCTCAACCCGAATCCTTATTCTACAACTTTTTTTCCGAAGTGTCCACTATTGGTACAGTGTTCACTATTGGTGCTTTTCCCTTAATGTACCTCCGAGAGTATTGGCTAAATATACCTCAGAAGGGTCGAAAACAGAGTGGGTCAGTTTTTACCCGTCAGTTGTTCAAGTGTTGTGACCTGTAACCCTGTGGTCGTAAGTAGAAGCTAATTACTTTAATGGGAACCTATTAAATGCACGGCTCAGAGTGCCCTACCTTCTTGCTCTATCTTCTTTGTGATGCTCAACAATCTGTCAAATTAATTCACAATTGGCACTATCTAACAATATGCATGTTGATTGGTAAATGTATGCTCTGGTTTTGTTATTCTTAGGTTGGAGAGTAAATGGGCAGTTATCCGCTGCCAGCCTGACCCGGCATGGTTGCCATTGGTGTGCAAACCTGCGTCTGGGGATGAGTGTGGAGTGGCTTTCTTGGTAATCTTAGCCAAACTCGTCCACTAGCTAAGCTAGCGAGGATTGGGCCAACTATAAGAAGAGGTTGGAGGCTGGTAGGTGGAAGCTCTCTCCTGGAACAGGGGAATCATTTCCCCACGGGACAGGAGAATCATTTCTCCTCGGAACAGGGGAATAACGACCCCAACGTATTAGGGAATAACCACCCTGATATGGAACCTTCTAATGAGGGAGCAATACCCTCAAGATATCCAGGTAGTAGAACTATACTGTCAATAGTGTAAATCTGAGTAATAGATGAGTTAGTTGGCTTCTCACTAAATTCATCTGTGAGGTCCGTGAAAATTGGATTGTCTTACAACTTGAATTAGTCTAAATGAATAAGCCATATCAATCTTGAAGTAAAGTTCATGTCATTTTACGACACCCACTTAGGATGTTGTCACTGATGTGAGACAATTGGCTGACAATCTGTTCAACTTATTATCTTTTCATCCAGTGTAGGAAATTTTTGAAAAACAGTTCTCTTAACTCTGCAAATTATTACGCAAAGGTTTAATGTATTTGTAAAATAACCCCTCTACGTTAATTACCGTTGTAAATTCATTAGACATAGTATATGGTTCACTATCTAAACTTGGGAAGTAGTGTCTTCCCCTCGTTCGGTGGCAGATGGTGGCGCTCCTTTTACCGCAGCCGTTTATCGTATTTCCTTCCTTCTCTCCTTATTGCTGCGTTATCTTACGAAACAGTTTTCATTTTCTAATGAGTAATTGATTCAAGTCATTTAGGATCAGTTAAACGCTAGGAAAATGTAATTAGATACGTCTAGAGATAGTTATGTATGGTGGATGAAGGTGCGAACCTGCGCCACTCATTAACCATCTCTAGACGTCCCTAATTCTATTTTCCCAATGTTTAAGAAATTCAAAACGACCCCGTCCGCCCAAGTGTGTTATAGCAATAAAAAAGTCTCCCAGAATCGAACCAAGAGCACCATACGATTCGAACGCTATGTCACCTGAGTTTAGAAGACGCTTGGTTCAACAACGCTAATTAGGGAATCCCTAATAGGGATTAGTCACCATTCTGGGAGGGAGTACAATTCACAGCAACCGTGAGAAGAGCGCCACCATCAATCACTTAGCGAGGAGACTCTCATCTAGCGTCTCCATACCGAATGTTTGTGTTCTATATTGTATCGCACTGTATTATAGCTTTAAAAAAAGCTCCATTCCACATTTCAACACCATAAATTGATTGAGTTAAAAATTGGTACTCATAGGTCCTTCAGCAGATGGTTGAGCCTCCGTATATAAAAAATATCAAAATATAATCATATGTAAAAATAACTAATGAATTAAGTAATGACGAATTTCGTCTATTAGAAGTAGATAATCGAGTAATTTTACCCGTAAAATCAACTTGTTACTGAATTCTATTAACACCTGCAGAAGTATCTATTCCTGAACTATCCCAAGATTAGGAATTAAAATTGACGGTACACCAGAACTTCTTAATCAAAAAATATACAGGGTGTCCCACGAGTTGTCCCCCCCCCCCTCCTAAAATCGTCAAAATGAGAAAAACAAAAAAAATTCTTTCTGAATCTTCATATTTTTCTCCAAGGATCTCAAATATCATGTTTGCGTTCCAGGCGCAACTGCGCAACCATGCGCAATTGACACTAACTTTCTTATTTTAAATGAGAACCCTAATTTTGTATTGCAGATTCAGATTCTACGCAAGATTTAATGAAAATTTGACCACTCAACCAATTTTTTAGTTGCCCGTAACCGATTCAGCGAGCACGCAAATCGTAGCACAACCCCAAAATTGTCAAAAAGATGATGGTGAACTGTAAAGTGTGGCACATGAATTTGCATTGTTATTTAACCGTCATTTACGTGATGCTATCCGTTTCTTGATTCGACTCAATTTTCGGGGAATAATGACCAGAATTTGTTTATTTTGCGTGAAACGTCATCATTTATGCCGGCTTTTGGCTCTCAGATTAAGATGATTTTTCAGTTGATCACTGAAGAAGGTTTCAATATCCTATTTTTACATTTTTCAACCAGGCCTCGAAAATTGATCCCCGTAACAGTCTGACAACAGGCGCCTAAACAGAAAACGGACGCGAAATAAACAAATTTTGGTCATTATTCAACGAAAATTGAGACGAATTAAGAAACGGATAGCGTCACGTATATCAGGGTTAAAAAACAATGAAAATTCATGCGCCACACTTTGCAGTTCACCATCATCTATTAATTGACCAAAAAAATTGGTTGAGGGGTCAAATTTTCATGAAATCTTATGTAGAATCCGAATCTGCAATAAAAAATTGGGGTTCTCATTTAAAATAAGAAAGTTGGTGTCAATTGCGCATGGTGGCGCAAAAATGATATTTGAGATCCTTGAAAAGAAATATGAATATTAAAAAAAAATTATTTTGTTTACTCTCATTTTGACGACTTGAGGAGAGGGGGGGGGAACACCCTGTATATTTGACTCGAATGACTTCAGGTGTCTCAAAGAAAATATTTTTAAATCGATTAGAAAATAATTCAACCTTATGGATCTCACTGCCGATCAGTGCTCCTCCGACTTTAGTAGCTGAATCCTGTATCCAAGTTCTGAAGGACGTCCCTTCCATATTTCAACAAATTAGATTGATTAAGAAAGGGACCCTCAGCTCAAAACGTAAACCAACTACTTTTGAGGGAGTTAAAAGTGTTTTTCCTTGGTCGATTACTAAGGTTCATTATTGAAAAACCAAAAAAACTGAAAAAAGTTAAATATACATTTGTCGTAAATCAGATTTTTTTCTAGTGTTTTCAATACAACGTTATAGTTTTTATAGTATAGTGTATCAAATTTTCAAATAATTTAACATAAATTAACTCGAAATACCAAAAATCCACTCATAAATGCTGCAGGGTTTTTAAAAAATGTACCTATATCTTGAATATAATTCATTCATTACACCCAAGCAATAAAATGATGATAAAGGAGAGTGGAAGGATGGCTATGTAGCTGGCTGGTCCGCCTCTAATGTAGAAATGATGGGTGTTGTTTTGGATGCCATCAAAATGCGGCGAAATTACCTCTCCCTTTTCATTTAATTCATCTACCTGTGAAAGAAAGACCGTTTTCAATATTCAGCCCGCTTTGGGATCACTAAAAACCCCACTAAACTGAAACACGGAGTCAATAAAAGGGGACCGCCGGGACCTCGCAGTGTGCGGCTGTGTTAGCGAGGTTGGTGCGGAGAGCGAAGGAAAGGGGGCTCTTCATTATAAAATCATCAGCGTCACACCTCGCGGGTCTTTCATAGCCCTTTGGAACGCGAAAATTGTGAGGCACGGCCGACCTCTAGCCTTCCCGGCAAACAACTAAAAACCTTATTACAGAGGAACACAATGTTTCAGCAAAGTGGAAGCGTCCTGGGGTAATTTAGACGCAAAAGGGTAATGTACGGGGAGAGAAGGAGTTGAAACTTCGAATGGTTGGTAGTGTACTCCCCTTCAAGCCCCATAAGAAGTGCTAAGCACGAAGTAATGACTAGGAGTTATGACAACCATCAAAATTACTACTATTCGCAAATGTAGTGCAAGGTTTTGTGGAAGATTGAGGAAACTTGTTTTGCTGTTCACATTCATTCCATCTGAAGTCAAATATCTAGCCTTCACAGAAAGAAAAGAGGGTGTTGAAGAATGGCCAGAGTCCAGTCCCAGAGAAGATTTTAACTGATACGGTTCTTGAAATGAACTGGATATTACATTTACTGGATTTGAGTAATACAAACGCAGATCCTACAAATGAATCATGTCGTAGCGTGATTTCTCCAATACCCATGCACACTTTGACTGTCGACGTTCCTCATTGGCCGTCCGGAAATAAATCGTTGCAGAAAGTGCTAACACGCATAATTTCATCACGAACAAAACTTTTTTTCTGCCCAACGAAATGCTTGTGGGGTGGCTTCGGGGACCGAAATAGTGCCATAACCAGCTGATTTTTCTACCTTGAAAAGCGAATCAACAACTTCTGAAGGGAAAGAGGAGGGGAGGGGGGAGAGATGATTGCGAGGTTTTTTCTTGGACGATTACAAAGGTTCATTGTTGAGTGTAAAACAACATAAAATTCCGGCGATTTGTCGCAGAGTAGGCTGGATTGCCGAAAAGATGAACTTAACTATTTTTTTGTCACTTTTGGTTTATTATTCAATAATAAACCATTGTAATCGCTCTAAAAAAAAAATTCTAACCCCCCTGAAAATTTCATGGTTTACGTTTCAAAGGGTGTAGAATCCGAATCTGCAATAAAATTTTTCCGTTCGTCCGCCGTACGCAAGATTTCTCCCAAACGGCTGGAGCAAAAGATCTGAAATTTTTGGGAAAAATCCATGTTGGTCCGACGACGCCCCTATTCTTGAGCCAGCTCTCTCACTTCATTTAAAGTGCCCTTTAAGGGTTGTCAAAGTTTTTTAAAATCCCTAAAAACCTCAAAAAAAGTCAAGGCGGCCTAGATTTGTACTCTTTTTGAAGAACACTCCACAAGGAATCGAATGAGTCCCTCCCCAGGTCTGTAGGTCAAACCATTCCCGATCTATGGCCCGATTTATGGTGCCAACATTCGCGTTATTTTGGTTTATTATTATTTTTTTTTTTTTTTTTTTTTTATATCAGTAACCTTAATGTGGATACTGGAGTGAACTCCCAAAAGGCTTTGTAGCCGATTCACGGGTTGAAGCATTCTAATTATTCGCTGAAAAAATCAGAAAATCGGAAATTTTCAGGAAAACGCTGCAAATTCTTTCATTGGGGTTTATTATTCAATTGGCTTGCGCTCATGATTTGAATTTCTACTAAGCTTTGGAGTGTGCGTGTTTCACAGGTGATAGAGTGATCATTGAATTTCAGGAGGCACACAAATATGATCAACTGATCAATCCAAATAGGTATTTTGGTTGAGAAGCGATTTACGTGCTCTATGCATATCTCCTGAAATTCAATAATCGCTCTATCACCTGTGAAACACGCACACTCCAAAGCTTAGTAGAAATTCAAATCATGAACGCAAGCCAATTTAATAATAAACCCCAGTGAACGAATTTGTACCGTTTTAAAATGAAAATGTTCATGATCCTGTAAACTAGGTAAAAAATGGCGATAATTGGACATCTAAGGCTGGTACGTCAAATTTAATGTAGCAACGATAGCAACTGATGACGAAATAAGGTATTTCACCTGGTGTTTGTATTTCTTGGCAAGTTACAAGATCCTCTCGAATAGTTCCTATCGTAGTTCCTAGCTATCTCACAAGAGAAGTAGATCGGACTTCTACCCCCGGTCACTGTTTTTCGCTCCGAGGCGTAAACAACATGTACCTGGGGTGTCTTAATCGCATCGAAACAACTCAAAACCTCGCAGGTTGGCACAGTTATGCCATTGACCTTTTGTTCCTTGGTAGTGTTTGTAAATAATTTTACAGGTTTCCTTCTTAACTTCCAATATATTTTTTTTATAACTCTCACGAAAATTGTATTGTTTCTGCTCTTCCCTGAAAATCTGAAATTTCTCTGAATCGCCATGCGACTTACCGTTTTTTGTAAATACAAGTTTGTAACGTTATGTGTTGTTCACTTTTAGGATAAGTAGATTACACAACGACCTTTGGAAAAATGAAGCACAAAATTTCATTAAAATTAATAATTTCTTCGATTAATGAAAAATAAAACTAAAAACCTACCTTGGCCAAGGGGAAAAGAAATAGAAATAATAGTGTTTGGGTGCACCCTTATTTTCGCACGTCCACGCTCCTTCTTCGGGCCGAGGAATGTTGTATTTAATCCCAAATATATTTTTCGGGGTATTCCAAAATCTGAGAATTTGCTCTAACATTCCACGTTGGGAACTAACTTCCGTGCGCAATTTGTCCCTTGCTGTAATTGTTCTGGGTTCGAAAGGTCCATGCGGAGAGTAGATTGTTTTGTCAACAAGTAACTCGTCGCAAGTTCAAGCCTTTCTATTGATTGAAACAGTTCCTACTTAAGCCCTGTGAGTAATCGGACTAAACACGAAATGATTAATTACCACGTTTTTATTCACTTTTCTATTTTAAAAGAAAATGTTTTTCTTAAAAGTTTATACTATTTAGTATGGATTTCTTACGTCTTTTCGTTAGATTTCTAATCATTTTAAGCCAAACCATTCTGATGCATGGACTACTAAAATGTCTAGAATGGAGTACCGATGTATGGCATTCCTACAAATTGTCAAATTGTAGTGATAAGTTCACGTTTTCTGTAATATAGCCTGCTGCGTGAAGAGGGCACGTCTAGATGAAGCATTAGCTGAATTCGGATCTGCTAAAACGTCACTTCCTTTTCCGTATTTGGGCGCATGCAAAGCACATTACTCCGACCAAACTAGTTGGGTGATAGAACGAAACTAGTGGGTTAGCATGGGTTAGCATTAAGCCCGGGAGACCTAGGCGGAACTGAGGATCGAAGCTCCAGAGGCCTCACGAAGGCGGTAGGTGTTCGGCGCTCTTATCGGGCCCGATTAGAGGCAGAGTGGCGGTTGCCGGGTCGTTTTCCGCAGTTGTGTTGACACTATCCCCTTGTTTCCCGGGCGAACATAACACTTTGGACGAGAGGACCCGGGGAGAAGGAAGGAGGCGAGCGCTCGTGCTCCGGAAAGTTTGTTTCAAATTTATTAAGATGAACAAGAGGGGAAAACACCGTTAGGCCATTAATATTCCCCTTCCGCGCTCTCTCGCAGCCTCCCGTTTCTTTCAACTACACGAATCATCTGCAGGGACCGAAAAACACCAACCAATATTTAATATACCATAAAACTTCCATACACATCACATCGCGGCAGTCCCAGTTTCAAATTTGGAAACGCGCTTATGGTTCGGAGTATAAATACGGAAAACACGATTTAGTTTGTTAGAGAGAGTAAATATCATGCTTCCTTCAGAACTACAATGTATTGAATTGTTCACTCATTTGTAAAAACGCAGGGGAAAAAATTACTGCCAATGTGGTTGTGACATTTACCTCCCTCGTCTAAGTAACATGAACGCATAGATATTTTGAATGGTGTTGTTTGACCTTTAAAGGTGTATTTACATTTAGATAATACTTAGGGGAACGAGGGTAATACCGTGCACTTAACTTTGGAACCATACAATTAAGGGACAGAACGTCATAAAAATGTTCTTCTTAGACGAATGGCTCTAGAATTTATTCGATATCTGAGCATTTCCCTTACATAAAAGGATTTTTAAAGGAAAAACAGCCGTGAATGTTATAGATAAAGTGTTGTTTGACCTTTAAAGCGGTATTTACATTTAGATACTACTGGGGTAAATGCACTTAACTTTGGAACCATACAATTAAGGGACAGAACGTCATAAAAATGTTTTTCTTGGACGAATGTCTAGAAATTTATTCGATATTCCCCTTACATAAAAGGATTTTTAAAGGAAAAACACCGTCATTCAACCCATTTTTTCCAAAGTTAGAAGGTTCAATGTATATATAACAATAAAAACCATGAAAACAGTCAAATAAACAATAATTAAAATGAACGATGACTTGGAAATAGGTAAACTACAGTCTTGTACATAGAACTTTTTTGAATCCACACAAATATTTAGCTTTTCTTCCTCTACAAAATTATAAAATAGCCTTGCATACATCGCATGGTCCGTGATCAGGTCGACCCATGGAACGCATGTAGTGGCTGCTGTGATTGCAGTGCTCGCAATTCCACTTTGGCGAATTATTAATGAATTATACACAAGCTTCCTCAAAAACCGTCATTCAACCCATTTTTTCCAAAGTTAGAAGGTCAAATGTATTCATAACAATAAAAACCATGAAAACAGTCAAAAAACTATAGTTAAAACGAACGATGATTAGAAATAGGTAAACTACAGTGTTGTATATGGAACTTTTTTGAACCCACACTAATATTTAGCTTTTCTTTCTTTACAAAATTATAAAATAGCCTTGCATACATCACATAGTCCGTGATCAGGTCGTCCCATGGAACACATGTAGTGGCTGCTATGATTGCAGTGCTCGCAATTCCACTTTGGCGAATTATTATCGGCTTCTTGGCAAATTGTACACAAGCTGTCCACAAAAGACGAAGTCAAGAATTCTTCAACATCTTCGTCTGTGTCTACAACAAGGTCTCCTTCAGAGATATCTCCCCAGTCATCACTGTCACTGCTCTCACTTCTGGTTCTCATTCGCTTCTCTTTTTTTGAGGTCTTTCAATTTTTTGCATGATTTCCACCTTTCTTCTTCTTCTTCTTCTGAACCCCATCTCTGCTGCTAGTAGTGAGTAGATCAAAATCCAGCTGAATTTGGCGCTTTGTTGGTTATTTGTTGTTCTTTTCCATCTTTTTTTGACGTTTCAGAAATGCTCGGCATTCCCCCGATACGATGGGCGGCATTACCCCAATGTTTACGTTTTTCGTAATTCATTCACGCTGACTTCATTTACAATCAAAACTTGAATTTGGTTAGTGCTTCAGAAAGATGATGAAATTCTGCGTATATACATGAAAACTAATCTAAAAAAGAGTTGAAAATGGGACTTACATTGCTTATTTCCGATGCACAAGAAATAACATCAAAAGATTCGGAAAAATACTTACTGCACTCACGTCAAGAAGGCTAACTTTGCAGGTAGGGTAACGCTAGAACCTAGTTGGCGGGACATTTCTCTAGGATCGGCGCTCATTCCCACGTTTCTGGTGTTGATTCAAACATCCGAAACAGCCATGGGCGGCATTACCCGATGCACGGTATTACCCCTCGTTCCCCTACATCATGCAGTCCAAAATTACCTGAAGATCAGTGATTTCTGGAAGGATTTTTAGGATATACGAGTCTACTAATTTTGTTTCCATAATACATTTTTTGGTGCATGGAAATGTGTTCATACTGTATTCACGTATGCATAAACTAGAGGGAAGCTCGGTTTCTTCCCTCCACTACCAACCGCCTGGGTAATTTGCAACCACCGGCTAATTAACTACATTATTGTATCTACCCACAATTAGTTCCGTGCGGCTTTTTACGCGTTCCCCCCCAAAACCCGGGAACACTACGCGAGTTTAGACTCCGTTCCAGAGAATTCCGCAAGGCACGAGGGTCGAGTGCATTAATAATTAGAAACGGCAGGACCTTAATTAGGCTGTCACCTACAGGCCGAGGTGACCTCAAGGGCAACATTGTACACAGCACACTATAGTTGAGTTTTGAACACAATTGCCTCCGTGAAATGTTGTCTTTGAGTTGAAAAGTCTTCTCCCTAATTCAAATGGAATATACAGTTCGTACTTACCGTAGCTACATGTCCCGAAAAATGCACTACAAATTTATAAATAGATCACTCAATTACTTTTTTATTATATAGCTTTTCTGTGCAGATCACTGTTGTATAATAATTAAATGTAGTCTATGATCACATCACCTAAATATTATCAAGTACATAAACTTATGTACCTTCGATGGAAAACGAACGAAAATAAAGGAAATAAGAAAATTCACCTCACTAGTCCGTAAATATATCATGCAAAACCATTTCTTTTTCGCCTCAAGTGCAAGAAAGGTGAAGCAAGCCGTATTTATTCTTTCGTTTCTTTTTTTTATCATTTACTTTTTTTAGCGTAGAATACGCTTTAGCCATGGACTAACTAGCCGAAAAGTGTCACGCGGGAGTGGAACGAAAAAGGGTATGGTATCCAGGAACGAAAACGGTGACGCGAGACCAATAAACATGAGAATATTTACATCCATGTGTAGTAGTTGCGACAAACCCGTACGAAAAAGGGGCCCAGGAACGAAAACGCTGCAAATTCTTTCACTGGGGTTTATTATTCAATTGGCTTGCGTTCATAATTTGAATTTCTACTAAGCTTTGGAGTGTGCGTGTTTCACAGGTGATAGAGCGATTATTGAATTTCAGGAGATATGCATAGAGCACGTAAATCTGTTCTCAACCAAAATACCCATTTGGATTGTTCAGTTGATCATGTTCGTGTGCCTTCTGAAATTCAATAATCTCTCTATCACCTGTGAAACACGCACACTCCAAAGCTTAGTAGAAATTCAATTCATGAACGCAAGCCAATTGAATAATAAACCCCAGTGGAAGAATTGGCAGCTTATTTTTATTTTTTGTGTCTTGTCATTTGTGATTTTTCAGTATTTCGTAATTTTGGAACTACTAGCAAATGTTTTTTCTAGTTTCCATCTAGTTAGATTGAAAAAATTACATTTTTACAACAAAAAGTTTGAAAGAATTATAGTCCAAGTGGCCTTTTTGATACATCGCGTTTTTGTGAGTTACCTGTTCATGTCACATTCATACATAAGTTTAAATACCTACGTGTAAGCAATTCTATACCTTCTTATCTAGTTCAATTGAAATAAATAATCTAGTTTTTCAACAAAGAAAAGAGTTGAACAAAAGTAATCATTTTCCAAGAGGCCTTTTGAAGCCAATTGCGTGTTTTCGGAAGCAAGAGTTCATTTTTAGCCATTAACGACTATTAACGGCTGTTATTTTGAACAATAAAGAATTTTTTATGAAAAATGTGATTTTAAAATTGTATTCTGGTTCTTTAGTATTTACTGCAATGGAAAGTAGTGAATGCAGCAAGATAATCATTGAAAAATCAGGGGCGGTCGACAGACAGCTGCGCGAGCGCCGGTGTGACTCAGGTTGGCGCGAACGCGTGAAGGTTGATGGTTGTATCACATGTGAAGGCTGAACGGCTAAGGAAAATTCTTGGACTGAAGAAAAATCGAACACGCGGCACGATCGTTTTGCCGCAACAAAGCGTGATGCCGCGTTGTTACGTCTGACACATCTGTAGAGTTGTATTGTTTGATCGCACTGATAGATCGCGATGGGCGCCCGCTCGCCCCCTCACTTCACTTAAGACACGACGTCGAGGTGTGGTATCCATGATGCGTCTGCGGCCGTCGTCTGCGGCTTGCGATTTCTTCATGTACCTACCGAAACAGGCGCCAGCTGCGCCGCGCTGCAGGAGAGTTATCTCTCAAGAGGCGCGGCGCTGCAGGCGGCGTACTTATGTGCCAGCGTCAGTTTCGATCAATCAATCAATCATCATCAATCTATATACAGACGAAAATATCAGAGCAGGTAGGTATATCAGGGGGTGGTAACGTTGGGCGGGTGGAATTCTCCGCCACCCCCCCTCTCGACCGCGCCTGTGAAGGGGACGCCACCAATGAGGACCGTCTCCGAGGGCAACCGCTGGGTGGAATTCACCCCCCCCCCCCCCCTCTCGACCGCGCCAGTGAAGGGGACCCCACCAAAGAGGAGCGTCTCCCAGGGCAACCTGCTCCCCTCCTCGGGGACTTGGAATATACGATTTTTGGTTTATTATTCAATAATCACTGGGGTTTATTATTCAATTGGCTTGCGTTCATGATTTGAATTTCTACTAAGCTTCGGAGTGTGCGCGTTTCACAGGTGATAGAGCGATTATTGAATTTCAGGAGATATGCAAGGAGCACGTAAATGTGTTCTCAACCAAAATACCTATTTGGATTGATCATTTGTGTGCCCCCTGAAATTTGATCATATTTGTTAATGACCTTGAAATTCAGTGTTTTTTAAAAACATCTATAATTTATCAAGTCCTTTGGCGCTGTATTACGTTAAAACTTCCCCAAACCCAAATTTAAACGATGTAGCCAAAGGTAGACTAATGTAGAGGAGGCACACAAATATCATCAACTGATCAATCCAAATAGGTGTTTTGGTTGAGAACCGATTTACGTGGTCTATGCATATCTCCTGAAATTCAATAATCGCTCTATTACCTGTAAAACACGCACACTCCAAAGCTTAGTAGAAATTCAAATCATGAATGCAGCTCAAATGAATAAAATTGAATAATAAACCCCACTGAAAGAATTTGCAGTGTGCATGTTTCACAGGTGATACAGCGATTATTGAATTTCAGGAGGCACACAAATTTGATCAACTGATCAATCCAAATAGGTACTTTGGTTGAGAACAGATTTACGTGCTCTATGCATATCTCCTGAAATTCAATAGTCGCTCTATCACCTGTGAAACACGCATACTCCGAAGCTTAGTACAGATTCAAATCATGAACGCAAGCCAATTGAATAATAAACCCGAGTGAAAGAATACTTATTTACTCCAGTAATAATATTGAATAATAATCCCCAGTAATAATATTTACCTATATATTATCAGCGTTTCATACATATCAGAATGCTTCAACCCGTGTATCGGCTATAAACTACAAGTATCCACATCGGCTATCACTCCAGTAACCACTTTCACTACAACTCGACGCTATCGGCATCACTAGGTTTCAAACAAACAATAATAAACCAAAAAACGCAAATGTTGGCACTATAAATCGGGCCATACATCGGGAATGGTTTGACCTACTGACGTGGGGAAGGGCTCATTCAATTCCTCATGGTATGTTTTTCAAATAGGTAAATATTTAGGCCGATTCGACTTGTTTTGAGGTTTTTAGGGATTTTACAAAACTTTGACAGCCCTTAAAGGGCACTTTAAATTAATTGAGAGATTTTGCTAAAGAATTGGGGCGTTGTCGGACCAATATGGATTTTTCCTGAAAATTTCAGATTTTTGCTCCTGAAATCGTTTAGGAGAACTCTTGCGTACGGCGGACGGACGGAAAAATTTTTATTGCAGATTCGGATTCTACACCCTTTGAAACGTAAACCATGAAATTTTCAGGGGGGGGGGGGGGGGGGGTTAAAATTTTTTTCCAAAAAATCAAGTTAACAAACAAAAACGGTGATTTTATTGTACGGTACTTTTTGAGCCCATTCAATTGGTCAAATTTAAAAATTTTGCTCCAAAATCACAAAAAATGGAAAAAGGGCTGAAAATTAAAATAGCTGAATATACCAACTCAGAAACATATTCTTAAGCAATGCATACATTACGTAGACGTCAGTATGTCCTTTTTTTGTATGCTCACACTTGTAAAACTCACAAAATATTTTCACAAACAAAAGGATTAAACTCGGATGGGAATTTTAGTGGGTATGATCAACGCTTGAATGGATACTCCTTCCCGACATCAAATTCAAAATTTCCAAGGTTTATTATATGAGAGAGGTCTGTTGGATGACAATTTTTTTATGCTTTTTCAACATTTTAAAAAATTTTTAAGGATTGTCCACATCTTTAATAGTTAACCAACAAATTTTAAGGGGAATGAAATTGTTATTTAATTGATAATAAATATAATTGAACTACTGATTGAAGGAAAGATTAAAAAGAACATTATTAAGATAAATGCAAGGGTCGAATAATTCTTCGTAAAATTTGAACATCAACCTTTGTTATAATTAAATAACTCTCCAAAAAGTAAATTGTAAACTGATTTGTGACTTTTGAAAAGTACGGCACTTTCAAGTTCAACTACCACCACTATTCTTTGGCATTTGAAAATTGTCGTGAACTCAAACGAGTTTTGCTTCAGTAATTCGCTAAGCTGCTTTGAAGTTGGAGAATTCGTAGGATCTGACTCAACTGCAACGGCAAACAGGATCCGCAGCATATTCGTTGCGCATGGATGAGTGAGGAACCCACCCTTAAACACAAACAACCTATCAAGCCACTGACATGAACCTAATCGCCAGCGTGTCGCGACCTCTCTTCCAGCCCGTCCTTTAGCTTAAATTCGTGTCAGCTTCCGACCTAGAAAGGATAGGTTGGAAATTCATCAACCCGGGTCGCTAGCAGCCTACTGGAAACCTCTAGCCACAAGCCGAGCTTCCTTTGACATTACGCCTTTCCTTCAAACAAAACCGTCGGTTTCAATCTGTCAAGCTGTTTCAACCTCAGGCACGTAGGTGGTTACCAAAGTCTCTAACATGACTAAGTTAGATAATTACGACTGCGGGCTTCATAGAATTTTTTAAAATTCGACAGTAGAATACATCAAGAAATGTAACCACATTTTTATTCTAAACAAAGTCCGTAAATATTCGTAAAGATAATATTTATTTGAGTAACAGGTAGCACGGAAATTTTTCAACGACATTTCAAACAAAATTAAGCTATTTTTCTATCTCTATTTGTCTCAATTTGCAGTGAATGTCGCAAACTCAAAGCTTGTAAGAACTAAATCGCTAATGACAAAGTTGTGCAAACTCATTTCAATGCAAAAAACGGAAGTGAAGTGAAGTACATAGTATATTTCCATGAAATGTGAGATAAATAATGTTGAATCAGTTTCGACCATTAGTTAAACAACGGTTATTGTTTGTAACTGTTGGTTTCTCTAAGATTCTGTTACCGATTGATTTGTTTGTTTCATAGTAGTTTCTTCGAATTGCAATCTTCATGTAGTAAGTTAGTAAGTGTTATGTAGAAAGATATTGCGTCAACGCTCGTGCCCTTAACCCTGGTTAACGAATTGGGACAGTTTTCTTCGAATCCAAGTAAAGTGCACTGGGTCGAGGCCAAGAGAGTGTTGCGATATCTAAAAGGGACGACGAATTATGAACTAGTGAGGCAATGATGACTTGGAGGGTTTTTCCGATTCCGGTTGTGCTGGATCTCCCAAAGACGCGCGCAATTTAATCGCAATACGTTTTTACTGAGGCTTCCTGTGTCCAGATCCCATTTTAGGTTTTTGGCTATTATGAATCATGATTACTTAGCTGACGAGATCAGCATAGTTTGGGACAGTTGCGTGGCGCTAAGCGGTCGTTGTTGCTGCTACCATGCAGGGTGAATTTATGAGCCCCGAGACCCTTTACTGATTTAGTAAACACAAAGTACTTCATCTTATGAACGTTTAGATTGTGGGTGTTCCAGCATCAATTGATCAACTTTATAGTCTTAAATAGCATTACGTTGTTGAACACTGAACTTTGTTCCTCGCATCAAGGTTAAATGTAATTCAGATTCTTTACTTATCTTCCTCTTCTTCATTAACTCATCGTTTACTTTGGAGGTTTCCTCGTACATTAGCATTTTCAGCATCAAGTCGTGCTTATCCTCATTCTATTGCTTCATTTGTGAATGTAATCAGATCGATAGTCTTACAGATATGGTATCCTCCAGCTCTAATTGTATTTGTGATCTTTCAACGACAAAAATTCCCTATCCAATTAAAAGGGTCACCGGTCATTTGGAGGTCAACAAAGAACCGTTGCTCTGCCAACCAAGGAAGCAGAATTTTTTTCAAACGCTGCAAATTCTTTCACTGGGGTTTATTATTCAATTGGCTTGCGTTCATGATTTGAATTTCTACTAAGCGTTTGGAGTGTGCGTGTTTCACAAGTGATGGAGCGATTATTGAATTTCAGGAGATATGGAGACATAGAGCACGTAAATCTGTTCTCAAAATACCTATTTGGATTGTTCAGTTGATCATATTTGTGTGCCTCCTGAAATTCAATAATCACTCTATCACCTGTGAAACACGCACACTCCAAAGCTTAGTAGAAATTCAAATCATGAACGCAAGCCAATTGAATAATAAACCCCAGTGAAAGAATTTACAGCGTTTCATGCGTATCAGGATGCTTCAACCCGTGTATCGGCTACAAAGCCTTTTAGGAGTTCACTCTAGTATCCACATTACTACATAACTAGGTTACTGCGATGAAAACATAAACAATAATAAACCAAAAAAACGCAAATGTTGGTACCATAAATCGGGCCGTATATCGGGAATGGTTTGAGCTACCAACCTGGGGAAGGGCTCATTCGATTCCTCATGGAAAGTTCTTCTACAAGAGTCCAAATTTAAGCCGCTTCGACCTTTTTTGAGGTTTTTAGGGATTTTACAAAACTTTGACAACCCTTAAAGGGCACTTTAAATTAATTGAGAGAGCTGGCTAAAGCGTTGACGGACCAATATTGTTTTTTCCTGAAAATTTCAGATATTTTGCTCAGATATTATTCAATTGGCTTGCGATCATGATTTGAATGTCTACTAAGCTTTGGAGTTTGCGTGTTTCACAGGTGATAGAGCGATTATTGAATTTCAGGAGATATGCATAGAGCACGTAAATCTTTTCCCAACCAAAATACCTATTTGGATTGATCAGTTGATCATATTTGTGTGCCTCCTGAAATTCAATAATCGCTCTATCACCTGTGAAAGACGCACACTCCAAAGCTTAGTAGAAATTCAAATCATGAACGCAAGCATTGAATAATAAACTCCAGTGGAAGGATTTGCAGCGTTTTTTATGGTTATCAGAATGCTTCAACCCGTGTATCGGCTACAAAGCCTTTTAGGAGTTCACTCCAGTATCCACATTACTACATCACTACGTCACTAGGTTAATGATATCAACAAAAAAACAATAATAAACCAAAATGATGTTGGCACCATAAATCGGGCCATAGATCGAGAATGATTTGACCTACGGACCTGGGGAAGGGCTCATTCGATTCCTCGTGGAGTGTTCTTCAAAAAGAGTACACATTTAGGCCGCCTTGACTTTTTTTGAGGTTTTAGGGATTTTAAAAAACTTTGACAACCCTTAAAAGGCACTTTAAATTAAGTGAGAGAGCTGGCTCAAGAATTGGGACCAACATGGATTTTTCCTGAAAATTTCAGATTTTTTGCTCCAGCCGTTTGGGAGAAATCGTGCGTACGGCGTACGGTGGAAATTTTTATTACAGATTCGGATTCTACACCCTTTGAAACGTAAACCATGAAATTTTCAGGGGGGTTAGAATTTTTTTCCATAGCGATTACAATGGTTTATTATTGAATAATAAACCAATAGAGAGACAGTCACGTACGTTATTACAATAGTATGATTCTCAAAGTGAAGCTATCAGTTAGGGTTCAGCCCCATGTTTAGAAGAAGTTCCAGAACTGATATTTCAGGCCTTGTTATGTAATTTATCCTCAGAAAAGCGCGCTGGGTATTAAAAGAGTAAAACTAAAATCGACCCCTTTTTCCACTGCACAACGGAAAGCCCATGCAATAAACGCCAATGCAATAATTTAATTTGGAAACTTAATTAGGCTTTTGTTACAAAGAAGAATAGAAGAGAGTAAAAAAGGTTCCGCGAGAACGGTTTCCCATAAATAGCGAGGAAAGGGGGCCAATAGGAGTTTGCCGGTTACTGGACTGTTTTGTGGAGTTATGGGAGCGGGAGGAGGTCTTTCCCTAGAGCTATAGCGGAGGGTTCTTCTCTAGAATGGTGGTGAGGGCAAAGGGGCCCAACACCCTGCCTGCCCGTTGTCGTAAAGTCGTCCTTATCGTTAATCCTATTACAGGGCAGTTTCCTACACCCCCTCTCCCTTTCCGCCATTTCCTTACCAACATTGTCCTCGATATCTTCACTTTAAAAGATACCCCCCACTCACCACGTGGTCTATCCACGTTTTTTTCCCCTCCTTTTACCTTCGAAGAAAGACGAAAAAAAAGGAAGAATCCCAGGTAAATTAATTGGCCCGGAGCAAATCCAATTCCGGGAGGGAGAGGGTACCGGCAGGGATACCGGACAAATGGCTACCATCTTTTTCGGGAAAGCCGTGAGGATCGGTGGAGGGGGTAACTGTAACGGAAAAGCTACGAAAAGGCAGAACTACTAAAGGCCCAAGGCTACCAGCGCAGCTGTTCTCACTTTTCCTTTTGCAGATTTCCTTCCCAATTTATTTCTCGCTAATGAACTTAGGCAAGAGAGATGGTAGGTAATGTTGAGAAAAGATAGAGAAAGACCTGAAACGAGAGAGAGGACGAGAGCGGTCCTAAAGACCGATAGCTAATGGGAAATTACGGAGGTGTAATTGGGATGGAATTTCTCCGGCTTCCGGCAATCCTCTATAGCGCCATTTTTTCACCCAACGCAAAGGTGTTTCAAATATCAAATTTGAGTGGCTTTTTTTCGTTCCTAGATAAAAGATGAAAAAGCAAAAAAAAAAAGGCCCAAATTTCGAGGGAAAAAAAACGTTTGAGGACGGAAGAGGCAGAAATACGATAACGACACACGAGTTTGTCTGTGAAGATAATTTCGAGAACACCCATTAAAGGTTATGGAAAGGGATTCCGTGGACCGGATGAGCTTTTCAACGTATTTCGTGAAAAAGCAGTCAAGCGAGGTGGTGAGAGCCCCACGCCTCACTGACTTCACACTTAAGAAAACCAACTGTGCGAAAATTTTCTCTCTCGCGTTTTGACTTTCGAACTGAAGCGAAGGGGTCTACAGATGAAATGTGTTCCCGGCAGGTCTTTCATTTCCAGTTTTCACTCTTTCGGAAGCAGAAGGTGTAGTGTTTATGTGTTTCTTTATCAAAAGAAGTTTTCGAGCTTATTTATTTTGAGAGCGTAAACGTTCAACACGCGAAGGTACCTACCTCTATATTTTACAACTCTTTCTGCGCAGAAAAATTGCTCTTTTTACGTGTGCGGCCATGCGGGAAAAGTGTCACGTTAATTGTATAAGACTTGAAATCATCGGAGCGTTCATCATTTCTGGAGTGACTACCAATATCGTTCAACGTGATATAAAATATAAAAATAAGGAGTTTGACAAATATTACATGCGACAAATGTATTTGAAAAATCATTAGTTGTATGGTCATAATCATACAGTCTTGCTGTATAAACATATCATCAACTTTTCCCATTTGCTCAACAAGGTGAAAGACTGATACAAATGTGATCATGTATAAACCAGGTCATTCAAACCAATATAAAGAAATAAAAGGAAAGGAAAGAAAGAAGGAGGAAACACCTATTTCTACGTAAATCACTGATCTGTGTATATTGGACTTATTCCAGGTGCCATCAAAAGAGTCCCATTTATATTCCATCGCGGTATTTGGATTATTAACGGTGTTAGCGACAAGGATCCCTCAGCTGACCACTGAGTCTCCATACTTTTTTTTTTTTATTTTTTCTGTGGCAGGTGAGGAAATCTTTGAGATCCTTAGGTGGAAATCGGATCTCCTAAGATACCGAAAAGGAACCGCACTTTGGGTTATGTGGGATTCAAACCCACTAAAACCTCACCTTCCATTTCCCACGACGAAACTCAGCCTAGAACTGTTTGACACATTACTTCAGGCTGGTTCTAGGGAAGGATTTAGTACTCCTCTCGGTCCGTGTTCTCCCTGCTCTGCCTCTCCCGTTCCTTCACAGCCTTCATTTCCAGGATCTTTTCAGAAAAGGATGCTACAGCGGTCCAGTTCTGTTCACGCTCAAGCATTTTACTTAAGACGCATTCTGGTGTCACGTCCTGAGGTGATAGCTCCAGTGTCTGCTGAAGCCAACTTCTGTTGGCAGTCCAGAATTCACATTTGAAAAAAGTATGGAACACATCATCATCCTCTTCCTTGCAATGAGAGCATGCTGGGTCATCCACTTTCCCCATCCTATGCAAGTAGGCGTAGAAGAGTCCATGGCCTGAGAGGAACTGTGTCAGGAAAAAGTTCACCTCTCCATGTGGTCTGTTCATCCATGTGTCGATACAGGGTATTAGGCGTGCAGTCCATCTTCCTAGGTGTTCTCCTATCCACATCTCCTGCCAGTTAGCCATTGTGCGCTGCCTTTCTTCCTTGGCGACTGTATTTTTAGTTGTTTTCTCCCTTTCTATCGAACGTACGTTTCCGCTCTGCTGCAATGAGTTGTATTGGGATGACTCCCGCAATTACAAGTATGGCTGGTTCCGACTCAGTCCTGTATGCACAGGCGATCCGTAGTGCTCCTCTTCGTTGGACTGCTACCATTCTCTATCGGTAATAGGCGATGTTCAAAGCGTCCGCCCACACCTCCGTACCATACAACAGAATAGATTGGACCACTCTCATCATCAGGCGACGCTTGCATGGTCTCGGCCCATTCATGTTTCGCATAAGGTGGCTGAGAGCTGTTGTTTTCTGCGTTGCTTTGTCCGTTGCTTTTTTAATTTGTTCCCAGAAAAGAGTCTCCATACTTTGTCATTGGCTTCTTGGTGCCCCAGATACAGTTGGCTGACTCCGTCTTGAATTCACCTCCGGGAACGCCAACCTTTACCAGTCCCTTTGTACGAAACAAAAGCTGATATCAAAAGACCTACTATATTTTATTTTATTTTAGATCCCCAACAGCTGATCAGTGCATCTTACGTTATCATTGAGTGACTAATAAATACAACTCTATGAACACCAACTTTACTACTTTCTTTGTACGGAACAAAAGCTGATATCAGACTACCGGGCTGTAATATACCGTATATCGGAAAAAATTCACTAACAGAACAACTGAAATTTAACAGGATAAAATATAACCTTATCTACTCTTCGCTTGTTCGCAAATATATAAAATTTATATTTAATATGTTATGAAAAACTCGTTCGGAGACTGCGATATGACTATTACATTCGTGTAGCATCCACAGATCTGGCATCAACGCGTTAAAAGACCTGCGATTTGTGAGCGGACGGATGGTCCTACAGCAACTGGCGTGGCCCTATTCGATTCAAGAAACTTTCTATCTGAATCAAACAAAAACAGCGAGAGTTCTTGAGATTTCGGTTTTTGGATAGATTGATCCTTGAATATAGGTAATCCTTCCGGGTTGATTGATCAAGGTACTGAGATCGCTGCCACATCCCAGATCGATGTAGGATTTTTGAATGAAAATTCATACGCTTTGGTCCAGTAGTTTCAAAAAATGCTTCGGACAACGGACGGGCGGATTTGTTTTCGATTTTTGAAATTCACGTATCTTGAAACGTAAACTAAGAACTTTTAATTAAACTTTAAGATTAAACTTTTTCTCGGTCGATCAGATAATAATGAACCCAATTGAAAGTGTAGTATTCAGTGCTGTGTGGAAAATAATTAAAACCCAGGATTCTTTTCGGAATGCTTCAAAACAAGTTAAGGTGACGAAAATAACGGCAAATTAAATTTTAAAAGTTTCGGATCCAACGTAATGTCTTCATTTTCTTTCGAATTTTGTTAAAATGACCCTCCGACTCCAAAATCGGCTTGAGGCCATTCCTTAATGGATATCATTGAAAGCGTCTCGTACGCTGGTTATATAAACGAGGGTTGACTGTGGTACCAAATAAATTGTACCAGACAAACTGAGAAATGAGGGAGGTAAAGAGGAGGATGTGGACGAATGGGGATCCCGCACGGTTCCCCCAAGGAGCCGGCGCTTCTCAACGGTCACCATCTATCCGCGGCCGGGCCTGCGTGCTTCGGCCGATGCTGGCAGATCACTCAAAAGGTTCCAAACGTTCCTGGCAATTCATAAATTTTAAATTTTATTAAGTGCATTGGGAAACCAAACTAGTGTGTGCTTTGGCAGTGCATTTTGGTTTATAATTGATTCGATTTTCTTTGAAAATGAAGCTGTTATATATTTTCTTTGAAGAAATCAGTTCTGAAGCTTTCACTAATTATTCCCGGATTTTAACGCTTTGTAAAGGGTGTGCCACGAAACAATCTCCCTTTCTCCCAAAATCTTAATTTCTTGCGTTAAAAGGTTTTCTCTTTAAATCTGCCTGTTTTTCACCAAGGATTCTCAAATGTGCACTTTACGCATGCCGCTAGTACGCAAATGTGCGCAGTGCACTCCAAATTCGCTTTTTCAAATGAGAACCCCCAGCTTTTATTTCAGACTCCCAATCTTCGCTCAAATTCATGAAGATTGAACCTCTCATCTTTTATTTTATTTTAATTTTTTTAATTAATAACTTCAAATATCTCCCCGTTGGGCACAGCATACTTACCCAAATGTGCACTACGCATATTAACTTTGTTTTTTCATAAAAGAACTCCCGTTTTTTATACCGAATGATGATCCTACCCTCGATTGCATGAGAGCTTGATTGTTTTTTTAAGCATCAAGTTTCCTTTTTTACACTAACCCGGGTGTAAAATTGTTAAAATTTAGTCAAATAAAAAAAACGGATTCCATCACGTGAATCAGAATTGAAAAACAACGAAAATTGATGTGTTACACTTTGGGTTCGCTAACAATCGTTTCCCCAATTTCGATTACTTCACAACAAGGCTATTTCTCTCCTTGTTCATTTTTCGTCTATCTTTTCACAGGGTTGAAATTTTTTTTTTTTTAAATAACCTTTAATGATTTTTTATTGATAATGTGAACCAAAAACTTGATAGATAGTATAATATACTATTCAAACGAATAGTATAGTATACTATTCATTTGAACTTTTGAATAGTATAATACACTATTCAAAAGACAAAATATATTATATCTTGTCTTTTGAATAGCTATCTATTTGTTATCAGAGCACGGAATTGTTCATCATTCATCCGTGATTCGTTTTGAATTGACTGGAGGGCGTCGTCCCTGATGCCGCCGAGAGTGCTACACGGCGCACAGGTCAACCCCTCCTTCAAGACCGCTCGGTCGTGCGGGTTTTGCCTAAGCAGCTCCTACGATGTTACACTTGAGAAGGGCTGCCTGCAACAAGATGTTGGTAGACCTACGATGAGGTACTTACTGATATGCATCTATTCTGAAAGCTATAAAGTTACTGCAAAACATTAAAGTACATTCCCATTACGGAAATGGTGCTTTATTCAACAATATTCTTTAGCTAAGTAAATTTAAATCGTACTAACTGCGAATCGATAGCAATTTAGTAATTAAAAATTGTATTTCGGGGGTTTTTTCTTCATTGTTATTTTTATTAGTATGTTTATTACCTAGTAAAACCATTCTACTCTATCAAGTGAGAGATCTAAAAACTATTGTGTTGTTTCATGTTGCGCTGAAAAAATCATCTTCCATGTCCAAACAACAAGAAAATCCCTGAATTACGGGACGAATTACGTAGAATTTTGTACAAAAATCAAATTGCCTTTGCTCATTCTATAAAAAAACTACAAATAATGAGATACAAAAAATGTTACCATGTTAAATAACTACTGAATAACATTATCAAGTTAATTAACTTCTTTTAGTGAAGACAGGAAAATAGTAGATCGTGGAAATAATTAAACTGATTGTCGTATTCAAACGCAATAATGTAGATGTGTATTTTGTTTGGGTGAAGTCACATGTAGGTTTATTGTACAATGAGAAAGTAGATGTGGCGGCTAAGGGATCACGGATGGGTCCTTATTTGAATTACGCGAGACCTAAGGAGGAAATATATATGATAGTGAGACGAGAATTGAAAGCTAGTTGGCAACAATTATATGAACAAGAGGAAGCTGGGACCTTCTATAAGAACTTGAACCCTAGAATAAACATCCCATGGTTCAAAAAAATTAATCAGAATAGACGGTTTATGTGTCCTATGTAGATCACGAACCAATCATGCTGTGTGTCCGGAATACCTATATCGAATTAATCGTAGAGAGGAAGCAGAGTGCGATTGTGGAAATCCGACGGGTAATATGGAGCATATTATTATGGATTGTCCTATATATGATCTGTCTAGGATCACCATTTAACCGTATCACGGAGAAGATTGCTACCCCATTTAATTATAATACATTATTATTAACGAAAAATGCAGATGTGTGGGAAGATTTATATAAATTTGTACAGAATAACAATTTAATTGTTTTAAAAATATATATGTGTATCGGTGTGTATGTGCGTATCCACCAATAAACCATATATACCATTTAGTGACATGGCTGTAAAACTGATGTTAATGCCAAATGGGGGAAAAAAATTGAATTATATAATAAATGAATAAAGTAAGTAAAGAAAGTAACATCAATTAAAAAATGTGAAGATGACCATTTATTTAGAAGAAAATGTTTTTTATTTATTTATTAATTATTATTTATTTAATTTAAATTTGCAATTTGGTATATTAATTAGATGAGCTATACTTGAATCGAATATTTTTTTTAAATGTTCATGAATCCAAGTGTAATATGGCTGTATGTTACTTTTAACCATGCCAATAAAAGTAAATAATAAAAAAAATAGTCCAATTCATAGAGAGTTATACCTTTACGTCCAAGTTAAGAAGACCTCTTCCTTACACTAAAAATTTATTGTCAAACAGTACCGAAAACACTAGTATGAATAAAATATCATTTTTATTCGAAGGTCTTACCTACTGTTAAGCGCTATCGATTCAAAACTGAACCAACAAAACATATAAAATATTGATAATTTGTGTAAATAACAATGAGTTAATCTAATAAATCCATTTTCGTCATTATTATTTAATTCAGGTCATGTGTTCAAATTACAGAAAGAAACTTTTCCGATCTCACGGATCTGTACATCGCTCTTTTAGAATTCTTAGTTCCCACCATCTCGGAGCGCCTAAAACTCCTTTTTCTTTAAAAACACTTTTTCACTCCAAAGTTCAAAAAGTCTGGAGAGCTTTCACCCGAAATGAGGAACCCCATTAATGAAATAGCTAATTAAACAGGTCAGGAAGAGGAGGAGGAGTATTGTTTGTAACAGGGTGGCTGTTTGGTAGGACAGCAAGATAGGGTGAAGGAGTAAAGGAGAATAAAGGATAGTGGGCCGGGTGCTGGGGTACGGATAAGACGGGGGAGGGATCTAGATAAATTCCTCTTTCTCTGGAAGCTTGTCTCTCCCCAAGGCAAGGCTGAATTAAAAGGTACGTTAGTAAGGAAGTGTTTAATTAAGGGAGCCAATTTTGTCTTGGAACCTCACGATAAAGTTGGGTGATTTAGTACGTTGCTCATTAGAATCGATGTTTGGTGATGTGACGACTAGACTGGCTCTAATGAATACTGTCTGAAGCAACTTGAAATGATACATACTCTTGGACCCAGGTTCTTTTGGGCTACACTCAAAGTTATCAATTGGTCTTTAAACGTTAAAAGAAAATTTACCTTTGGAAGTATTCCCCACTAAAAAATCTTGGGTACAAAGGCAAAGCAGTTAAAAGCTGCTAGAACAGAAACCAAGAATCAAGAGACATGAAAAACGCGATTAAATTCTTTCACTGGGGTTTATTATTCAATGATTCATGATTTGAATTTCTACTAAGCTATGGAGTGTGCGTGTTTTACAGGTGATAGAGTGGTTATTGAATTTCAGGAGGCACACAAATATGATCAACTGATCAATCGAAATAGGGATTTTGGTTGAGAACCGATTTAAGTGCTCTATGCATGAAAAATGCAAATCTTTCACTTTTTTATTTTGCGTTCATGAAATTACAAGCTTGGAAAATTGTTTCAGGATAGAGCGATTTTGAATTTGAAAATTTTTAATCTTTCGTACAACCGATTCAATGCTTATCAATCAAGGCCGGAACTATACATTTTGGGCCCCCCTGCGAAATCTATCCTGGTCCCCCCTTAACAGTACGTGTTGCTGATATATGTTCTGCACAATGACATATAGTTTCTCCGTAGAGTCATCATTCAAGCACCTCTTCTTAAAACATTGTTAAATGATTAACAGGAGTACAATCCAGTTCTTAGCGACCGACCCAACAGTTCTCCTTGTAGGCGCCCCCCCCTTCTAAAACATTGTCATGATTTTACAATCCAGTTCTTAGCAATTTTTATCCGACCCGACGTTAAAATTAATCATTTAGGAGACACTCCTTCAACTAACCTTCGGGTGGGCTCCTTCCGCCCTTTATTATCCCAACATCACCACTTTTCCGTCCGCCCGATGGGGTCATTCGTGTACCTGCCACCTTGGTAAGCACTAGCCCCTCTCGGAGCTTTCATCTCCGTTTACTAGCTCCCCTCCTCTGAGCTAGAATCCCATATTTGTAGGTTGCATTGGCAATTTTTCATCTTTGGTACTTAAACGTGTAAAATTAATCATTTAAATGATCTGGCTGTAGAACCATAGCAGTCTACTGTCCCCTTTTTTATGCATTTGAATGTGTTGCAACCTAACTCAAAATATGCTATTAGGTCCTCAAAATATCCCTTTTTAATATTTAAAATAAGGAAATGCTTTTGGAATTTCCAATCATTCCATGAAACACGATGCAAAAAGTATATTCATACTTTTAACCCTTTTGATCCTACTCCCAAATATATACGGGCTGTCTGAATGCTCTCGCTGGCCTTCGCCCGTATATTTACGGGCTCCTCTGAATGCTCTCGCGGGCCTACGCCCGTATATTTACGTTTTCCGAAATGCCGCTGAGGATCTACTCCCGAATACATACGTTTTCCCTCCTGCCATCTTCCGGTTGGTCACCTAACTCGTTGTTTCACAGAATTCCGCTAGATGTCGACTCTTTATGCAATTTTGACTCTGTTTATCGCCGACAAGCCGAATCACGATCGTCATAACATTGTTTATCAGCAAATACGTGTGTGTTATTTCTGTTCGGGTGCTAAGTTAGTGAGTTTATGTATAGAAAAAAAGGAAACAATACAAGAACCTCTGGCCAAATTTCAGCTGGAACTAATCAGAGAAATGTTGGCAGAGTACCACTGGGAAAGACCAAAAAGTGGAAATAGAAGATCTGAAGAAAATCTGCTGAGGATGGCAGGTCGGCATTTTCCTTCTTTGTTTCCAGCGACCGAAAAAAAGAAGAAAGCATCAAAAGTGTGCGTAGTCTGCTCAGTGTGTTGTCCCATGTTTTGAAATGTATCACACCTTGAAAAATGTTTAAAATATATGCTTACATTCGTTCTGACCGATTTGTTTTGAAATAGAAATATTACATGAGTGAAGGAAAGTTTCCAGCGCAAAATTTTTTCTAGTACCTACCTACCTACCTACCCAAAAAATTTGTTTGCAATTTGTCACCAGTACAGAAATATCGCTACAGAAAAATTTAATGCTACAGAATTTGTGTTATCATTTGACATGAATTGATGTTACAATTCATAAGTTCCTTAAAACATGACGTTTTCATGTAATAAAATAAATTTTTAAAGCGATGAATGTGTTTTTTAAATTTACTCTCACTCTTATTCAGAAGTTTCAAATTTAGTAAACATTTTTTTTAAATATACAAGAATAAAAACAGATTATTATTATTTTAACTGTAAAGCAATCCCCAATCATAAAAATGTATGTTCAACATCTCTTTTTATGCTTCCTTCCTTCAAAAAACTGTGACAGCACCACATTTCATTCATTTCCACTCTCTGTCACCGATATGCCAGTAACCGATATTTCCTTGTCACTGGAACCGAAGTCACCGATATTTGTAAGTCACTGGATCGCACATTTCTAGCCCTGCCAAGAAGGTGGAAGAGCAAAAACTGCCATATTGTGAAGGTCACTACAATCAGAGAACCAGCCGGTCAAAATGGATTCTTCCTCCACGGAAGAAATCGTGTTTTACCGCCATGGTAAACGCATGGAGCTACAAACCTGTGTTTCACGAGTAGGAACAACAACAACAAAGAGCCTTCACGCACCAATCAGATCTCTCTTTTTCATTTTATTGGTGATTAGGTTTTGAGTTCTTTCCGTTTTCGTTCTTATTGCTTCAACTCTTCTCATAAACATACTCTTTCATACATTACTCAATTCCCTTGATTTTAGACTTTCTCCGAGCTCACGAAACATTTCTAGTAAGTACTCAACATTGTATTTTAAAGACTATTACGTAGTTTCACTAGTAATTATTGTGATGTACAGGATCATCATATTGACGGTTTGGTGAAAACGAATCTCATGTAATCCGAATGAGGTTACTGTAGAGTCCATCGTTTGTAACTTGTGCTAAGGTCCTGATGTTCTCGTTTTGTCAAAAATCAAAACGTTACGATCTGGTTCATAGGATGCAGGAAATTTTAAAACAATTTAATGTGAAGTGTCCAGTGATATTCATATGGCAGTATCCATGTACTTGGTAGTTAGTGCAGGGCACTGTTAGCAATTCATTGCCCTTCGTGTGTAGACACTTGCCATAAGTGAAAAGGGTGTACGGAGTAGAATTTTATAGTAATTTTATTAACCGCTATCGGCTGTGTATTTCAAATGGTTCATCTACCACCTGTTTTCGTGGGGGTTTCGGTTTATCCTCAGTAGACCGATCATGCTGACCCTATTCGGTGTACATGCAGTCCAAAGGGGTCGTCGGGTTCGTGTTTTGATCATGAACGTCCTTATAAAATAAATACAAAAACTGATCTACATCTTTCTTGATGAACTGTATAATATACAGTGGGGTTCCGAGTAAAAGTGACCAAGTAACATTTGCAAAAATTTACCGGAGAGCGATCTGAAGTTTCACCTATTTTCTTCTTACGAACACTAGTTGTGTGATGTCTCATCCGACTATGTTTCGATTTTTCTTTATCCTGTAGGTAGTTAGCTAGTGCCCTCCTCTCATATCGTGCTTCAAAATTCACTTCAGATTAAATAAGAGCTGTTTATTCGGAAAACTCTATTTGATCATTTTTACCTGCCTGGAGTTTCAAGCTTTACTCATTTGGTCAATTCAATTCTTCGAAAATCAGTCGCATAGTTACATGAAATTGAGGATTGAATAGTTTTTTCGTTAATTTATCGTGTTGCCAAGCGTCTAATAACAATGATATACCTATTTCTGTTAGAAAAGGTTATCCATTACCTATCACTGTAATTGGTCATTTTCACCTGCCCACTATGCAATCTTACAAATCTTACACAGTAAAAGTGATCAAATGGCAATTGATAACATTTACATGCACCAGCGAGAGTACATTTATAATCCATCTCGTGTTTTGTGGTTGAGTTCAAATGCCATTTGGTCACATAAAACTCTTTGGGTCAGGCAGGTAAAATTTATTTTCAAGTATTTCTTGCACATCAGTTTGAAGATAACGTTCTTAGCAACAACACACAGTAGACAACGTTCCTTAGTACCGGAATGACAAAAAAAGCTCATTTTGAAAAAAATGTTACTTGGTCACTTTTACCCGGAACCCCGAACATATTATGTTTACGAACATATTATGTTCTGACAGTGCAGCTTTGTTCATGTTGATTTCTGATTCGGACTCGGTTCAAATGATTTTGAGGATGTTGCCCTCGAATCATTGTGCGAATTCAACTAGTAGTTGTATCAATTATTAAAACTATCAGCATCATTTACGGCTCGATTTATGATAAAGTTAACAATAATAATTTCACCCTGATTTCTACAAAATCCAAAATGGCGAGTGCGAGTCGCCAACAGGTGGATGAAGTTCTAGGGATGAGTAGCATTTCGCGTGTGAATATCCTGGTTACTTATCGGGTTTGAATCCTGTAGGTGCATTAAGAAATGAATATGTTGATTTCACTTCTGCCGATTCTGATCTACTCATTAAAATTACATCTATGTTAAAAGAAGGTTCAAAAATTAAAGACTCCTATCGAAAACGGAACAATATTCCAAGGTATCGAATGTTGCTTATAAAAGTCATAATTTTTACCTCTTCTTTTTCTCCGAAAAATTTCTATATTAGAAACATAACATAACAACTGAACATAGCCCATCAAATTAATTTACATTAATACAGTAACTACAGTTTGTAGAGGTACCTAATAGCTCAATGGCAACTACTATACTCTACATGATCACTTCAAACACTTGTCACATTGTCACGTCACAAGGTCGAGAGGTTTTGTTCTATCCAGACGTCGGATGACGTTGCTGTTGTCTAATAATCGTAGAGCTTCTGGGTTCATATGTTGATGAAGCCTCTGCTCGTGTTTAGCGGCAAAAAGTTTGATCACCTCACTGACTGGTTCTATCTTGAGGTCCCGATGGAGGTCGTCATTACGTACGTACCAAGGAGCGTTGACAATACTCTTTAGTACCTTTTTTTGAAATGTTTGGATTATTTTGATGTTGGTCTTTTTTTGTACAGCCCCAGAGTTGAATTCCATATGTAAAAACTGGCCTTAGAATTTGCTTGTACAGAAACAATTTGTTATGTAGGGATAGTTTAGAGTATCTTCCAGGCAATCAATTCATTTTTCGGAACTTGATGTTTAATTCTTCTTTTTTTTTAATTACATGCTCTTTCCATCTCAGTTTTGCATCAAGAGTCATCCCAAGATACTTCGCTGTATTGGCAAAAGGAATTTCTCTTCCGTTTAGTATAACTGGTATTTTAGTAATATGCTTGTTCGTGAAATTGATGTGAGCCGATTTCTGCTCATTGAGCTTGAGGCGCCACTTCTTTGTCCAAGTACTGACGTTATTAATAGTCTCCTGTAGTTTCCTAGTTGCATCCTCTACTGTATCTCCTACTGCTAGAAGTGCTGTATCATCGGGGAAAGTTGGCACTATTGTGTCGTTATTGGTAGGTATATCACGAGTATACAGAAGATAGAGCAAAGGGCCAAGCACGCTACCTTGCGGGACACCTGCCCTTATCTTCCTGAGACTGGAATACTCTCCCTCATGTTTCACCCTGAAATGTCTTTCAGCTAGGTAAGATTTCAAGATTAAGTAAAATTCTTTTGGTAAGTCTCTTTCGAGTTTGTACTCAAGTCCTTGATGCCAGACTTAATCAAAAGCTTGGGAAACATCCAGGAATCCATCCAGCTTGTTGAGAAAAAAATAAGGTAAAAGTCGAGAATAGGTGACCCCTTCCTTATCAGACCGTCGCCATGTTGAAAAACCAGATGTCTCCTATCAATGTAGTTCCACCCTTTCGATACAAAAATCGAAGATACGGGTTAATTCTACGGATAGGAAACATTTAACAAATCCTAACTTTTCAATATGGCGGAAAATAACTGTCATTTATTATTATTTGTGAGATTGTGAAATTTCAAAGTAGAGGAGGAAACCCATTAGGGGACAAATGCAGACATGTGTTCGTCTAGTTAGCTACTCTGGATGCTTGCATCTCAAAAACAAAACAAATCCTAAATCAATCCTTTTAGTAAAGAAAGATCAGTTCAAATCTACACTTGTGTCTCTGCATATTACAAAAACTTTTATCGATATAACGTTCGTGAAAATCATTCCTTAATATATGGCAGTGGTATCCATATTTTATCCTATATATCGATGAAAGTACACATCGATACATGTTCGTTGATAAGAGGTAGGGGTCACCTATTCTCTACTTCAGCCAAAATGAATAAATTTTGCCATTTTTAGGCTTTTTTCTGGGCAGTTTTTAAAATTTGACCCATTCATTGTGCTCATAAAGTATTTTCCAACAAACTCGTCATTTCGTTTAGGATGCTCGAGTTTTTGGTGCAAGAACGAGTGGAGAACGATTTTCGTATGATGAAAAATTATGTAGATATAGGTCTCTAGCAATGCATTTATTCTCTGCAAAAATCGTTATGAAATGAAACCGCTAATGCTGCGAAGTTACTTCTAAAATCAGGGCTTAGAACCCGGTTAAAACTCGTCATTTTTCGCTTATTGTTAGGTTTTCAATAATAAAGAGCGTGAGAACTGTTATTGGCCATTCCTCGTTCTTCTCCCCGATTTACGTTTTATTAAACCTCTTACCACTTATACAAACTCCTCATCCTATACTCTCACAAAACGATACAACTCGGAAATTCCTTGCATTCAGTCAAAGCCACCTTTTCAGCCATTCGTTAAATAATAATTGTATTGGAAGAAAAAATAGTGTATGGATTATTTGAAAACGCCTGTTCAGTGAAAGATGAGATACAAATTACTATTCGTGTTTTTAGTGTTACAGAATGATGGATCCGGGCGAAGAAACACTTGTATGCCCATACGACATGGCACACGCTGTACTGAAAAGCAGAATGCAATTCCACTTACAAAGGTGTCGGGCTGCGAATCCCAACATGGAAAAGGCGACTTGTCCGTATAATTCAACGCACGTGTACAACTATGTGGAAATGCCCGTAAGTTGAACCACTGTACTTACTGAATTCAATTCAGTCACTAAAGACGTCTGCAGTAATTTTAATATTCCTAGTAAATACTTGACAAGTATCGTTATAATTGATACCATAACGAGATCCATGATTTCCCGGCTATGTTTAATGTGTTCAATCGGAAATGTAATTTGTAAAAAATTTAATAGAAGAGGTTTTTTTTTGGTTTATTCAATAAAAAACCATTGTAATCGCTCTTGAAAAAAAATAATTAACCCCCCCTGAAAATTTCATGGTTTACGTTTCAAAGGGTGAAGAATCCGAATCTGCATTAACAAATTTTCCGCCCGTACGCGGTACGCACGATTTCTCCCAAACGGCTGAAGCAAAAAAGCTGAAATTTTCAAGAAAAATCCATGTTGGTCCGACGACGCCCCAATTCTTGAGCCAGCTCTCTCACTTAATTTAAAGTGCCCTTTAAGGGTTGTCAAAGTTTTGTAAAATCCCTAAAAACCTCAAAAAAAAAAAGTCAAGGCGGCCTAAATTTGGACTTTTTTTTGAAGAACTTTCCATGTGGAATCGAATGAGCCCCTCCCCAGGTCCGTAGCTCAAACCATTCCCGATTTATGGTGCCAACATTTGCGTTATTTTGGTTTATTATTGTTTTTGTTTTGATATCAGTAACCTAGTGATGTGGTAATGTGGATACTGGAGTGAACTCCTAAAAGGCTTTGTAGCCGATACACGGGTTGAAGTATTCAGATATGCATGAAACGCTGCAAAATTCTTTCATTGTTTTTGTTTTGGTAACCTAGTGATTTTGTAATTGGATTATTCAATTGGCTTGCGTTCATGATTTGAATTTCTACTAAGCTTTGGAGTGTGCGTGTTTCACAAGTGATAGAGCGATTATTGAATTTTCAGGAGGCACACAAATATGATCAACTGATCAATCCAAATAGGTATTTTGGTTGAGAACAGATTTACGTGCTCTATGCATATCTCCTGAAATTCAATAATCGCTCTATCACCTGTGAAACACGCACACTCCAAAGCTTAGTAGAAATTCAAATCATGAACGCAAGCCAAGAATCACCCCAGTGAAAGAGCGTTTTTGTAGCGTTTTTATCGCTACTCCTACAAATGCGCTATTGTTTACATTGGTTATTGGAGTTGTCAAGGATTGATAGGATAACGTTTTAATCCCATATGTAAGTTACCAAACTGATTTTGAAGCTACTTATTAACAATGGATGGAATCAATTAAATTTGAAAGTCTCAAAGTTAAATGTCACTAGCCAAGTAATTGAAGTAGCAACGGTGAATTAACCAAATGATTTTGTTTTTCAGTATCACAAAGAACACTGTCCTGATCGTAAAGTCGTGGACAATTTCATCTATAAGGTGGGTGACAATTCACCACCTGTAGGTCTACAGCCAGTAAGGAGTTTCAATGTTCCGATTGTTTCAGATGAAGATTGGGATACTGTAAGTTTTACATTTATGCTTACTTGTTAGAGTTTTCAAAGAAGTAGTTAATCGCCTATAATAATAGATTTCTCATCTATTATTATACGATACAGTCATATATTGTTCGCGTTCATGTTTTCTTTCTTTTTTTTTCATTGAAGTTTAATTAAGGTTTTTCAGCAGTTTTTATTAAACTATAATGACAGTTAATACTTTGAGAATAAAGTGCCCGCTATTATAAGTTTTCTGCTCCTGTCTTACTGGTGCCATTTTTCGACCCGTTGTGTGATGAATGGTGGATGCTAAAAAGAAACATTTAGGTAGTTTTTATGCTTATCGTGACTAGTTCTGCATTCGGTTACGGATGGATGAAAAAATGTTGTTGCTTCAAGTTTCTTTGGTATGTAAACTCATTTACCCTACTAGGCACAGGGGCCCGTAGCCCCAAGTCTCCAATCAATAATCAATTGAGATATGTGACACCATCGATAATTTAATCTGCTTCGATCAAGAAGTTCCTCCCCTGGTATTTCATTATTAGGGATATCTCTAATCTTCATTAATTAATCGATCTGTACAACTCCTAACGTATGCAGATGACATTGATTTGGTCAGTCGATCTATAGGAGCCATCTGCGAGGCTTACGATGACTTGGTTAGGGAAGCAGCAGCAGTTGGGCTTGAAGTTAATGAAAAGAAAACCAAATACATGCGTACAAATGCCCCCACCAACCATGGCAGATTTATCCAGATTGGTCCCCACAACTTTGAGCGGGTTAGCCCCGAAATTGAGAGAAGGATAGTTGCTGCAAATCGGGCATATTTTGGGCTGCTGAAACAAATGAAGAGTAAAACTCTCTTCCGAACTAGCAAGCTCCGTTTATACAAAACATTGATCAGACCCGTCTTGATTTATGGATCAGAGTGCTAGACTCTCACAGTACACAATGAATCGGCCCTTCTGAGGTTTGAGGGTAAGATTCTTAGAAGGATCTATGGAGCCATACGAGTCGGAGATGAATGGAGGCGGCGCACTAACCAAGAATTAATTCAGTTATATGGGGAAAGAGATGTGGTGCACGTCATCCGAGTCAGACGACTTCGTTGGGCAGGCCATGTAGTGTGAATGGAAGACTGTGAGATTCCTAAGAAGATGCTGAGCAAGATGGGTCGCATTTGATGCCAGGACCACTAAGAGATTGGAAGGACAGGAAGAAACCTGGAGGAATTTGTTGAAGGAGGTCTTACAATTGGGCCAATGAAGATGGAAGATATCTCTAATCACTGCATTTGATGACCCAGGACCATTTTGTGGATGAATGTGACACCTGCAGTTCACTTAGCAAATGAATAGGACGACAGTCTCCATTCTGAACAAACTGCTATCTCATGGATTGATTATCTTTGTTGAATTCGGTAAATGATAGTCATCTGATCTCTTTTCCGCGTCATTTTTGTCCTCATGCAAATTTTCATATAAATACCTATTTATTCAATATAATCTCTGTGATGAGTATAGTATCGACCAGTATAGTTTAGTACATAGTAAATTTAATCTGCTGCATCAAACCACACACATTTTCAACCTCTACTGAAACATGTTGTCAAGAACGTTTGCGACCTGCAGGTTCGAACTATGGCCTTGTTTTTTTGTAGTTTGAACGTCATCATCCACGTCTTGTGATAATGACAGTCAACAAGTTCCTTGTCAATCGATACTGAAACCTGTTGGAATCGATATAAAACAAAAAATGTCAATATATAGATGTCACTTCAGGTCGATATTGACATTAAGTTGTGTATTGCAGAAATGAGGTTTGTGACTTAGTTTTTCTGTTCCAGGAAGCTCCAGCTGTTTCCGTCCTGGACCAGGTAAGGGAAGGGGCTCAGCACAAAGGTGTACTCCTTAACAGCAAAATCGGCGCGCCAAAGGCTGAAAGGAAATTGAATCGATATAATGAACGTCTTAGATACCAAGCTGTTACTTCAGGAAACCCTCAACTTGCAGAGCAAAAAGTGAGATATTATCAATATTTGACCGATATTAATTCTTAAATTCTCATATTTATTACCCCATTCTCTATATTACTATACCATGTACATCTTCTAACAGGCCCGACCTTCGACATCTAATGGATCACCCATTCATCAAAATCAGCAGCCAAAATTAAAACCAGTGAGTATCTAAAAATATAATTAGCCAGCAACTTTTTTTGTTATTCCACCATGAAGGTGTCCTTGGAGAAAAACTGTACTATGTGATGGATATCGTTAGTTGGCCCCTTCCCAAATTTAGAATCCGACGCCTTCGGAGATGAATCAGATTTTTTCAAGCGTCTGGGTCATCCTCTGAGCGTGGCGGAACATTTTAAATGCATTCAGCTCATTGGAAGGGGCAACTATACCATTCCATCACCTCACATGGTAGCAGAGCGGGTTGTCGTCACTGACCCTGTTTTTATTAATGTCTTGTCACCCCCAATCATTCACATATCCCCTGTCTTAATGCCAATAAAGATCGCTTTATCGAAAGTCATGTCCCCCCTTACTTATTTCGCCCCCCCCCCCCCCCCCGGCTATTCTCAGGGAGTGTGATGGATATCGTTAGTTGGCCCCTTCCCAAATTTAGAATCCGACGCCTTCGGAGATGAATCAGACGTTTTCAAGCGTCTGGGTCATCCTCTGAGCGTGGCGGAGCATTTTCAATGCATCCAGCTCATTGGAAGGGGCAACTATACCATTCCATCATCTCGCAACTATGCAGGTTTTATTTTGCAAACAGAAAATTTCCAAAAACCCCACGCGTAGTTCTGTATTAGTCTACTCTCAAATTACAGAAAAAAATGACATTAAAATGGTTGTTTGCTCATTGGTTGATTAATCCTGGAGAAAAGGTGAACCTAACCTTCCCTCAACCCACCAAAAGGTAGTTGGAAACTATTCCCATAGCTAATGTGTGTCAAACTCTTAATTTTCCAAATTGGGGTCATATCAGTGTATTCTGCTGTTAATATTAATAGAAAAGTTCTGCATTATTTTTTGAATTAATTTAGTTTTGCATTTTTCAGGAATTGCAAGATGCTAAACAAAATCAGGAATCTGAGTGTCCCCCTCCTAAAAGTACTTCTACTTCTCTTTACGAAAGTGAAAAGAGTGTGAATGCTTCAGACTTTCCAGTGCTTGAAAAAAAAGCTCCCCAGTCGGAAATCACTGAAAAAATGTCAAACTTGGACGTTGGAAACCACAATGTTAATGGAGAAGAACGGCCAGTGCCGCCTCCCAACGCTTGGGGCAAGCCACTTGCGAGGAACCAAGACGAAAAGATATCTTGGCCGACTCAATCACCCAGGGCGCCGTCTAGCCCTGGTTTCGGATCTAGCTCCACCAGGCAACCAGTACAGCCTTCCCGTTCGTCCATGCCTTCTCGTACTCCGTCCAACCCTTGGGCCACTAATGTGAATCAACAGCGTGCCGAACCTTCTGCACATCTGGCTTCTGCCGCCCCTGGGCCTTCTTCACATCTGGCCTCTGCAGCTCCTCCAGCTAATACCGGCGCGGGAGGTAACCCTGCCATCAACAATATTTGGGCTCGTGGAATCGCTTTCAACAATTCTCAAGCTAGAATGACTTCGGATGATTTTCCCACTCTGCTTCCAATATCTTCGTCATCAAGAGGTAGGAGACCCCGCCCCTAGTCCTTCCAAAATTCAATAAATCTTTTGAAAATTCTTTGCTCCTTTTCTAAAATATCATTTAGGGCAAAAATAATTTTTGTTTTGAGAAATGTTGATTGATTTTCAAGTTTGGAGACTGGTGGTTGGTTTTTAATTTTTACATGATTTGTTTCAAGAAAAGATTATCCTGGAGAAGCGTTACTATTGCTGTGCTTTTTGACTTGGAATGTAAGCTGTTTTAATCAACTATCAAGTTCTGTTATAGGATAACATCATTATTAATGATTCGTGCATTATTGTCCTTATAAGTTACCCCAGAGTTACTTATTTTTACTAAGGTTCATTTGGAAATAATAGGTTAATTACCTATATGTGATTTATTGAAGTGGGAGTTGTGTACATAAGTACCTCTTTCGCATGATATCATATTTTGTCAATGATTTTTATATACCACTGCTATATTGTCTATTTACTGAAAAAACAAATAAAGGTTCTTGGTTATTGAGTTTTATACGGTATTATCCTGACCTCTATCCATGATGACCTAATCACTTTCCCATTAATGGATTAGGCAGTGTTAGGTAGTAGTGGTGTGTGTTAGGCAATCACACCACTTACCATATCATGAACTGAATTGTGGCAAAAAATGGGTGTTAAATTTGACATAATGAACAATGGATAAGAAAGCGACTTGGATGAAGGCACGAGCTGCCTATTAGAAATTGAGAATGAAACAAAGGTTCCAGCAAATTGTCTAAATTTGAGCATTTTGCGATAAAATAAATTTTTTATGCAAAAACACTTGTTTCGAAACATGTAGTAATAAATGATTTTGAATATTGAGCTTCTTTCTGTAGGTGCAATTTTATGGAACTTGTTTGTTGAGAAATGTTCTTGAGAGAAAAACCGGTAGGAAATTTAAGGAAAGAATCAAGGAACATGAGAAAGATTATAAAGATAGCAAAGGTGATTCTGCGTTTGCCAGTCACCTTAGGGAATCTAGCCATATTTTCAATTTTGACTTGGCAGATAGACAGTTTGTAGAATTTCTTCATTTTTGTCCTAAAAGAAGCATGTTGGATGTTCTTGAAAAATTTGAGATACTTAGAAGCGATAAAGCAGGTAAATGTTTAAATGACGTCATCCCTCAGAGCGTTTCACCATTGGTGGGTTCATTTCTCCAATAACTTGGTCCCCCACTTCAAAATGTTACCCTTACATCTGTTTAAGTCCCTTTCACTTTGTTCATTGGTTGTATCTCCCGCCCCCTTTCACTTTTCTTGTCCAATAGGATTCAAGCTCCCTTCACTTCTGAGACTATATAAGATGAGCTCTCTCAACTGCACATTTAGTTATATTTTGTTACTGATGATGACCTAACAGTCGAAATCGATTTAACTTTGTAACTCAGTATTTGGTGGAAATAGACAATTTTTTCTTCAAATTCTGTTTTAATTTTTTTTTTTTTTTAAGGTTTTTCATTTGTGTGTTCGATAATCTTTCGAAGTAAACCGCTGATCTCTGTTTATTAGACGTCATCTGAGGTACATTATCAAAACTGAGCTTCGATTGCTTGTAATTGTATTCTTAATGCACTAAAAGAGCACCGTAGATTGATTAGGAACGAAACCACCGACAAGGGTTCTTCAGTTCTGTCTCTTAGAGCAGGGGTGTCCATCCCCCCAAGCTTCATGATGCACCCCCTCTCCCCATAACAAAAATGTAAAAAATACTAGTTATTTCATCTGAAACTAGAAGATTTATAATAGGTATTTCAAACCTAGTCGGCAATAGACGAAACGTGTATATAGAAGGGTGAAAGTAATAGACATGAGCGTCCCCGGGGAGCCTTCTTCAACGCGTGTTGAACGGCTTTTTCAAAATCAGCAACACAAATGGCCGGTGACAGAGGAATTTCGACTTCCTCGGCTTTGGCAAGGCGAAAGCGAAATGCTTGGCTTCACAATTGGATCGTCAAAGACGAAAGAGGGGACATAACCCTAACCGCATTTGTACAAATAGCTGCCAAAAAGTACCATCCTGTTTAGAGCATCAACCAATTTTTAATGTTTTGACCAATTCTGTTATTTCTGGATTTTTGACGATAACACATTTTTTTAAATGAAAACGACCGTTTTCACGCCTGCTCTTTAGGTGATCACGGGGACGCTCGTACATTTCGTCAACAAACCACGTTCACCTCCGACGGGGACGCTCGTGGTATCACCCATATAGAAAAACAAACCATATTTAAATTGATTACTAGGTTCATAGTATTTACGTTCTATCTAGTGATGTAATATATTTTTAAATGTTTCAATCAACTTTAACCCCCCCCCCCCAAGTTTCAATGACGAAGGCTGCGTCATATCCTCCCCGTGGTCACCCCTGCTTATGGCTTTGGTGATGGAAATGATCAAAACTGGGAAGCTATAAACAGATTCATCGGAGAGCCACTGAAATTAATATGAGCATCCTCCCTAGAGTTTGTTAACGCATTGAGATGGACTCATTCATTTCGGGAGCTAATAAGTAAGGGAGACATGGGCGTTTTTATGACAACGGTCGATAACACGAAATAATTTCGAAAAGTAGGATTGTAAGGGGAGTAATAGAATATAGTTAGGGACAAAAGTAGTTCTAAATTAGTTGTAAAATCTGCGATGGCCAACAACAACCCAAGCTCATTCACATTACGTTCTTTTTTCTGACACAGTTTTCAGGGAGAGTGATTGGATGAACTTGAAAGGGTCCGATTAGGCTCATTCGATTCATTGAAGGGATGCTCATCAATAAGGAAATTAAAAACCATGTAATTTATTACATCTTCTGTAATTTCTTTTTAAACAACGTGAGAAAAGGTAAAAATTAGAGGGCGGCTAGAAAAAGCCACATAAAGATGGAAACGCTCCAATCGGATTGTATTTCAGACAGGCTTCACATGAATGTTGAGAAAAAACAATTTGTAGATTGCCACTGGATTAGTTGCCTGATATAAAGGAAACAGGCTACCTACCACTTTTCTTACCTGTCAAAACGAGGAAACTTCACCCTTGAAAATGAGATTTGTTAGTAGAATGAGATGGGACTGATCAGGGTCCCATTCAAGGCTCATACATACTTGGAGATCAATCCCCAATTGCCCCTGTTAGTATAAACCTCGAAAAACCATATTTTTTGCACGTTTTCGGCCCATAGTACCACATGTAAAGCGCTTTTGCTGGATTATGACCAAGTAGACCCTAAGCGGTGACCATACACGGCAGACGGACATAGCAGATTCAGAACCTACACTAGGGATGGGACATCGACGTCGGTATTATCGAAATATCGATGTTTGGCTTCGATATTACGATGTTTTGCCATCGATGCCACACAATCGATATACCGATGTTTTGGCTCCGTTAACATCGGTTTGGTTTACCCTTCACTTTTTTTTTTTTTTTTTTTTTTTGAAAATGATTTATTCCATACACTGAGAAAATTCCATCTACTGTGCTTGCTACCTAACATGAAAAAAAAGAAATATTTTCTTTCACTAAGAAAATTCCATCTAGTGTGCTTGCTACCTAACATAAAAATATTTAAAAAAAAAAAAACTATTGTAAAAAACTGAAAATATTTTCAAAAAATGTTTTCACCAAAATCCGTCTCAAAGCATTCTAAATCCACTGTCAAAAGGCACCAAAACTCATTCCAGGCGATAACTCTCGATGAAATTGAGAGAGAAAGTTCAAATTCGCACAAAAAATCTATCTAAGCTTTCAAAAGGCTAAGTTTGAAGATGGGCACAATCGCCTCACTTGAAGGGGAGATTTGGGGCACTTTCAAATGGGGGGAAATTACCCGAAAACCCCGAAGTAGGTGACTCTCTTTTATAAAGGTTTTATCACGCTAAACACAATGGTGAAATCGGATTGGAGACATCTCAATCCGTTCTAACTAGAGCAGTTTGAAGATGATAAAACAGGGTAGATGGGCAAGTTGGAAAAAAAAAATTATGAGATTCTTCAGCTTTCAAAAATTTCCTAATTAAAATGAGGTATCACAAGTCAGAAGATAAAATTGTTTTTTGTGTAATTTTTCCTTATGCAAAACTAGTTTGAAAATTTGCTCCTTTCGTCATGCTACATGACTGGAACTTTTTACTATCCTCTTCAGCGTTGAAATACCTTTAAAATGAGATATCATTAATCACAAAATAAAACTGTTGATTTTGCATCAATATTCTTCATAAAAACCGTGTGATAAGGATGCTGTTAAATGATAAGGAGACCGATATCGATGCCAACACTCAAACATCGATAGCAACATCGATGTTTTGTCTCGATGTCCCGTCCCTAACCTACACACCTTGAAACGTAGAGTAACACAAAGTTTAAAGGGGGGGGGGGGGGTTTATCACAAAGTTTTGCTATAGGAGGCTCATTCTCAAGAAAACAATAAACCAAAAAAAAAAAATCGTTTTGAGAGATGTTAATGGGTTACGGTTTTATTGTCTAACAAATTACGGTGCTTCAAGTACCTCCGCACTTCCCCCATTTCACCCTACTCTTAACGTTATTTTCTAGAACAAAACTCAAAATTCGACACGCTTCGGTGATGTTATTTACAATGAAAATACAATACATTGTTACAACAACATAATAGCTTTTGCAAAATGATTCAACATACATGGCGGCATTACTCGATAAACCGATCTTCCATTCAAATTGTCTATGTACATTAAGGTACTTGCGAATACCACTATTTATATCAGGTAATAAATACAAATTCTTCAAGAAGCGTATCTAGTATGCACTGATTTCAAAGCAAATCGAGCGATTATCACTTCCTTGCGGATTTCTTTTTGAAAACTAAACCCAATTTCCCTAACTCAGCTTCTTTTAATTTCAGTTCAGCGGCGGCCACTTTTTTCCTTAACATTGCTGTGTGTTCGTTTAATAGAGCCGTTCGCATCTCAACTTCTACTATTTCAGCTCTCCGCTTCACCAATTTCAATTCTGATTCCACCAATTCTTTTGAAAGTCGAACTGCATCTAGAACAAAAAAATAAAATAGAAAATGAGCACAAAATAATAAGCTTTACTCTTTCTCGGCGGGGGTCTGAAATTTTCATTAGTCAACAATAATGATTATGCATGAAGATTGCCGGGTGTTCTGTAGTACTGTATCCCACTTTCAAACTAAGGTTTCCCCTCAAAAATCTTACTCTTTTAGAAATTTAATGAGTGATTTTAAACCTCACTGCTTTATGTGAGTTTACTCAACGGGGAACCGATTAAATTTCGCAAAAGTAGGTTTTTTTTATCGTTTAAAAAACTGTTGGGCCGAACCAATGATTTTCCTATCGAAAAATTCAGTACTCCTCCCCCCCGCACACACACAGAGGATATATCGCTTCTCAACGCTCATCAAATCTTGCACTGGAGACACGTCGGTTTAGTAAAGATTTGTTTTGACAAGAGGTTCCAAACCAGTTCGGGATAGAACCAGAACCTACAGGGGGAGGGATAGAACCACCGAGAACTTTCGGTATTCGTTCTACTTGTCCGAACGCTTTCCGAACTAGTTTGGAACCAAAAACCTGAACGTCCCCTTCCCGCATGGTTCCGTCAGACATCGAGACCAAAAAAAAGAGGCAACAGCAACAATAACACATAATAATATTCCTACAAAAATCAAAACAACTTGACTACCTAATTTTTTTTTTAATTTTCTGACTGTTTCTGTCTGTGACTGTATTTTTGATTCTGACGACTGATTCTCTATCTGTACTTCTGCTCATCAATGGAAGGTAAGTTGGGAAGAATTAATCGCTTATCTATACTTGAAACAAAGTTTGTTTTGACAACCTCAACGGTGTACGTAGGCCGTATTTGGGCGGGAATAGATGATAACCGTTGATAACGCGATAAATCTACTGCGCATGTCTCGTACTAAAAGTTCTGGCAAAAGTCTTCGAACCACTTGAACTAGTTCTAAGTGGTTCTGGACTCCTTGTCTGAACAGCGAACCAAGAGGTTCGAGATTTTTCAGAACTAGTTCTGGCGTGTCAAAACAGCCAAAAAGGGGCGTGTTCGGTTCTGAGCCTCTTGTCTTTAACCATTCGGCTGTCTTATTGCCCCTAGTTGATACCACCGGTTATTAAGTGGGGCAGTGCTAGAGAAGAACCTTTTTCGAGATTCACTTTGAACGACTGAGACGCAATTGATGGTATTTTACCGTAGGAGGTTTTCGATAAGGTCTCATAGATCTGGATGGATCCTTCCCCGATCAAACATTTCAACTCCGACTCAACTGTACCAACAGCTCAGTTACTCTTAAGGTTTGTTTTGACAAGAGGTTCAGAACCGAACACGCCCCTTTTTGGCTGTTTTGACACGCCAGAACTAGTTCTGAAAAATCTCGAACCTCTTGGTTCGCTGTTCGGACAAGGAGTCCAGAACCACTTAGAACTAGTTCAAGTGGTTCGAAGATTTTTGCCAGAACTTTTAGTCTGAGACATGCGCAGTAGATTTATTGCGTTATCAACAGTTATCATCTATTCCCGCCCAAATACGGCCTACCTACACCGTTGAGGTTGTCAAAACAAACTTTGTTTCAAGTATAAATTCCGAGGTTTACAACAATGTCTAGTTCGTCATCAAGTTTGAGTGATGAGGACCACACCGTCATCAGTGAACCTGACTTCAGCTCGTCTGACGAAGAAGTAGTGGAGTACGTAGTTAATCAACGGCTGCGCCCAAAAACGGCGAATTAATTAGAAACCGTCGCACAATACAACGAAGTGGAATTTATCGAGTATTTTAAAGTGAGTCGGCGTGTGTTGTTAGGAATCGTCGATCGGTACGAAAACTGCCTCTGCTGCTGCCTCTTTTTTTGGTCTCGGTCTTTTTTTGGTGATCTATTCGCCCAACTGATTTATAGTTAACTAAAAGGATTGACTTAGGATCATTTTTATTTTTGAGAAACGAGCCAGCAGTCGACCAAACTGTTTTTCGAGACTCCTTGGCACTTGATACAGACAGTGGGAGGTAGTACTTGAGTATTTCGCTAAGCAACAACTTAAGGACTGTCCTTTTTTAAGGCTATAAAAACGAGGAAGTTCGTGTTTTTTATATTTTTACTTTTTGAAATGTTGACGAGAGGAGTCTAATGGTTCCAAATCATACTTTTCAAATTGAAAAAAGATGGGTTGAAGTGAAGGAATCTAGTTTCGAAATAAGAGGCGGCACTAAAGGGCATCCTGATAACCTATCAATTATTGTTCTTCTTTATAATGATCTATAAAACAATTATTTAACACTCAGCATGGAAGTCCCACTTTTGTTATTTTCAGTGAACATCCACATTTTCATTTGGTTATTTTTAAAGTTACATCGTATTTTGCCCACCTCGTTATCATCCTAAATAAGAGGGAAAAATCATACCAATCCAATATTGAAGAATACTAACCAATGGGTCTCTCTTGAAGACTTGGAGTAGACTTTGGCTTCTCGTTATTGCATTTTTCATAGGCCAATTTTTCGTATTTTGTGGATGTGCGAGGTTGATCAATAACAATATTTTCATAGGTAAATGATTCGCCTTCACCATCTGAAAATGGCACAAATGTGATGATTGTAGCATACAACAACTATTTTTTCTACAAATGTGTATGTACTGAGTGTTTATATATAAAAGAATATAGAATATATAAGAGAATACTTTTCTAACTTTTGAGAATACTTCTACTTTTTGTAATTTTTTCTACAAATGTGTATGTAATGAGTGTTTATATATATCTTAAAGGAAGAACACTTTTCTCCGAAGTTAAAAGTCCCACCAACATTTACGTTTTAGACCTTCTAAAAAACTTCTGTCTGTGTGGCGTGTCTGTCATTTGTAACACTCTTAATTTCTTCAGTTGTTATCCGATTTTGATGAAACTACAGATGTTTCATGAAGTTTGTTGATAACTTTGTATTTAACTTAAAATATGTGAGAATAAAAGTAGACGGCAGAAGTCGGCACCACCGGGAGGCCAACGCCTCGGGGAAAACCCAGCTTCCGAGGAGGGGACGCCTTGGGCCTATAAAAGCCTTAGGCCCCCCGGCGGAAACCAACCAGTGGGATCCCAACTTCTGCCTCCGCTACAAGTACTAACAAAACTCGTCTTATCCTTCCGTCACCGATACCCTCGATAAGTGAAGCGGTTTCTCTCTTAAAGAGTTCCTCGCTCCTTACCTCGAAAGAGTGGTCAAAGCGGCCTCCCTCTTCAAGGGATATTCGCTCTCACTACCTTAAATTTAAATTCTCAAGATAGTGAAGCTGTCTCCCTCTTAAAGGGACCCTAGCTCCTATATCCAGTCCAAGTGGTTGAAGCGGCCTCCCTCTTCAAGGGATATTCGCTCCCACTATTAAGCTGTTACAGTGAAGCTGTCACCCTCCTCAAGGGACCCTAGCTCCTGTAACCAGCACCGGTGATTGAAGCGGTCTCCTTCCTCAAAGGACCCTCGCTCTCACCTTTAAATGCAAATGTGCCATAAGCACGTAAAGTTAAGATATGAGCCTTAACAAAGTTCATCGTACAAAAATCAATACTTTGCACATGCAAATATACAATCCACAAAGCAACATTTACTCAGGTTCTACAGGCACAAACTCGCCCGAATTCGGAGGGTAGTCGGGAAAGAATGGTCTTACAATATAGACTTTTTGGTGGACGACGACTAGGAAACCGTGGTCGCCGAGTTGAGGCGAGCAGTTGGATGCTAACATTTCCATGACAAATAGCATCAAGGCTACCGGCTGTTGAAGTCACGTTTAACGTGACGTCAACATTCATAGGAAGTTGTATACTGTCGTTATCGTGGATTGAAGTTTGTCTTATTGAGTTGAAGTTGTATTTTGTGGATTGTTGACGAACAACACAGACGTTTGTTATTGCTACCGTGTGCAAAAAAAACTTGAACAATGCCAAAAACGGAATATGAGAAATAGGTAAAATGGGTTATAAATTTGGAAGGTTGTGTTACTGCCAACTCGTCAAGGAAAGACGTATAGGAGAACCACGGGAAACCGATTTTAGACAGTTTGGTTCGTCATGACGGACGGGACGTCACGCATGCGCAGTCTGCATTTTTCTCCAGACGGTACCATCAACGTCGTTGTGTGAACTGCACCAAAAAGTCTCTAATCTCAGATCAATTCCAACACGATAGAAACACAAATAACTGCAGCGCTGGACGTGAAATCCTACAATGAGCCTGATTTATCCTGTTTTCATCCGATTTTTATGAAATTTACTGGAGATTTGAGGGTTAACCGAAGGGTTGACAGTTCCCCATGAATTTCATCTATCACAAATCAATACTTCACTCTGCGCATCCCCAAACGTGAAATCCGTCAAGCGCCATTTTCTCAGGGTCTTGCTAAACTTTTGAGGATTGTGAAACGTAACAAGCATACATTCGGCACCATTAACAACCTTTTAAGATTACTTATATCTATTGATTAGTCATTTAATCTAAACATTCATGCTATAGTACGAAGAACCTTAAAATTGGGAGACGTTTTTTGTCCTATCTTAAAGTTGAGAACAATAAAACTGTTATATTCGATTGGAATTACTGAAGATTAATAGGTACCCCTCACCCTAATACACATATTAGCCAGCATTCAAGTCATTAGACAAATTTAGAGCAAGCTTCCCCTTAACAACTTAAAGTATGTTAATACTAATGGCACAGGCATCATAAAAAACATTACCCTTACCTGTACAGCTCATTTCAGCCAATTCAGTGGAAGTGTCTTTGATACTTCCTTCATGCAAATCTGGAATATAGTATGGAGAATAATTAAAACACTATACTAGAATTTTCACTCGTGACCCTTCAGTTTCCAACTCTAATCAATCTCGCAAACAAATTACCTTCATCGGGTTTTCTACCGACGTCATTGAGCGTCGCCAGTCTCTTATATTCGGAAACACAATGTTTAGCAGTGGCTCCATGGTTCATGATTTCTGACAAACCCCCGTAATAGTCTCTCAGGCATGCTTTGCAACGGAAATGAAATTCGTCGACTTTACTCTTTTCAACCCACGAGAATTCGGCTTCCCAGGCCGTGCGGTATCTTTGTTTGTAGGTTCGAGAAGATTTGCCTTGAGAAGCTCTTATTTGTCTGACAATCTCTTCCGGGGTAAGTCCATGAGCATTGACAGTGAATTCGGGATCGCCGTTATTTGTTTTGATGCTGGCATCATCATTATTTGCTTTCATAATACTTCCACCTAAACAAACAAAAAACTAAATGGTAGTATTAATAAATCCCATGATGAGAGCAGAGTTCTAATAAGAAGAGCAAGTGTTCATCCCACACAATTTTTTGGCAAAAATAATTTAGCAAATAGAACTTAAGTGCGGTGGGTGTGGTTAGTTTCCTCTTCCCAATTCTTGAATCCGCCGCCTCGAGAGATATACTAGACAGCTTCCAGCTTCAGGGACATCGTCTGAGTGTTGCGGGTATTATTCAACATAGAGCCCTTGGCAGGGGCAACTACAATATTCCACTACCTGTTACATATTAGCATGAGCGTGCTCAAGACCACTCTTATATTACACACCACCACTACTATATTATTGACTGTCCTGATGCCTCCCAGCCCTTGGATTGCCTTCCTACTAGGGATGGGATATCGAAGGCATGGTATTGATATCACTACTGATATCGGTATTGGGCTCCCTGGCATCGATACCAGTAAGATATTTGACCAGATATATCGATACTCCTGATATCAGGGATATCGATATCAGTACCATTTGAAGGAACTATTGAGAAAATTATGAGCATTTCAGAATCAGAATGGTGGTTGGGTGTGGGTTTTAGCAGTTTAGTGGGTGGTTCTGTCAACGATCTTGCATTTGCACCATTTTATTATTTTTTTCTCTCGATGTCTGGGAACTGCTGCTTCCATCTATACTTGAGAGTAAATTGAGATGGCTTTTTTCAATGTGGTTTCTCAGGTTACTCGTGTTACCCGTTTTTTTTTCACTTGCCCACATGTTTTGCACTTGGCTTTTTTGCTGTCAATGCGAACAAAAAAAAGCCACCACTTAGGTTTGGGTGGCATCGTTGTGAACACAATCACTTTTAGAGACAGTTAAAGAACAGCTAATATACGAGTAGAGAAATAAATAACGGAATACAGAAAAGAAATAAAAACAACGAGAATATTGAATAGCGTCTGTTGGTAGAGTGGAGATCACAAAGAACTAATACTCTGACGGAGATGTAGGTAGGTTATGTTAGAAAGATATCGATATCAGTTAAAGGATATCCATAGGTCGATAATATTGGTCATTATGATATCGATACTAAGATATCGAGTATCGACAGTTTGATTTCGATATTATCGGATATCGATATCCCATCCCTACTTCCCCTGGCATTGCCCCTGTTGACAAACTACTTTACAATACTGCCGTTGAATAATCAATATAAACCCTGCCTCCCATGTTATAACTGTAATGTATTAAGAACTGTATTAATTCGGGAGAGAATACGCAATCCAGAGTCAATGAAACAAAAGGAATCAACTCCAATATATTGTGAGTGCAAGTATGAGCGCCCCAAAAAAATGTTGCCAGAAAACTGGGAACTACCTGCTTCTAACCAGGCCTCCACTTTTCTCAAACCCCAATTTTGAGCAATTTAGGGTAAACCACATAGTAATCAACTACAGCACCAACTAAATTGTTTCAAGGCTATGATGGAATTATTTTTATTGATAAAACTGATTCTCACCTTCGCTCTCGTTCATAGCTTGATCTGTCTGTTGATCAACCATGGAGTCTGTGAACAATAATGAATTACGAATTGACAAGGGAAAAAACCATTAATTTAGCAAATATTTGTATAATTAAGCCTTTTTTTTTTCAGACGAATTTCAGGAGTTTAGCTTCCGTTTGAGTTTTATGATGAACCCGCATTATAATTACATTTTCATGTTGAGTGTCTTGGCACTATTCAAACGGAGCAAAGTGTGGAAGATTCTTCTGTCAGATCTACTGTTGATCAGTAAGGGTCTTTTGCATATCTTGATCATATTTTGTTAAGAGAGCTAGAGACCAAATGGCCTGTAGGCTGAACTCACTCCATCAAAGAAGAGTTTTATTTAAGAATTTTAATCATACATGTGATACGTGAAGTGTATCTGACGCCAGCTGCTTTAGTCTCCGCAGTTTCAAACTTGATAGTTACTTTTATTGATTTTAATGAGTACATGGAAACTAATTTTTTGTATAAATTTAACAAAACCTACTAATTGAATTTGTGGTGAGGTGTTCTGCTCAATAAAAATTGTATTTCTTTGTACGGATAAGAAGGAAAACAAGGGTTTGAAAAAAGAAAGCTAAGTGCTGAAAAAGCTAGGTTTTAAAAACTAGCTAGAAATCCGAAAAATTAAGTATTTGCTAAATGTTCTTACCAAAAAGCTCTTGAGCAGAAGAAGCTGATGTTGGACCTGGATCTTGAACAGCACCATCTGCATCAAAAACACAAATACATTATTTTTCCTACGGAGTTGCCCACCCACCATTTTGGTCCAACTACTGGTTTTTTCGGGGTATTTAATCACATAAGCAACTGGTGGTGTCACTTCCTTGTAACTTTGGACGAAAAATGAACTGGGGTAGGTTTCAGATCCGCAGAAATTCACTCGTGGCGAATAATTACAATTTCCGGGCCTAACAGTGCTCCACAAACCTCACAACGACACGAGCAATCAGGCATTATTCATTAAGCACCTTGAAACGTAAAATGACAAAACCAAAACTGATAAACCCGTATGTTAGAATTTGCAACGGTTTTTATTTTTATTGAAATTGGATTCGACTGATTTTGGGCTTGATGCGCTAAAACCACTGTAAAGGCTGAGAGTAGCCTCTGCTGAAACGGAGCCAACTGGAGCATCACACTTCTAGATCTCTCTCAGATTCCCAGTAGTTGGGATTAACTGTTTAATCATACGATATGAATTTCATCGAATTCTATCATTAGAGAGTTCCTAGGAGATTCAGACACCGTGGTATCGTATCTAGTCGGTGGTGTATCTAGGGCGAGCACAGCTCTGGTTAGCAAAAATGGTGGCGTTACCACCAACTCAGCTGAACTAGTGGTATCTCTGATCCGTATTCAAGAGTCACGTACGTTTTGCTTTCACGTCACTATAAGAAAACGAGCAGTCTGTTTGATGCTTTACAAGATCACTCGGATCACTCGTTCTTTCGTTTTTTTAACCAAAAATGCAGGGGGTGGCAGACTTTTTTGAATATTATGTTAACGGATTGATTTCAACTGAGGAGTTGCTGTTGATTTTTCGAACGTATTTGGAGCGGGAGAGTGTAAGGGAAGCACCTCGACGATTAAGCCTGCTCTATGGGAGATTTTCCCTGGATGACATGAGCGAGGATGATGTACTATTTTCGTTCCGATTTAATAGAGAACATGTACATTTACTCCAGAGGCTCCTTCAAATTCCCGCAGAAGTTACGACAGATAAGTACGCTTGGAATCAAAATTGATTTGTTTGTAACTTCTTACTTAGCGACTTGGGAAGTACATACTCCAGAAAAGGAATGTACAGCAGGGATTCTGGGGTTGTAGTTAGACAGTTTTTATAATAGCGAATTCCTAAATGAAGCTGTTAGGCTCTTTAAAAACTCGCACAGTTGGCGAGAGGCTCACTCAAAACAAGTTGTTAGTTCGTAGGTACTAAATATCGAAATCTTAGTGTTTTCTTAAACTGTAAAGTACCTAATAAAATGATGTTGAATCAAAATGAAAATTCTGCTCTCTCTTGGCATGAAATTTCAATTTAGCAATTTCAGAAATCAAATTTTTAGGTAGAAACGTTGAAAATGTTGATGCGAAGCGGTTTACAACTAGGTTACCCCGATGGCGGGTTACTTTGCGATAAGGACGAAAGATACGTTCGTTCAGATCGCATCGGTGGCATCGTAACTTCCGTAAAGATACCACCGTCGTATTGCAATACGACCGATCGTATTGGCGGCGCATGCGCAGTCGCTCGTTCGTATCGCGTTACGGATTCGTATCGGTGTTGGCGCATCTCCTAGGAACTCTCTATTAGTAGCCGCTGCATAACCGCAAATCTGGAATCCTTCTAACACTCATCATTTCTACAGTTTCGCAGCTCATAAATCAATACTTCATTCAGTATTAGTGCAATACTGAACACCATCAAGCGATATTATCACCTTCCTTATTCAGATTCATGGCCTTACAAATTTTGCTGGGCTGTCACATTCTTCAAAAACGTCAGTTCAAATACCACAGTTCACAATAAATATCCAACCTACTTACAAGAGTGACAATAGGATAGATACTAGTGCGTTGGAATAGGTTTAACTTGAGAGTAATCAAATTAACCTACAAACTACGTATAATTACCAAATTTTGCATGCTCTTTAAAATGTCTATAAGTTTATTTCATTTTACTCATGTAAAGTGATACTGAGAGCCCTTGACTTCAACTTACCTGAGGGCATTTGTGCTGAAGGTGGAGACGGAGGAGATGACTGTTGCGCTTCGTCCATTCCTTCTTCTGAAAGAACGTAATTTTTCTCAGACACAACAAGACACAATTTGCAGAGAAGATTCAAGTTGAAGCAAGTCCATTAGTAAAAATAGAAAGATCGAACGAATTCCTTACCAGAAATGAAATCATCAGCAGCCGTTTGTATCGTTATTTGGTTGAGGACCTCACCTGTAAAGATTACAACACTATTACCATATCGACAAAAATAATTTAAACGAAAGGAAGATAAGAAACCATTAATTCCTCACGAATTCCGAAAAATATGAACAGTTATAATTGAAATGATTACTGGATCCTCAAAATCTTAGTACATTGATTTCCTAGCATGAAATTGTATGATACCCTCATTTGAATACATAACTTATGCCAAATGATCAGGGAATCAGTTCTGAGGGATGAAAACTACAATAGAAAGCGACTGATGTGTATGACCTACTGTCTCCTGGCCTATGTAGGACACTACTCCACCCTTAAAATGAAACACAAAGCATTCAAATTTCGGATTTCTAGCATGGGAGTGAAGACACCAATGTAAGAGAAGAGAAGAAATTAGAAAACTCAAAAATTGAAAATAGACTACCTACGGGAATAATTTCAGTAAGTGATTAAGTTACAGGATAATGAGGTATGCATGCTCACCGTTTATAACTTTAAATGACATTTGATTTCATCTTGGGACTCATGACAATAAATGAATTCCAATACGATGAGTTTTTGTTTTCCATGATTTTTATTCAATTGAAAATTATTACTATGCCACGGTTGGCAGAGGGATTGTGCTAAGGCGTGAGAAGTGTTAAATGACATAGTAAAACAAGAAGATCGAATACATTTTAGGACATATGAAGACCAGCATAAAACACTACGGGGAAGCTATAATCGAAACTGGAACTCCATCACTTTGTGACCAACTTCACCTCAACCAATTGCGGATTTGGTTTATTTCCACCATGTCCGTTCAAAGCTGTGTACCAGAGAGACGCCAGAACATCTGAGGAAGGCAATAGCTGATATCTGCATATTACACACTATTAAGGTCTCAAAGAACTATCACATTCCTCAAACCATTTGATGTCAAATTTGAAAATGTGGGTCCTACTCACCTGTACACTAAAGTCGTCCTAACATACAGGACATGTTAACATATCGCGTGGTGGCTCCAGCACTAGAGAATCACCAAGACTAATTCCCAATCGCCTTTTAACAAAGGTCGGGTTAAATACTTGACAAATGGGGCAATCAGTGCTAAACATACCTCGTAATGTAGCAGCAGGAAACATTTTCAAATCTACCAACTAATAAATTCTGAGAAGGGTGAAAGAATATAAAGGTAATAGAAGGGATCAAAACAAGAGATCTGTTTTAAAATAGACGCAGTTCTTTCGAGAGAGCATTCAAAAAAACTATCTACGCAATTTGTTAAGCATAATGCAGGGAAGTTATATTCTGGATGTACCTTTAACATAAGTCACATGGCGACGAAGTTGTGGATACCAATTTCAATAAAAACGGAGTAAGATAGAACGTTGTCAATATTTCCACGAAAATAATGAGTTACACAGTCAAATCGATTTCGACGGTCAAATTATCATCAGTAACAAACATGAACTGAAGGTACATCACATAAAGCACACCTTACATAGGTCCAGGTGAAAGGAGATTGAATCCTATTGGCTTTGGGGAGTGAAAGGGACGAGGAGGACCAACCAATGCCACTTAAGGCTTACAAAGTGAAAGGGACTCGAACAGTAACATTGTGGAGAGGAGGAGCCAAACTTATTGCAAGAATGAACCCATTCTTACATAGGTCCAGGTGGGAGGAGATTGAATCCTATTGGCCCAGGGGAGTGAAAGGGACGAGGAGGACCAACCAATGCCACTTAAGGCTTACAAAGTGAAAGGGACTCAAACAGTAACATTGTGGAGAGGAGGAGCCAAACTTATTGCAAGAATGAACCCATTAATGGTGAAATATTTTGAGGAATAACCTCATTTAAACATTTTCCTGACCTATCACTCTTGACAATTTCGAATTATTCTAGCACATGTGCCTATATAATAGGCTTATATAAGATGTGCTTTCTGTGATGTACTTTCAGTGCATGTTTGTTACTGATGATGACCGAACCGTCGAAATCGATTTAACTGTGTAACTCATTACTTCCGTGGAAATATATACAACGTTCTATCTTACTCCGTTTTTATTGTGCCTGTAAGCTAGAAAAGAAAAAGGTTACCTGTAGGGGTTTGAGAGTGAACGAGAGTTGATGGGACAGTCTGTGGATGTACAATCACTCCTCCTGTAACTAAAGAAACAACAACTCTTAAATAGTATAAAGATATAATAATACATGTATAATATACATATGAAGATACAATTTAGACATTATTCAAGAGTAGTGACGAAAAGGTTGGAATTGTACAAGGACGCCATCAGCTGTCTTCCAAATGGAGTATCAGAATCAGTTTCCAGACAACTGAAAACTACTTGATCCTCAACATTGCAAGAGAAACAGTTCATTAAAACGCCTAAACGTATGGTTTGGACCAGTGGTTCCCAACCTGGGGGCGATCGCCCCCAAGTGGGCGATTTGGGTTATCAGGGGGCGATAAATAAGTTGGGGGCGATGAGCATTCAAATGGTGACAAATGAAAATAGTACTGTACAGTTGAAGTTGCCGGGGAGCCATTGAAAAGGCAAAATAACACAAAGTTTTCAAACTTTCATTTTTTTCACCTTTCAACTGTGAATTTTCTTAATTTATCTTCTTTGTTCTTAAAAAAATCTATTAACAATGTATACATTTTAATTTTTTATTTTCTATTTTTATTTAGGAGTGACCGGATAACACTGCTTTGCTTGTGTTTATACAGGGTGTCCCAGGAGTTATGCACAATCCGACTCCTATGTGTTCTACAACTCATTTCCGAACAAAAATGCCTAGAAGCAATTTTTTCCAGAGGCCTCGTTTCCGAGTTATTAGCGACTTAAGATTTTTTTTTAGTGTTTTCTATTTTATGTCAATAGAACTTTCATAACTCCCTCAATTTTGGAGATAGCTTAAATTTGATGACACCGTTGGAAAGAGCGTTGAATTTTCTATCTATTTGATATCAGAAAACATTTTTTTTTATTGCATTGAAGATGTGCAATTGCTGCGTGAAATGGCAGTTTTGTCAAAATCTTGAAATCGCCTGTTTTTCATTTCGCCTAGAAACCCCATTAACGCTTGACGCAGAACTGTGCGGGCCTGGTAAAACGATGCGCCAAAATGTCAGCTTTCCAACGCTGTAGTCGTTTTGGTTTTAAAATATTTTTAGTTAAGGAAATGGTGTTTAACTTTTAAAATTGAGGTATTTCCAAAAGTCTCGACGAAAAAAGGTTGGAGGCGGGATATACGTAATTTTTCTCGGTGAATCGAATGGTGACGACGCCAGACCTCTCAAGTGACGATTTAAGTTAGTTTTGTCGGATGCATGAACCCGTTCGTTTGTGAACAGCGTCTATGGCATTCCTAATCTGTCCGGCCAAAGTCAAGATAATCGAAGAGCCGAAAGACGGCTGTTGTTTGTGTTAATTTACAATTGATTGCGATGAGTTGCTTTCAGTTGAGTAGCTAAAAAATGTTTTCTGACATCAAATAGATAGGAAATTTAACGCTCTTTCCAACGGTGTCATCAAATTTGCAACACCCAACGCTACGGCCAAATCAGATTGGGGTTGATAATACACGGCGCACAAAGCAACCCCTCCTTCAAGACCGGGGGGTCGTGCGGGTCATTGCATATCCTTGCTCCTGACCGACACAATGCCTAATCCGTAGCTTTCCCAATTTTCAAACCTAGGTCTTTTTTAGTTATACAGGGTGTCCTTGTAACTTGATATTGAGTTCTACCAAAAATCTTTGGTCATCTTTACACCATTTGGATTGTATTTCAAAATTAGGGAGCGCTATAAGGCACTTAATTAATTATTTAAATATTAATAATGAATGTACCTGCCCATATGGAGGGCAGGCAAAAGACACAAGACAGAGCTTGGAAACTTGAATAAGACAGTGACTGGAGAGTGAATAAAACAAAGTAGCCTGTAGGAAAAGTTGAAACATACAGGAACCTTCCTTTCCATACTTAGGGTAGGCAAAACACTTACAATCACAACGAAAATGTATTGGGCTGTAGACTGAATAGGTTACAGAATAGAGCGCCAATTGTTGTCACTCACTGCAAGATTTGCAGTAATGTTTCCAAAAACTATATCACAAGAAACAATGAACATGATATAACATTCACTGAAATAGCGTTCAATTTCTCGTCTTATCAATTAACTTAATGTTACCCTAGTTTCAAATTAAAAACTTGCCTTTTTTGTTCGGAATGTTCTTTACAGCAGTGGAGCTTTCTTCTTCTTTTTCTATTTTCATCAATTTCGACTCAAAACATAATTTCGCTTTTTGATTCGTCAACGTCTGGCTTCTGGTGTTTGGAGTATCTTTCTTCTCCTCAGAAACAGTGCCTAAAAGGAGTAAATTATTTAAAACATGTACGGTTCCAAATAAGTACCTATGTATTATCATGTTGTGAGTTTGTTGGCCAGACGGTAGGGTGGCTGTTATCAATGGGTACTGCGTTCCACCTTAACGAATATTAAGACTAACGTTGCTTATAACTTTTTGCTTTATTAAACGAAATTTGTTTCTCCGTCATATGGCTTAAGTGGATTAAGGTTGGACAGAAACTGCCATAAACTTCTCTCAGGTGCCTATTATCTGACTTACCCTCCATTATATACTCTTCAATCATTCAATTTGTCTCTTCATATTCCATAACTAAATATGTATTCATAATTTAAAAGACCTACATGCATTAAAAGTAATGACCAAAGATTGTGTTATCTTATGCTGTATATTTATGAATTTTTTTCTTTTTTCGTTCTTCAAAGTTAAAATCCAACTATATTGTACTTAACTACCCAAGATATTCCCTACATTTGAAACTCAAAATCATATATTAACTAGTAGACCATAAAAATACCAGACAACTACTACTAGTATTCCATTAAAGGAATATTGTACAACGCCTCGCCAACAAGTGGTCGAAATCCTACTCCCAGGTGATGCTGTGGGCACGAGTGAAAACTCAATTCTCGGTTCATCGAGCAGTTTCCATGAGGCTAAGGGGCCCGAGGAAACACGTGCGAGGACTTGGACTGGAGGACGGAGCAGCAATTTGGCTACCAGAAGAATGAAATCACACACACACATTTAGGAGAAAAAAAATAAAATCAGATTAGTTTGGCGAAATCAATTTGAATTTTTGGCATATTATCAAATTGAAAATTTCGGCAAAGTAATTTGAACCTTTGGCAAAAAAGCACCTCGCAGTGGCGCCCCTTTTTTGGAGGGAATCTATGTACACCATGTGATGTCATCTGATGTAGGTACTTTGACGTATTTTTTGTAATGTGTTTTGTCCAGGAACAATAGGACTATTCTCGCGATGCAGCAAGAAAAGGAATTCGTTTGTGAATGTATAGACAGTTGCGGAAATCATTCGGTTCCCCCTTCAACTCAACGATTAACTTCGTATGTGAAAGGAGGTCCCTCTTCAGTAGCCAGTCCTTGGTCCAATTTCCAACGTCTTTCTCACTAAATAAGCTGCAGTCGCACAAGGGATAAGCTCCTCCTCATTCATTTTTGATTAAAAACAATAGAAACCACAATTAATCCATAATAGTTGTAAATTTGAGAACGATCCCACCAAACGGTTTGCACAAACTCAACTGAACGTGTGGACGCTACCAAGTTGTTCAGTTCAGTTTGCGCAGACTGGCTTGTACAAGCCGGTTTATGCAAACGGCATAAGCGTGTGAACGGTAGACGCTAACAAGCTGGCAATTTATTAACGATTTCAATGATTTGTTATTATTACTGTATGTGTTGTGTATTGTTATTGTTATTGTTGGTATTGTTGAAGTGCTTCTGAACAAGTGCCTTTAGACACCTTCCAGCTTGGTTGAAAAGCTCGTCGATTCGATGAAGTTCCGTTTGTTGTAAGTTGTCAAGCAACAAGGAAGGCCCACGAGCTATTATTCCATTATTTGAGCTCGATTTTGGTTTTTATTCAATAATCATTATAATCTGGAAAAAATACCCCCCCCCCCCCCCCTGAAAATTTCATGGTTTACGTTTCAAAGGGTGTAGAATCCGAATCTGCAATAAAAAATTTTCCGTCCGTCCGCCGTACGCACGATTTCTCCCAAACGGCTGGAGCAAAAAATCTGAAATTTTCAGGAAAAATCCATCTTGGTCCGACGACGCCCCAATTCTTGAGCCAGCTCTCTCACTCAATTTAAAATGCCCTTCAAGGGCTGTCAAAGTTTTGTAAAATCCCTAAAAACCTCAAAACAAGTCGAAGCGGCCTAAATTTATACCTATTTGAAGAACATACCATGAGGAATCGAATGAGCCCTCCCCAGGTCCGTAGGTCAAACCATTCCCGATGTATGGCCCGATTTATGGTGCCAACATTTGCGTTTTTTGGTTTATTATTGTTTGTTAGTAACCTAGTGATGCCGATAGCGTCGAGTTGTAGTGAATGTGGATACTGGAGTGATAGCCGATGTGGATACTTGTAGTTTATAGCCGATACAGGGGTTGAAGCATTCTGATATTCATGAAACGCTGATAATATATAGGTAAACATTATTCAATATTATTACTGGGGTAAATAAGTATTCTTTCACTGGGGTTTATTATTCAATTGGCTTGCGTTCATGATTTGAATTTCTACTAAGCTTTGGAGTGTGCGTGTTTCACAGGATAGAGCGATTATTGAATTTCAGGAGATATGCACGGAGCACGTAAATCTGTTCTCAACCAAAATACCGATTTGGATTGATCAGTTGATCATATTTGTGTGCCTCCTGAAATTCAATAATCTCTCTATCCTGTGAAACACGCACACTCCAATGCTTAGTAGATATTTTAGTATAATTTGCAGCGTTTTTGCTCATCTCTGGACTGTACGAACACTTTTTTGCCCTGATAACAATGAATTCGTTAACTTCTGTTGTCAATTTCGCCTGTTTTGTTCAGTTGAAAAGTTGGTTGACTTGAAATTCATCATCAAGGATGTCTGTGAATACATTCATACAATTAGTATCCTGTTTTTCAAGGTTTGTGAGAAGCAGCTACAATATACGTAAAAAGCAAAGTGGGTGTACGGAGGTGTTCTTATCAGGAAGGGCCCCCTATTCTGAACTTCTACCTGAATCAATAAGTACAACTATCAACTTGGGAAGAAATAAGTACAATACTGTATATTATAAATTAGGTTATATTCATTCTAGATTAGAAATATTGCCTTTGCATGCAACTGAACTAGCTTACCAAAAAATATAGGGAATTTTGGTCTACTCCTGGATATGGGTTTACCGAAAGCCTGAGGAGTGAACACGCCCTGCGACTTCAATGCAGCAGAGGAATGTTTGTAAGAACTTTCGTGCTTCGTGATCTCCGTAATCCCACCGAGGTAGTTCTTTTCGCACAGAACGCAGAAGAAATGAAACTCGTCAACTTCACTTTGCCTCAGCCATGGGAATTCTTGCTCCCATACGACCCGATATTTCTGTTTGTAGCGTTTTTGTTTGCCGCCGAATTTGGCAGGTGTTGTCTTATTAGCAGCCTGAGAAGTTTTTTTCTTCTTCACTGGTGGGTATTCCGAACAAGAATTCGACAAACTAGAATCCGATCCACTATCCGTCATCAAATCAATTGTAGGATCACGAACCGAACGATTCATTTCATGCGAAGGAACGACGCAAAACTGCAGCTTACTGTACTTCAGGTACTAAATTATAGTCAATTTTCAAAAATATTCAATCTCCACACTTGAAACTGAGAATAGATCCACACCTCCCATAGTTTGCGCCATAATCAACTGTTTGATGTTATGCTGGAACGCAGAATAATGCCAGTGCCTACTGCTTCTAGACCTGACTTCTTCTTCATCTGATTCTGGCGTTACTACTCTCCTTCTGTGAAGTGAATTCATCACAATCATCTTCTTCTTCCTAATCGTATGTTAAACTCATGGACTTCCTTTGCAGGTCCATCATCGTGGAAGAGTTTGTTTGCGGGCACTCGATTGACATGGCATGTCAATTATGACACAAAACAAAAATTGTGCAGAATAGTCTACGACGTAAAATGCGAAGGACAGTTTGTATTTTATTGCAAAAAGTTCCATCTTCTTCAATTCAAAAGAACAATTTCGCTATTTGTAGTTATACTTGGAACAGCCCTGTTGGGAGGGATGGAGCACTGGCCTAGATCCCCTGGCCTGGCCTTTGTAGGGGGGGTCCTGCATTTTCAATCATTCAACATTTTAAAAGCTCCCTCGTTTATTTTTAATTTGGCTTGGAAGTATTAAAACAGAAATAATAAATATACACCTATAAAGCTGTAGAACCTACACTATTGCCCATATAGGAGCAACCCTGGACCGCAAGGATGAAAACCCCCGCCATCAGGTGGCAACACTGCAGCGGACCCTTTAACTCGGCCAACTATCCCTCATTAGCAGCAGTAAACCCCATTTCAATCTTCCCTCTAAACGCAAAATTTTTTGAAAAATGTTGTTTTTGTGAGATTCAAAATGTTCTCGTGTTCTGAGGAAAACAAGTCTAAATTTTATATCAATCGGCTCAGGAACACCTTATCAAACAAGTGTGTGGCTGTATTGCAAAAAAGCTGTAACAAATTTGAAAACACATGGGTTTATTACATATGTGGTTTATTATTATTACACTTAAACTCATGTTTCTTTGATCCAACCCTGTCAGATGGGATGGGGCTCGAAAAAGTACTATGGAAATATTGTCATTTTGCACCATTTTACCCCATGAAAATGGATTTCCTCACTCTGGGTCAATTGCACAGGTTTGGGATCCACTTCAATCACTTCAGCGTCCAAAATTACATGGAACACGATACCCCACATGGGAAAAAACCCATTTTTGTTTGAGTTTGACGAAAACCGCCATTGGGTATTTTTACATAACGTCTAGGTATGTTTTTTCAGTTCAAATTTATACTCGTTGTGTCCCTTTTTTCATGTGCATCACAATTCTTGTGATGGCATGGTGGAATTAACTATCAGATCACATTTGGATTGCATAAGATGCATAAGTACCGCACCGTAAGTAGGGTCTGATGCGAGCCGTCAGGCCACTACCTGGAGACTCGGATTTGAGCGGCGTTGCCAGACCCAGAGGTTTCAGAAAACCGCAGGGTCACTCCTACGTGGGCAAGAGTATTGTTTGCTGGTCTGGATGCTCGCATCTCAAAAACAAAACAATATCCTACATCAATCCTTTTAGTAAAGTATAGATCAGTTGGACAAATAGAAGGTTGACAGTTGTGCAGAATCACTCTCGCTGATCAAAGGAGTCCTCACAGTAAGGCGCTCCCAAATTGGGCAAATTTGTTCGCATTCTTCTTCATGTAACACTGTCTTTGTGTTATTACAGTGAAATACATCGGCACTACCTTAATAAGTTTGTTTTTATGACTCATTCAATCAAAATCCATACACAACGGAGTTTGTGTCCATCATTTACTTATAATTACATACCATCTCCTCCCCACTCTTTCTCCTGCCAATTTTGATGACAGTGAAATTGTTGGTGGAAAGAGGCTGAACCACTTTATCTTTGAACGTTTATTTAAAATCAGCTCATAAAACATTTAATTACTTACTGATATAATACTTATTCTTTATCATCTTCTTTAAATAAATTACTTTCTCTGAGCGTCACATTCAGACTCAAAGAACCAAAGTGACTACATTCAAAATGATACATTCTTCCATTTTCCTGCACAAAAACCTGTATGTCATTAGCAATGTTTTACAGTTTAAAATATTCTTGTAACTTTCCCAACGTGATTTTGAACTAGTGTTTGAGGATATTACTATTAATTTTACTGTTTTGTAGAAATGAATGCTGAACTTGGAGTTCTCAATCTGTAATTTTGGTTGTTGACAGGGTACACAAAATGGCGTCACGATTCGCTACCCCTCTCCATTCGGAAGCTCCCCACTCTAGCAAAACTGTCCGTGAGCCAACGCAAGCTAAAGGGCCCATCCATTGATCTTATAACCTCCTTATCGCTATCGCCCCCTCTCAGTCCACATTCCCCTCTTTCGCATTGAAAATCCTTGCTCGTGTCATTTTCATTCATTAGTCATTCTGGTTCGGCTGTTTCAATTTTTCTGGCTAGGTACCCAGTTCAAATTAAGTTTTTGATCCGTTTTGACAAATAGTTGGTATTCCGGTTGGTAAAAAGTTCGCCACGGCGTATTGTGTGCTGCCAAAAATCTGCATTTCACCTTCGCGCGAATTCGCAATCCACTTAACCTTTGGTGAGTCTGAGCCTACACCTATGTGTGATCTATATTCATATTTCAGCGTGGTTTCGCGTTCTTGAGAAGTGCCGATTAAGTATCAATCGCTAAACCGTAAAGGATTATTGAAAATGTCTGTTAGCAATAACATATCAATATATATCAATCATAGTACTTACACACATGTCCTCACGTTTCTTGAGATGGAAGTGGGATAGTTGTATTTGTATTCAACCAGCAAGTTGAGGATAAAAGGGAAGAATTTTTGGCCTATGAAAAATGATCCCTGGGGCTGTGTGTAGATAACACGAAAAGTGCATATTTCAGTACAGCCACGTCTATTGGAGATGTTGGACATAATTTGGTTTATTTAGAATGTATTCCATTTGATTGGATACAGGTAGCGGGCAGAGGTAGCCAGGTCGCTGGTAATGGCGGATGCTTAGCTGATTCATCTCTATGAAATTGTCCTTCAAACGCCCTAATTTCATATAAAATCATCATCCTTTGAGCCAATCTGGACTTGCGAATGTAATTATCTGCCTGTTCCGTACTATGCTAGTCATCAGGATGAATATTGCTAGTCAAGGAGCGATTTGTTAAAGCCCATCTGTATACTACAGCCTGGCATTAACTAGACTTTCCGTTCACTGCTAAGGGTTAATCCTTGAATGTAAATTGACGAGTGGTTCCCGGATATTTAATTTTGATCTCTAATATAGGTAAACCTCCTCTTAATCGTTTTCATTTATAGGTTATGGAAGTTGAATGGAACAATCTCCTTTAATATCTCATGTACCCATTTATGAGACGATGTGGGAAGGCCTAAGTGTAACAATTAAATTCGTTTCCAATTAGCAGTTGCAGTTGAGGTGATCAGAAAGCTGAAGTCAAGTACAACAACTATTGTGTGACTCGTGAGGGTTCCTGCAGGTTCTGGATTGGTCCGCACCTCAATTTGCACATAAAACTGCAAAGCTAACAAAAATACAACACGTCATACGATCATGTTCATCTGACCTGGAAAAACACCTCGTGTCAGTATTCTCAGCTGCGTGACAGATTGTAGTACCAATACAAGCTCAACAAGCATTTCCATTTCAAGTAATACCGATACAATTTCACACAAAAATGAAGGATTTTCTGGCCTTTCCCCTGATAGAAGGAGGTGGATCATAGGCCACTCGAGTTCTGATCGAATAGCATCTTATTTATTGAATATTCCAAAAGTGGATCCAGTTCTGTTAATCCCTCATTTATTTATCGAAAAGTTCGGAGAGACGCACCATTCGATCTCTTGAAAAAATACACTTTATTATACTTTGAATTTCTCAAGTGAAACAACTCGGAAACGACGCCTCGAAATGGGCGGAAATGAGTTGCAGAACACGTGGGAAAGCGGTGGGGCACAACTCGCTTCGCATCCTTTATATTACGTGAATGGATAATTATTTTTCTATACTTATTATAAAGAGGAAATATTTGTTCGTTTATATGTTTCTTTTTAATTCAAAAAACGCTGCGAATTCTTTCACTGGGGTTTATTATTCAATGATTCATGATTTGAATTTCTACTAAGCTTTGGAGTGTGCCTGTTTCATAGGTGATACAGCGATTATTGAATTTCAGGAGATATGCATAGAGCACGTAAATCTGTTCTGAACCAAAATACCTATATTTGGATTGATAATTGATCATATTTGTGTGCCTCCTGAAATTCAATAATCACTCTATCACCTGTGAAACACTCACACACCAAAGCTTAGTAGAAATTCAAATCATGAACGCAAGCCGATTGAATAATAAACCCCAGTGGAAGAATTCGCAGCGTTTCATGCGTATCAGAATGCTTCAACTCGTGTATCGGCTACAAAGCCTTTTAGGAGTTCACTCCAGTATCCACATTACTACATCACTACATCACTAGGTTACTGCGATGAAAACATAAACAATAATAAACCAGAAAAACGCAAATGTTGGCACCATATATCGGGAATGGTTTGAGCTACGAACCTGGGGAAAGGCTCATTCGATTCCTCATGGAAAGTTCTTCAAAAAAAGTCCAAATTTAGGCCGCATCGACTTTTTTTTTAAAGGTTTTTAGGGATTTTACAAAACTTCGACAGCCCTTAAAGGGCACTTTGCTACAAGAGCTATTTAGTTATGTTTTTCGATAACTTGTATAGTTTTCAAGATATCCGCTGTTGAAAGTCGGTAATTAAATAAAATACCTTATACGCTTTAATTTTTTAGCCATTTAAGACCATTAACTAGGCGCACCTGAAACTTATAAGCCGAGCTTAGGGTTGAACAGCATAAATCCACTCCAAGTACAAATGTTAATTTACTTTTTCATCCATTTTCCAGCAAGTTACAGCACTTGTCAGTGTTGAGCGTGAAATTCAAGTTTTGCGGCAACTAAACACAATGAATCTTTCAATTTCTCACCATTCTCAGTCTAGGTATTGCCCAAAATAATCACCATTATACATTATACAGGGAGATTCCCTCGTAGTGTACGAAAATGTTTTGGGTAAAACTAGACCGAAAATAAAGCAAAACGCCGCCAACCGCACTGTTCTATGTTAACCCGTTCCTGAGATAAGATTTTTCACAGATTTTTTTCGAGGAAACCACGTTTTTCCCATAAAAGCTATGTTATGTGCACTTTGCTCCACTGTTTTTCAATTTTTTAGTTCATTTTCGGATTCAGCATTAAATTTCCAATAAGATGGTTGTACAGGTTACTATAAAAGTCACTAACTTTGCGTCGAATGAACAGCTCAAACTTTAACTTATGTAGGAAAGTTACATTTTCTTATTTTTCATTATCGCTCATCAATTTACTAAAAGACCACCCACAAAACTGTAAATTCCATGAAAAGTAGCGCATTTAATCAGCTTTCGAATGATATAGTCAAATTTATGATTTTGGTTCGATTTCGTAGAGAAATTCACATTTTAAATCCGAAAAACATGGTGCATTACTTTGGCATGAAAATCAGGTACCTACCAAGTAGATCAATTATAGGTACCTACCTACATTATGATACTCCCATTATTAAAATCGGTATTTTATACAAAACAAACTCTACTGCAGAAGAGAAAAGATAAGTATTGTTGATAGAAAATAAACGTTTGGTCTGTTTAGATATCATAATATGACTTCGACCTTCGGAATACTTTGAACATTGCCGTTTGTAGATTAGCAGTTCTTTTTCCTTTTAAAACGGGACGAGTTTAGTATTCAGTTTGCCGATACACCTTCTTGGATATGCACACATTTTTTCCTGACAGATTGAATGGTGCGAGTTACCTGGATTTTTTGCAAAACGATCTACCACTACTTCTTCATGATATTCCACCAAACGTTCAGCGAAATATGGTACCTCGACCTTTTCGGTCTAGTTTTACCCAAAAAAATTTCGTACACTACGAGGGAATCACCCTGTATACATGTGCACAGAGCAATGAATACTGGGCATATAAATATCTGGGAATATCCATTCTAGAATATCTACTCTTGGCCCCACTGACCAGGTTCCAGGAAAAATAATTCATAAAATAATATAAATCGAGGGTGGAGGGGGTACATGGCCTACCTGTGATAGGGCTGGACAACAACCTATCTGAGATGGTGCAAAACAACATGACCTAACTGGCATTTTGGGCATTTTTAAAGGTATTTCTGTACTAAAGTAAGTAAAAACTTTACTTGAAACGTAAATAAACAGATATTCATGGGTTTAAAGTGTTTCTTTCATGTTCGATGACAAATGCTCATCATTGCAAATAATAAACCAAAATGTTTTTCATAATGGAACCCCTTCAAATGGATTGTTTTATTTCGTGTTTGATTCTACTAGCGAAGGATTCTTCAGTTGCTGTAATGGGTTTGTTTGCCCTGCTAGGTTTATATGAGAGTTTGATTGAATCCACTGATTGGACGGAATGTGCGTTTAATGAACGCGAAGAGTAGCCCATCTATTGAAACGAAATCTGATGCAACCCTATTATGGTTGGCTTTGAATGGAAGATTCGGTTACGTTTAGTCGTTATTACTTTTGGTTTATTATTCAATAATAAACCATTGTAATCGCTCTTAAAAAAAAAAAAAAATTCTAACCCCCCCCCTGAAACTTTCATGGTTTACGTTTCAAAGGGTGTAGAATCCGAATCTGCAATAAAAAATTTTCCGCCCGTCCGCCGTACGCCACGATTTTTCCCAAACTGCTGAAGCAAAAAAGCTGAAATTTTCAGGAAAAATCCATGTTGGTCCGACAACGCCCCAATTCTTTAGCCAGCACTCTCTCTTAATTTAAAGTGCCCTTTAAAAAGCCCTGTTAAAGTTTTGTAAAATCTCTAAAAACCTCAAAAAAAGTCAAGGCGGCCTAAATTTGGACTCTTTTTGAAGAACTTTCCACGAGGAATCGAATGAGCCCTCCCCAGGTGCGTAGGTCAAACCATTCCCGATGTATGGCCCGATTTATGGTGCCAACATTTGCGTTATTTTGGTTTATTATTGTTTTTGTTTTGATATCAGTAACCTGGTGATGTAGTAATGTGGATACTGGAGTGAACTCCTAAAAGGCTTTGTAGCCGATACACGGGTTGAAACATTCTGATAACCATAAAATAAAACGCTGCAAATTCTTTCACTGGGGTTTATTATTCAATTGGCTCGCGTTCATTATTTGAATTTCTACTAAGCTTTGGAGAGACGTGTTTCACAAGTGATAGAGCGATTATTGAATTTCAGGAGGCACACAAATATGATCAACTGATCAATCCAAATAGGTATTTTGGTTGAGAACAGATTTACGTGCTCTATGCATATCTCCTAAAATTCAATAATCGGTCTGTCATCTGTGAACCACCCACACTCCAAAGCTTAGTAGAAATTCAAATCATGAACGCAAGCCAATTGAATAATAAACCCCAGTGAAAGAATTTGCAGCGTTTTTGTTGTATAATTACATTGTTTACGATTTTCTGAGTGCCTTGAATATTTCATCTACCCTTTAAAATCGCCCAAGTCTGAAACCAATGGTCAAGTTAATCTTTTCTTACTGATTTGTGTCAACGTGTGGCCAATTTAAACATATGTTCAGTATGTGTCCGTCTTACCACTCATCCTAAATTTGTTTACGTACTACTAAAATTGCTTTGAATTAGGTACTGTGTATCTACTTGGATGGGCTGAGGACGGTTTAATTGGGCTTAATTGGTGGTTTTAGGATGTAATGGCTGAGCGGGATGATTATTGGTGGGCGTCGCGTTCTCGTTTTTAGAACATATAATATTATCGCTATGGCGCTTGGAAGTGTCATTGTCTTTTGAAGTGTACATCGTCAACTGACCGCGGGAGAATTGTCACCCGAGGAACAAGTTGGAGCGCCCGCTCGGCATCAAGGCCCTGGATAGCCGCTACAACTTGCCTATCATCTTGCCTAATTGGAAGGGTCCGTAGAGTAACGTAAATGTAATGGAAACTTAATTATGGAACTCCCTCAAAAGTGGTCTGGGACTTGACAAAACACGTAACATAGCGTTGGTACCTTTACGAATCAGATAAAGCGAACTCTGAGTCACTTGACCTCTTCGATGGGAAGAAAGTAAATAAGTGAATAGGTTCAGGTTCGTACAAAACCGTAGATTCCACGGATTTGCTGCATCCTCAACGTGCTCATTGCCTTCTTCGTTCTTACGCTGATCCTCATGCTGAAAAAAGTTTCTAGCAGATACTTTTTGTCAGAAATGAGTTTTGAAATCTATTCCTAGCCTTTGGCAGGTTCTTCAGATTTACACACTACATGATACAAGCAGGAAGGCCCGTTTTTTAAAATGCAATGGGCGTTTAAATGAAAGCACCCTTCTACAAAATGACTTTTAAATTGCCATCATATTTTTCGTTTCTTTCTTTTGGTTTATTATTCAATAATAGGTAAAGCATTGTAATCGTTCATGAAAAAAAATGTCTAACCCCCCTTGAAAATTTCATGGTTTACGTTTCAAAGGGTAGAATCCAAATCTGCAATAAAACATTTTCCGTACGTGCGCCGTACGCACGATTTCTCAAAAACGGCTGGAGCAAAAAATCTGAAATTTTCAGGAAAAATCAATATTGGTCCGACAACGCCCTAACTAATTCTTTAGCCAGCTCTATCACTTAATTTAAAATGCCCTTTAAGGGTTGTCAAAGTTCTGTAAAATCCCTAAAAACCTCAAAAAAAGGCATCGCGGCCTAAATTTGGACTTTTTTAAAAGAACTTTCCACGAGGAATCGAATGAGCCCCTCCCCAGGTGCGTAGGTCAAACCATTGCCGATGTATGGCCCGATTTATGGTGCCAACATTTGTATCCACATTCACTACTTCACTAAGTTACTGCGATCAAAACAAATAAGAGTTTTTTTTATTTTTATTGCAGTAACCTAGTGATGTAGTGAATGTGGATACTGGAGTGAACTCTTGAAAGGGTTTATAGCCGATACACGGGTTGAAGCATTCTGATATGCATGCTCCGTCTTACGAAATTTAAATTTTTCAAATAGAATATTTTTCCATTGTAATCGCTCTTGAAAAATTCTTTCACTGGGGTTTATTATTCTATTTCATTCATTTGGCTTGCATTCATGATTTGCATTTCTTCTAAGCTTTGGAGTGTGCGTGTTTCACAGGTGATAAAGTGATTATTGAATTTCAGGAGGCACACAAATATGATCAACTGTCCAAATCCAAATCCAAATAGGTATTTTGGTTGAGAACCGATTTAAGTGCTCTATGCATATCTCCTGCAATTCAATAATCGCTCTATCACCTGTGGAACACGCACACTCCAAAGCTTAGTAGAAATTCAAATCAAATCATTGAATAATAAACCCCAGTGAAAGAAGCAATTCAAATAATTATAATCTGCCGTAGAATTATGACTTTCCTGTTGAATCTGGGCAGTGGAGCAGTTTTAAAATTTTTTCAATTTGTTATGCTGTAACCGAATGACATCGCAGTGATTGAATTATTAGAAGATATTATGGCTAAACATCATGAATTAAACACTTTCATCATTAATGAATCCCCATTGTGGTCAAGAATTAATGAATAAAGCACGTCTTTGATCGTGGATTGTACCACTTATGCCAAATAATAACGACTATAAATGAGGCGGTCCATTCCAAAACTCACATAATCCACTTTTTTTCGGAATTGAGTTATTGGTACCACTGCATTTAGCAGAAAAATGTGCATCTTTGTTAGGTTATAACTTTCCAAAAGTAACTAAATCATATAAATATTTAATGTTAAAAAGTGGGTGTCATTTCCAAAACTCACTTTATTTCGGAAGTATTATTCCAAAACTCACATAACATCAGCCAATGGGAGTGTGAAGTCTACGTCACGTGACCCTGATTTGACTGCCATTTCAAAATCATCTCTATCCTCTTACCCAATCGGTGGCCTGGATTCAGTCACGTGACTCTGTTTATGTTTGTCATTTTTCTTCTGCTGTTTGTTAGTCATCTTTGTTGTTTCAGTGAAAATACAGTATGTTTTAAAACTTTTAAAATGATAATTATAATGAGTTTAAGAGAAAACATAGTACCCACTCCGCCTAATAGTACCTCCTTTATAGTGTAAAACCAGTAATTTTTAAGAGGACTTGACTTTTTGGAGTGTCATTTTAACAGTCACTTTGGGTTTCCTGAAAAATTTTGAAAAGTGGATTATGGGAGTTTTGGAATGGACCGCCTCAAATATTATCCGAGAGGATTATATCTATTATCCTATTCCCTTGTATTGTTTCCAGAAGGCTACTCTGGATTATTTTCAATTCCCAATAGGGTAAATACCTGGCTGTTGGAATTCGAAGTATTTGAAAGAGATTATTGTTAAAAAGCTTACCATTGCCATTATCAAAAATGATTGAATGAATACTATGCTTGGTTGCTCACTCTGTTGAACCTTGAGAAGAGAAGAGAGTCATTGATGACCTCATGGACCTAATTTTCTAATTCCGTTTATTCTGCTTGCAGGTATCAAGGATTCCTAAGACTGTGTCGTGCTTGAGTATGAAGACATTATTAATTTTCTCGGAGATCTACATAAAGTGTGTTTTGAGACATTTAGAGTGTAATAAACTGGTGTTAGAACTGTGAATACGTGCGTTGTTCCCGCAAAATTATTTTTAGTCTAGGATATACGTGCGGTTATTTTACACTGGACACTTTGAGACGTTTCTTACCCGCCACAATGGTTTATTCAAGTTCTCCGTACAACAACATTCGTCAGTTTTTCAGTTGTGAAGATGATTTGAAACGACCCAAAGTGGGATGGAAGAAACCCGATCCGGGGGACTGACAACTACTGATACCTTCAAAACCAGACAGATGAGATCGTTTTAGTAATCTTCTAATAGAAGACAAACCAGGAGAGTTGGGACTTTCTGACAAGGCTGACTTCTGGCTTGTGACCTGATTCGATTGGGACGGTTTATTTTGTCGGTTTTTTTTTCCCGGTGGCCAGCCGTGATTTATTTGCTGGAAGTGGTAGTTGGTATTTGTACCTGCTGTTGTTATTTTTATTTTTGAAGAATGCGCTCTGTGTCCAAAAATGGGGACGCCCCCATTAGTTTATGCAGCCGCGTCCGTCTCCCAAAGATTGTGGCGGGCGGCGATGCTGCGCAAGATTGTCAACAACCCCTTCAAGGTGAGTCCATTTCGACAATCATTTTTGTAACCTTATTGCAATAGGATTGCAGGGTGTCTAGCGGTCGGGAAAGTCGGGAATTAGTAATGAATTTAAAAACGGTCTTGAAAAGTCGGGAATTAGCAGAGAAATTCATATAAAAGTCTGAAATTTGTTACCAAAACAATATAGGTTGGAATTTACTAAGATTCAATAAGTGCCTTGCATTTTATTTCGTCAAGGTTACATTTTATTTTATGAACTCAACTTTAACTTGCATAAAGGTAAGTAAATGTTCTTATTCAGATAATTAATTGTACATTTTCTGTACCTTTCACGAGTGTGTATAAGTACGAATTAAATAATAGTAATAAAAGTAAATAATCTGAACACGATAAAATTGTCTAGGTTTGTCTTGAAAAAGGAATAATTTTTGTGCGATAAGGCGTAATCTTGAAACAGGGTCAAATAAAGAAAACATAATTTGAAATAGGCCTATATTGATGGCCTTGAAGTGATTCAAGACATTTTACTTCCATAAACTGTAAATATAATTAAATGTGATTTTTTAAGTGATTCAAGACATTTTACTTCCATTCAGTAAGGTATGTCCACTTGGTATTTTAAATTCTAATGATATTGCTTCCGAGTCTACTAAAGTAGCGGAAGCATTGTTTTCACTTTCGGAATGTGAAAATTTTGTTGTTGTCGCATTTTGGGTTTTATACCTTTCTGAACAATTTTGGTTCCGTGTCTGTCTGTGTGTCTGTCTGTCTGTCAGCAAATCCTTGTTACGGGCAAAACTACACAAAGTTATTGTCCGATTTTGATGAAATTTTCAGGGATTGTGCGGGTTGGGGTGTAGATGGTCCCCTATAGGTTTCATGACCCCCGGATCAATAGTAGCCTCTGCGCATGCGCAAACGTGAAATCCTTGTTACGCGCATAACTCCGGGAGTTCTTGACCGATTTCGATGAAATTTTCAGGGATTGTTCGGACTTATTAGGTATATTTTATAGTTTGTTCTATAGTTGAACATGCCTACCTTTATTTTCTCAAGTTATGCTCCTGCATAACAATAAATTTACCCTAATTCAATATTTACTTCGCCTAATTGAACGAAGTTCTTTAGTCAATATTAATTTTCAATGATCTATACAGTCATGTTATGGATACGAGGAAGCTATGTGCCACACCCACTTGGCAGAGGTTTTTTTCATATTCTCGCATGTTCACCTGAAATAAAAGTTCTTTTTATTTTAATATAAGATGAATATATTACCGCGTAAAAGTCTGGAAATTTGTGGAAAAAGTCTGGAAAGTCTGGGAAAAGTCTTGAATTTATTTTTGAATAATTGCTAGACACCCTGGATTGCCTTTATTATACTAGAGGAACTGGGAATTTGAAGTGAATTTAGATTTTCGGAAAAAGGAACGATGTACACCAACCTAGTGTCTGTCATGCCAAAGCCACAATACTCTGAAGGATTATTCTTTAACAGAAAAACCTTCCCGGAAGAAAATGTTTAGGTAACATTCTTGTGTAGTTAGGCAGGTTACAAAGTATAATAAATTTTAAATTGATTCAACTTGATCAACAATTTGTAAACTCTCTCTCTTTTGTTGACTACATTAAGACCTGGAACTTAGTTCATATCTGCAAAAAAAAGTTGTGTGTTTTGATTTGGAAAGTAAGGCGTGCAATCATTATCAACGTGCTGTGGATATCAACCCATAGTAGTTGAAAAATTTACACGGTAAATGGGTCGTGAATACGACGGTCATCCAGAAAGTAAGGTTATTGCTGGTAAAAATCGAAAAATTCATTTTATTCAAATTTTGAGGAAATGTATCAAAATATGTCCTTATTTTTCTACATAATCGCCACCAACTTCAACACAATTCTTCAGCCTGGGCACCAGCTTTTTTATGCCCTCGTCATACACACTTCGCTCCAACTCCAAAAACCACTTCTCGACAGTTTCCTTCACCTCCTCGTCGTTGGAAAAACGTTTTTCACCCAAGAACTCCTTCAATTTGGTGAAAAGGTGGAAGTCCGAAGGCGCCAAGTCTGGTGAATAAGGTGGATGGGTCACAACATCCCATCCAAACGACACAAGCAGGTCCTGGGTCTGGCGAGCAGTGGAGAAGGGACACACCACGAGTCAGCATTCCCCTCCTTTTGTCTTTGATTTTTTTCCTCAATTTTTTAAGGGTCTCACAATACGCATCAGCATTAATGGTGGTTCCCCTGACCATGAAATCCACCAACAACACCCCTTTTCTGTCCCAAAACACTGATGCCATGATCTTCCGCTCCGAGGGCTGAACCTTGAATTTTTTCGCTGACGGGGAGTGAGTATGGCGCCATTGTAGGGACTGCCTTTTTGACTCTGGGGTATAGTGACAAACCCACGTTTCGTCCCCAGTCACAATCGAGTCAAGGAATGCTTCACCCTCCATTTCATAACGCTCAAGAAATTCGCGTGCGGGGGAATGTTCCGGAGTCAACATTTTTGGCACCCATCTTGCACACAACTTCCTGTAATTCAGTTTTTCCGACACAATTTCAACCATAAGGCTTCGCGAGATGTCTGGCAACATTTCATGAAGGTGTCAAGGGTCAGCCGCCGATTACTGCGAATTTGACTGTCAATTTCCTGCAGAAGCTCTTCTGAAATGAGAGTCGGCCTCCCACTCCTTTCTTCGTCGTGTGTGTCGGTGCGACCTTCCTTAAAAAGCCTAACCCACTTGAAAACATGCTGACGGGACATTACCTCAGGTCCATAAGTTTCCACAAGCTGACGATGGATTTCAGAGGCAGATTTGCGACACAAAGTGAGGAACTTGATGTGCATCGGCTGTAGGTGGAGCGAACGGTCCCTGCAGAGGTTGACGGAGTAGGCTGTTGTGACGACATTTCGTAACGGACTGATGCGGGCGGGTGCTTATTGTGACTACTAGGAACCCCCCTACACGCAGTAATACCAACCCCGAAAAAAAATTCTCTGCACCTTCAAGGGAGTTTGTAACCTTGGTCTGGATGACCCTCGTATATACAGTACCTATCTGCTGCATTTATTTTGTGGTACATATTAATATTCAACTGGTGGCTAAACACCAGCAGTCTCCTAAACATTTTCCTCAAATATTCGTATGATTTTTAGTTTTTTGGGATATTCAGCACAATTTTGCATAACGTCATTAATCCTCAGGTACCTATCTGGATTGATGTGCCTTAAAACCAGCATTTTTCTCAGTACCGTGGCTTGAGGTATAACCTGGTGTATGAATAGAAGTTCTCATTCCTATATTTATTTTGAAAGTACCTGTAAAATGTACGATTTTTTGGCTTGGAACTTCAGATTCTTTACTTCGTATTGTATTTCCAATTAGCCATTTTTTTTTTTCGTAAACTATTCGGACTATGTAACGGAGGTTTCAATTAACCGAAATTGCCAGCTGAGGGTTTTTACTTTGGGGTGTTTGGTGCTGGTAGGGGATACGGACGGAGTAGTGGTTATCATTATTTTCTGATCCCTGGAGCGCGTAACTTTTGTTTGTTACAACTGTGCAAACAATACCTTGATCCGCTCTCCTGTCAGTTGTATCTTCCATTCGTACTCGACCATTCCTTTATAACTGTGAACTAAACGAGTTCGCGATGGACAATGCATAGCAATTAGCGTTCGCAACTCATTCTAAATGATGTGATTATTTGTTTAAAATCCGTCCTTGTGAACACTGCTATACGTCGATGGTTCCTATTAATTTGTGCACAGGTGGTTGTTGTGAGAGCACGTTGTTCAACAATTAAAATCAAATTAAAACCGAAAAGCGACTCGTATTTTTATTTTTCTATGCTGGATCAATTTTTTAAAAAGTTTGATCAGTTTAAACAATAACCAATTTGTTTTGAAATCTTAAATTTGTCAATGACTTGAAGAATCAACCAAAATCCACTTTGAACCAACTATTATACTGGGTGTAGTACTTTCCATGTTAGGAAAAAACGATTGATTAGTTACTGTAAGTATTTGTTACCTCACGTTCTTTTTTGTTCAGAAGGGGGAGCTCGGCAAAATGGCAATGTCAAATCTCGCATTGGAGCTGATTACGTTAATTATGGAATGGATGATCAAATGGTAAGTTGGGCTTTCTTATTGAAGATGCAATTTTTATTAATCTAATTAATCCTACAGCTTTTTCAGCTTAATTATTTCTGTTTAATTATTTTTTATATTCTGATTTTTACTTTAAACCCCAAAATACCTTGGGTAGTGTTTAAAATAAGTGCTATTAGAATCATCATTTTTGGGGTAAAGTTGTTGATGTTGTAATTGATTTTTTTTTTAAGTGCAATTGAAAATTTGGAAGCAAGTATGTGAGCTGTACGTTGAAGGCTGTTTGGGGAAAGTTAAAAAGTCGATATTTCAATTAGGATTGAAGAATCGAACTATAAGGTTTGTGGTAACATTATATGGTAAATATGCTGGGATTGGGTACAGCCAGTTAGGTACACGTGCTTAAGTTGGCTGACCTTAATCAGAAGGCCTGAAGGCTCAAGGCTCAAGGTCTCTCTCAATGCTGGTTCAGGAACTGCGGATAGCGTAATTCAAGTCTTAAGCTGGATTCACATGGATGATGAATAATGTGTACCGTAGAAGCAGAAAGCTAGCTGGTTGGCTGCTGACACCTGCGGCTGCGGAAATTGTTGCATCGGAAAATTTGGATATTTTCCATATGCAAGACTGCGCTCGGACCTTCTGTGCAGCATCCGGTTTCGATTAGTTGTTTGTTTTTTGACGTGTTACCATCGGTAAACAATTGATATTAGCCGTAGCACAATAGTAAAACTATCACTCGGGCGCACGTTTGGGCTCATACTTCAAACAGCTCCCGTTCCATAGTGTCGTAAATACTCGTTTACACTTCCATACCCCCCCCCCCCTACCATTCAGCACTTATCCGCATCCATGTGGACCTAGCATTAGCTCGGTCATTCTCGGAGGGGATAGCTGGTGTATTGCGGGGTCGTGGAGGGCCCTTTCAGGTTTTTTTGGCTTCAGTAAAATGTCTGCTAGTGAGCCTTCGTTAGTAGAAAGCAACCCCCCTTTCCCACCATACCTGCTTTTAAACTTAAAAAAAAACAACTTCAACAGAGCATGGTTTCTGTGATTCCAAGCTAGCATTAAAAGTTTGGATTTGTTCATTCCAACACTCATGAGTTCATGAACTATTTCAATGCTGACGCTAATTGCAGACCTAAGCACGCTGCGGTTGATTAGTTCCAATGAAGTCAATTTCAGGAACCTTAAACTTCGAGTTTTATTCTTAGGGTTAGCAGTTTTAAGAAGCGGGAAGGGAGAACTATCCAGGTGTTTCATCAGTAAAGAAAAAAGGTTGAGCAAGCTAGGCGCCAAGATTGTTTTTTTTTGTAATGCTCGGAAGATCTGTATCGGTCAGGAAATTGTAGTTATTTTTATTTTTGACTACCACACATTATTTTTAACCACACAACGGTTTTAATGGAATTTGAGTAAGCTACTCAATAAGTGAGCTGGAAGAGTATCCTCAGTCTCATCGTCTATTTCTGAATTCTGATCACTAAATTATTGCTCTTAAAGCAGTTCATCTTTCAGCTTGGTTGCATGTTGTGCTAACTCGCTGAGCAGGTATTACCATGTGCGATAGTTACTCATTTCTTCAAACTCCACCTTCCGTGTTCCAAAAATAAGCCGCCATCTACTTATCATGCAGTTGTGTGACGCGTCCCTCTTAAATATTTCTTTCGGATATTTTAACTAACTCAACTTGAAACTGAATTCCTATACTGCAACGTTTACTTCAACTTTCAGGAAATTCAAGGATTCGTCCGTGACAAAGTTCGTACCGTAATTACTTGGGTATTCATTGTGCTAAGCCTTGGGAGCCTGCGGCTTGTTTTTCATTGGTATCCCCGTCTGATGTTGTACGCTACTCATCGCCCTTGCTCTCTAGATGATGCTGAACAAATATTAGTCACTGTGAGTTGATTCTTATTAAATTTGGCTTTAAAGTTAATGGTTTTTTGAAGTGTATTGTTTGTTTGTTATGTACCCTATTAATATTTAACACAATCTTACTGTGAATTTTATCATTGACAATTCAGTGTCTACTAGCAAGTTCTGTCTCTTAAAAACTTGATTGCAAATCGACGTTCGAAAATCCTGAAATAGATCACATTTGGGCTGTCATTTTGAAAACGTTGCAAACTTTTGAGAAGTCATTTATTTTAATCGATAAATGATAAGTAGGTATGAGAGAAATGAACATCTTTGTACTTCTCTCCAGATTAAAATGCCATCGTTCTTCAAGTTTGACAAATTTCTTGACCCTTGGGACCCTTGACACTGTTGTTCAATTCTTTCGCTCCAAAAATCTTTTAGTATTCCTACTTAGTTATTTTCGACAGTACACCTAATCTTGAAATTACTTCATTCCCTTCCAATTACAGAGTAAAATTTAAAAACAGATTTCGGGCGGTTAGAGCACACGTTTCATTGAATTTTAGTACATGTAATGATCATCTTTAATAAATAGGTGTCCAGTTATTAAGCAATTTTTTTCTTTCAGGAGAGTTATCAACAGACTCATAAGTGTTACCACGTTCGACCTATCAAAATAATAACTTCTCAGACATCCAGGTACGCTAATTTCTTTACTATAAAATAATTTTTCCATGGATAAAATTGTGCCAATGATCAAGTTAGAAGCAGAATGTATAATATTCAAGATTTTTTTCCTATGAACCAGGGAGTTGTTGAAAGAAGATGATCAGACCGTTTGGGACCAAAGATTTCTTCTGGAACTTGACGATCTGGATGCTTGCAAACTATCTGTCCACGTTTCGGGTGGAACTTTCAAAGGTAAGTCTATTATGACTTGTGTCTATTTGAAATGGGAAGGATCTTACCAAATTGCTAATCATTCTACGCATTATTCATATTAACCTCTAACTAATTTTTCACAGAAATGGAGGAAGTTAGAATGTTCAGTTGTAAAAAGATGTCCTACATTTGGGATCCTGACGAGTACGCGTTTTTCAAGTTGAAGGGACTCGATTGGGACGTCTCTGCCAGCGCTCTTCACCAATGTAAAGGGCTTTCCATTGGCGAACAGTTTTTCAGGTAGTTGAACTCATTTTTATGTTGCTTTATGTAAAATACAAATATTAGACTATTAAGAAAAGTATATTACCCTACGTTTTTTAAGAAAAAAATTCCAATTCTAAGGTGCATTTCTGTATTTGTCTAGTTTTTAGTAAAATTAAAATAAATTTCCTCTCCACAGGTAAAAAGAAAATTTAAATAACTTCCTTCATCATTTCAGAAGTTCAGAACCTCTATACATTCACCTTTATAAAAATGTTTTGTCAACTCTTCCTTGAACTTCTCCCCTTGCTATTCCATTGTTGCTATTTTGCTCCTCCACATCTTCTTTATTCAAGAACTTGGAAATATAGGATGAAGAATAGTAGAATATGCACTGAGAACTCAAATTTTCTGTTTTAGGCGAGCTGTTTTCGGCAACAACGAAATCATCGTGCCCATGAGAAGTGTGGTGGCGCTGCTCTTCCTAGAAGTATTGGATCCGTTCTACATATTTCAAATATTCTCTTTCATCCTCTGGGCCATAGATGACTACATATTTTACGCCCTTGCTATAGCTTTGATGTCATGCGTGAGCATCGGAGTTGCTGTTGTCCAAACTCGCAAGGTAGACTTTTCCGTCAATCTAAATTATTTCCGATAATTCGATTTCACTGAGATATCAGATTACCTGATCGAACAATATTGGTAGATAGTACAAACCCAAATATCTAATGATCATGGACATCAAGGTCCTCTCTATCACGGAAATCATTGTGGTAATGGATATTGCAATGCTTTTGCAATATAAATTATAAAATCGTACACTTATTCAAATGATACACCCGAAGGGGTTGTATCTTTATTATCATGCTACAGAAAACAACGAGGTAAGCTGATAGATGTTGGTGGGAGGAAGTCTAGGTCTCATTGGTTGTGTGGTTAATAAAGTGATCTTATAACTGACCAGTTTTTGTGTAGGTTGAATTCAAGGTTCTACGTATTTTCTGTAATAGCTGTTTCTGATAGTTAAGTTACGTAATTGTTAGTTATGTTGAATGATAACTTTTGGGATGCTCCTGTCACCTTTGGGTACCTAACCTCACGATTATACACTATAGCAGATGCCTATTTTTCCCTTCAGAACCAAACCAATCTCTCCAACCGTGTGCACTCCAGCGATTTAGCCAGTGTTCTTCGGAGAGGATGTCAAGGAGAAGATGACACGGTCATGGTGTCCACTGAGCACTTGGTACCGGGTGACGTTATGGTGCTGCCATCTCACGGCTGCGTCATGCATTGTGATGCTGTACTCCTCACGGGAAATTGTATTGTCAACGAAAGCATGCTGACAGGTAAGATGATGGTTGCCTTCATATGGGTAGAGTATTAAACATGGAATTAGCAATCAACAACCTAACTGACAGATTGACTTCTATTCCGCTAACTAAAATTAAACATGTGTTTTATTCTTAGAAACAGAATTGTGGCATTCTGCCGTTTGTGTTACATGGTGACAGGTACAGATTTTTCTCCAAACATTTATGGTAATTGTGGAAAGAAAGCTGATTTTGAGAGACAACATTATCTGTTCTTAAAAAATGCTCATTTCTAGAAACCCGGTGGGTTGCAGAAACTGTATGAAAAGTTATTCAAAATCCAAAACGATGTCCTCGTAATTGTGCAAAAATGTACACAAATTGCCTAATTATGTGAAAGGGATAGAAGGTGTTAGGCCGTGTCTTACGTGGAGAACAAACGCGGGCGACGCGAACGAGCGAGCGACGCGATTTTGACGAATCGCGTACGATTCCAAAACGTGTGTCTTACGTGAGGTTGCACATCGCGTTAGTCGCCGAAGCGGGTTTCCCCCTTATTTACAGATTCCTCCAGTGTAATTTTATACCAGTTTTATTTTATATTCGGAAAAATGCCTTGTTTTTCCTAATTTTTACTACCAACGAGATCAGTCGAATCATTTGGCATGACAAGTGAAACACAACAGGCAAGAAGTCACAATCGTGGATCTGACTCGGTAATTTCTCTCCGGAACAACTTTTGTCAATATTTTACAGGGAATTTATCAGGTAATTGAACGGTGTATTCATTTACAATAAATAATTTATTAAATGGTGTTTTAACTTACTTGAAAAACTTGTCTCTTTCGCTACAGCATCCCAAGGTAGGTCTGCGAGCCTCCTGTTTTTATATATCTTGCTTTTTTGTTCCACAAAACTTCTCTTTTTGCACTTCCGATATTATCGCTTCCATGATAAACATTTAAAGCAAGCCACAAAGGCAATAATTGACTAAAAAAGCAATATCAAAGACGAATGAATAATGTCAACAACAGCAGGTTAACCTACAAAAACGTAAACAAATAATTACGCGATTGCGCGACAAAATTCAAACCGATTTGAAAATCAAACCACGCGACGCGAGCGATTTCCGCGACGAAAGCGACTACCGCGACGCCGCGTTGCTACGTAAGACACTTCCATAGGATTGTATTGTTTGATCGCGCTAACAGATCGCGTTGGTCGCTCGCATTCGTTTTCCACGTAAGACACGGTGTAAGACATCATCTTAGGCTTCTCGGTTCTTCAGGGGATCCCGGGCCCAGTTTCCGTGCTGATAACGGAATTTACCAGGCTTACTATCTTCGACGCGTTTAGAAGTTTAGTCTATGGGATAGATACCATACTTCATACTTCAAGATAACATTGAAATAGTCTTTGAAGGACTAACAATATTATGAAATTGGTTTATAAATTGATTCCACTGAGTTTGAGTATCTACGGGAACGATGATCGTATAATAATTTAAAATCGTTGCTGGCTAAAGCTCTTAAAATTATTCTGTACGATGTTCATCCAAGTTTGTTTTAAAACTTGAAACAAAAATCTCTCATTATAGTTTATATTTATTTAAATTTGCATCCAGGTGAAAGCGTTCCAGTCACCAAGACGCCTCTGCCAAATTCGTCAAACATCACTTACAACGAAAAGGAACACGCCAGGCACACTCTCTTCTGTGGAACTCAAGTCATACAAACCCGGTACTATGGCAACGAACGAGTGTATGCCGTGGTCATACGAACCAGCTTCTCTACAGCCAAAGGGAATTTGGTCCGCTCCATCCTCTACCCTCCTCCTGTGGATTTTAAATTCGAAAGGGACTCCTACAAATTTGTATGGTGCCTCGCCTTCATAGCATTTATGGGTGTCATTTATACTTTTGCAACGAAGGTGAGTAAATACGTTTACCATTCACAATTCCTGCTATATATAGGTAGTTACAAATCATGGCTTGAGTCCTGAAGGAATTTACGCCACTCGTTTTTCTAGCTATTCTAATCCTGATTCAATGTAGCATATCGGTAAAGGTTGTTTGAATCATCCCCTTCAGAGAGTAGCTGTAGTTTCAATGACATTTTCAAGAAAACTCACTTATAAAATTAACGGTGACTTATGAGGTAATTTTCCGTTTTGCTCGGGAGAGTGAAAATAAAGTGGGACAAGACGACACCGATGCTCAGGGAAACGAAGAGTTAGGGACATTTGTAAAAGACATTACACAATTTCCGTTCTCTAAAACACTAATTACTGAATCAACTCCGGCTCAAAGCAGGAGCTAACACCAATTATGGATAAGAGAAATCTTGGACTTTAAAACACTTTTTCATCAGTCAACTAACAATTTTATAATTGTATCACAAAATTTAAGATATCGTCGTTTGTAAAACACTTTTTTTCATCAATAACCCATGTTTTACTGCTGCCCTATCTCTCTTACGTCAGTAAAATTGATTTTTGATTTAATCACGTGTCAACAATAATGTTGATATTTAATAGAGGAGAACATTTGCTCAAAACTGGAGCTAATACCAATTACTACATATATTTTGGTTTGTAATTCAATAATGAACCATTGTAATCGCTCTTGAGAGAAAACAAAAAATGCTAACCCCCTCTAAAAATTTTATGGTTTACGTTTCAAAGGGTGTTGAATCCGAATCTGAAATAAAAAATTTTCTGTCAGCCAAACGGCTGGGGCGAAACATCTGAAATTTTCAGGAAAAATCAATATTGGTCCGACAACGCCCTAATTCTTTAGCCAGCACTCTCACTTAATTTAAAGTGCCCTTTAAGGGTTGTCGTAGTCAGTATGAATTGGGTGTAAAATCCCTAAAAACCTCAAAAAAAGTCGAAGCGGCCTAAATTTGGACTCTTTTTGAAGAACTTTCCATGTGGAATCGAATGAGCTCTTCCCCAGGTTCGTAGCTCAAACCATTCCCCATTTATGGTGATGTAGTGATGTAGTAATGCGGATACTGGAGTGAACTCCTAAAAGGCTTTGTAGCCGATACACGGGTTGAAGCATTCTGATACACATGAAACGCTGCAAATTCTTTCACAGGGGTTTATTATTCAATGATTCATGATTTGAATTTCTACGAAGCTTTGGAGTGTGCGTGTTTCACAGGTGATAGAGTGATTATTGAATTTCAGGAGGCACACAAATATGATCAACTGAACAATCCAAATAGGTATTTTGGTTGAGAACAGATTTACGTGCTCTATGCATATCTCCTGAAATTCAATAATCGCTCTATCACCTGTGAAAAACGCACACTCCAAAGCTCAGTAGAAATTCAAATCATGAACGCAAGCCAATTGAATAATAAACCCCAGTGAAGAATTTGCAGCGTTTTTTCAGCTAGGTTCAAATCTCCCAATTAAAGAATGTAGTCAGTACCAATTGGGTCTGTATTGTCCTATTTAATCAACGTTTGGTAGCCTTCACTCCTCTAATAATTGTAAATGTTCACTTTGTTTTCTGGTGAAACCTTGACGTCAAACATGACTTTATTTGTGCTTCGATTGTATTTTCTAGATAAGCAGAAATCTTCCGATAGGTGAAGTAATTCTGGAAGCCCTTGACTTGATTACTATTGTGGTGCCGCCCGCTCTCCCAGCTGCCATGACGGTCGGACGAATGTATGCACAAACCCGACTTGAGAGGTCCAAAATCTTTTGCATCAGCCCGAGAACGATCAACATATCTGGTTCCATAAATTGTGTATGCTTCGATAAGGTTAGTGAAATGAATTTTCAGTTAAAATATTTTCTCTAGTTTCTTTTGAAATTGATTATTTTTTCTTTTTAGTATAGTGATTAGATTAAAATTTTAATCCGTAAATTGAACACCAAAAGTATGTCGAGCCGCTGTTTAAAAAAGTTGATAATTTTTTTTTTACAAAATGCCGTGTTGTAGACGGGGATTTTGGACGTTCTCCAACCTTTTGTTCATATTGATTATGTTTTCGTATTTGTACAGACTGGTACACTCACCGAAGATGGTTTAGACCTTTGGGGTGCAGTACCTTCAACGAATTCTAGATTTGTAATTCCTGTGAGAGACTTCAAATCCATGAAACCGGATCATTTGCTCAGAGCAATGGTCACTTGCCATTCGTTGACAATCATTGATGGAAATCTTGCCGGAGATCCATTGGACATTAAGGTAAATTTATTGCTCTGTGGTTATGTGAGCTCTCACGATTTGTTATGTTCAACCGATTAGGAATACAATATTTTTCTTCATTCTTCAGATTTTCGAAAGTTCCGGATGGACTCTCGAAGAACCTGCCATCAGTGATGAAACGAAATTTGATTTGCTAGCTCCTACAGTTGTCAAACCCCCCAGCCATGTCATCGTCGACGATGAAGATTATGGTGTTGACTTTGAAATCGGTATAATTCGCCAATTTCCTTTTTCATCCTCACTCCAGCGAATGAGTGTGATCACCAGGGTGCTAGGTGGTTCGCACTTCACTTTGTACTGTAAAGGCTCCCCAGAAATGGTATCGTCACTATGTGAACCTAGCTCAAGTAAGTATTTTTCATTTACACTTACACTATACTGAAAAGTATAGTTTAATTTAATTAACATTGCCCTTTTTCTATGCATTCCATTATTCACATTCACTGTTATTTCTTTCCAACATTTCAGTTCCTGAGGATTTTGATTCTGAGCTTGAAGGCTACACTAAAGAAGGTTACAGGGTTCTAGGCGTGGGTTACAGAGACCTCCCTAAGAAAATGGGCTATACCAAAATTCAGAGATTAACCCGCGAAGATGCCGAGTCCAAGTTGATTTTTCTTGGATTGGTCGTTATGGAGAACCAACTGAAACCGCAAACTTCACCAGTGTTGCACATGTTGCGTGATGCCAACATTCGTATGGTCATGGTTACAGGTAATTCAAATAATTTTTTTTTCAACTGCCCACTTATTTTCTAATTGCAGAATCGAGTCGAAATATTGCGACAGATTAAACGCATAATATTACTGAAGTTGCAAGTGGAACTCCACTCTGATGTATGTCATTTTTGTACTAGATTGGGACCTTCTAATTTGACATGTAGGATTTTATATCCATGTTAAAATGAGCTCTTTGGGCACCTATTAAACCTGGTGAAAAAGTCTGAGTTCCTTGTAAAAACGTTCCTTGTAAAAACGTTTTTGACCTTTTTTAACATCTAAGGCCGGACGCACACATAATCGAACAGAACAGAACAGAACACGACGAGACATTTTGACTGACAGCGTCTGATGCAGAGTTTACAATGTACGGATGTGGAGTGCCAGCATACCACATCGAACAAGACAAGACAAGACAAAAAACACGATCGAACGTTGTTTTCATGACTGACGCTGTCTGCCAAAGTTTGGCCTTAAAGGTAGGCGCACACTAGGGACGGGTCGCATCACACCACAAAAGTGTTGCTAAGCACATTAGCGGCGGGTCGGGTCTCATTGCGGATGAAAAATCCGTCCATCATCCCATCCGACCATCAAGAGAAATCCGCCTGTTTAGAGGTTGCTTACAATAACTAAATCATGGATTCCTCCGACGAGGAACTCCTATTTTTTTCGATGTTGCTGGATGGGGAACATGCTCAGAAACGGAAAAGGAAACGTCGGATGTGGTTACGCAAAACATGCAAAAAAAGAAGTATGTTTTGGGAGTTCCATACACTGTTTTCCGATCTTCTGTACGACGGAAATAAATTCTTTAGGTACTTCAGAATGTCGTACAAGAATTACAACGAACTTCTCCAAATGTTGCGAGGAAGTATTGAAAAGGAGGTGAGGAGGGCCAGGTTGCAGCGGCCTGACGGAAAAATCCGCCTCGAGAGCGATGTTTTGGATGCGCTCCACCCTGCCTGTAGTGTGCGCTTCACCGTTTAAATACCACAGAACCGAACCAGGCGGATTTTACGATGCAATGCGATGCGTTGCAGCCTCTAGTGTGCGCCTACCTTAAAGCAAAAGCTGTCAGACAATCAAATCTGCGCATGCGCTGCGGAAGAAATTTGAACAACAGCGCCACCATCGCACACTGCCTAGCTATTACATCAGCCAGGATTCGTAGTCAGAGTTGTATTGTTTCTTGTGTTGTGCTCAATGTCTATTGTTTCTTGTGATTCCTTTTTGTCACCGTCTGAAATTGAGGACGACCCTACATCTTTTGTAGTTGTAGAGAGACTTTTGGCATTAGTACAAGGCTATCCGGCAATATATAACACCTCTTTGAAAGAACACCATAATATTAATATTATCGCCAAGATCTGGAGTGATATTGCAAACGAATTGGGCGAACGAATTAATATATATATTATATAACATCTGCCCAGGATTGTGTTCTGTCTTGTTTGATAGCGTTCAATACTAAGAAACATCATCGAACGCCATCTTGTTCAGACAGAACAGAACAGAAAAAGAAATGTCTTGTTCTGTTCTGTTCGATTATGTGTGCGTCCGGCCTAAGTGTGTAGGATTGTGATGAAATTCACTGTTGCTTCTTTCAAATGTATGACGACATTCATTTTCCCTTATCTATGTCCGGGTTTTATGGAAAACTATCCAAGGCATAGTTTAAACGACCTTGCAATTGAATAATGTTGCTCCATCTTGAAACGGTCGATTTATAACATTAGTAAATGTGAAATGTCCAAAGCAAGATGTTAATTATTTACTGGTTAGAATGCTAAAAGGTATTTTTGTTTGTTCATCAGGTGACAACATGCTAACAGCCCTCAGCGTCGCAAGAGATTGTGGAATAGTCAGTCCAACTGAAAGGGTTATCATGGTGAATGCTACTGCCGACAGAAATCCCCAAATTTATTTCACCCAGTCCAAACCATCACTTCCACGAGACAATTCAGTGAGTTCAATTCAAAATCCCGCCTAAAATGTGGTATTCAATCATTTTTATGAAATAGCTTTCTCTAAGCTGTCATTAACTAAGATGGTAAAGAACAAACACAAACACTGAGCATTCCCGTGTAGGTAGGTACCTAGTTCGTTTGAGAAGTTTCGGTCGATTGAAGGACAAGATGGGATAGGTTGATCATAATGGAACATTCGAATTTGTTCTAGCGATAAGCCGGTTGTCTTGTGACAGTTGTCTAAGATGAAACACAACTTCGCGATTATGTACAAAATAAACACCTCTGAGGGGCACGAGCGGCCCCGTAGGGAGGGAAGGCGATGTTTTGGAGTCATAGGCATGTACGAGCGGCCCCGCTCGAGCGAAGGCCCGCAGGCCAGTTGAACCCAGTGACTGGAAGAAATCCGAGCGAAGATGGAACCCGAAGCAGCCTTGTTAACGAAAAGTTCACGTGGAAATCGAGACATGATGTTGGTAAACGTTTACCCTAGCCAAGTATGTCCTCATCGTTTCTTATAAGTACCAGCCTAGATCGAATAACTGAGAAGTACCTACTTGGGTCGAGAGTCATGTGATGTGATTGTCTATTAAATAGATGCAAATTTTGCATGTTTTGATAGTGTTCATTTTAGAGCAATAAATTATACGCATGAAAAAAATTTCGAGTTGGTGCTATTGGTTTCATTTCCCATATTTCCGTGGGGCCGCTCGTACAAATACGCCTAGACCGACCGGGGCCGCTGGTACAAGTGCTCCCACACTGAGTGGGGCCGCTCATGTACCCCAACTAGCCCGCGGGGCCGCTCATGCCGTTAACCATTGCGAGTACGTAGGTGTGGGGCGCTTTTGGAAGAGTGGGGCACGTACTAATAGAGAACCATGACTGTGTGGCGCATACTAATATAGCACCCATGATTTGTTTGTCCGTAATGGATTTAAATCATAGCAATTATTGTCTGTGTGCACTTGAAATTACAACATATTCTACAGATTTGGACAGATCTATCTCAGTAGTGTTTCGTACAGTTCTAATTAGCAAGAATCTGAAAATGCTATTGTAAAGGGGGATTGCTGAGGAGTATGGTGTATTGTATGTATGATGCATTCCAACACGTTTAAGAAACATAATTTATGTATAAAATTCTTTTACTGCTTCAGACCTTTTAAAAGTCTACTTCCTTTAACAATTCTATTTTATTTCTTCAGCATCTTATGAGTCAGTTAACTGAAATCACGGAAACTGGAAGTGTAACTAGCCTGCAGACAATCACACCCGTTGGTAACAATACTAATTTTGTTCCAAATGGCACCGCTAGAAATAGTATCATCGTTGACCTACCCCTTGATGAATCTGACGTGTAAGTGAAGAACGTGTAAACTACAACTTGATTTCATGATTGAACAACTGATTACTAAATCGCTGATAACTTATGTATTCTAGTGAAGTAGCAATGGGAATTGAGAACACCAATGAATTCAGCTTTGCACTTACTGGTTCTACGTGGACAGTCTTGAGAACTCATTATCCTGAGATGATGAGCAAAATTGCCACAAGAGGTGCTGTATTTGCCAGAATGTCCCCTGACCATAAACAGCAATTGATTCAAGAGCTGCAAAGTTTAGACTATTTCGTTGGTGAGTTTTTCTCTCGTATTATATATTAGCCTCTTCTGATTTATGGAGACATTTATTTTAGGTTCTCCGTAAGCTAATATTATATCATTTTCGCTTTTCTTGTCTCACATGTTGCTACGATTCTGCTCGTATACTTGGATGTATACTGTTCGTTAACATATGATGTTTAAAAAAAAAACATCTTGAACTCATTCAACGGGAACTTGGTTAAATTTGAACGGGTTTAAAAACCCAGATATATCTAAAAACGCTGCAAATTCTTTCACAGGGGTTTATTATTCAATGATTCATGATTTGAATTTCTACTAAGCTTTGGAGTGTGCGTGTTTCACAGGTGATAGAGCGATTATTGAATTTCAGGAGGCACACAAATATGATCAACTGATCAATCCAAATAGGTATTTTGGTTGAGAACCGATTTAAGTGCTCTATGCATATCTCCTGAAATTCAAACCATGAATCATTGAATAATAAACCCCAGTGAACGAATTTGCAGCGTTTTTTTCAACAGCGATTACAATGGAAAATTTATTCTATTTGAAAATTTTAAATTTCGTAAGACGGAGCTTGCATATCAGAATGCTTCAACCCGTGTATCGGCTATAAACCCTTTTAGGAGTTCACTCCAGTATCCACATTCACTACATCACTAAGTTACTGCGGTAAAAAAAAAGCCCTGTTGTTTTTGTTTTGCTCGCAGTAACCTAGTGATGTAGTGAATGTGGATGCAAATGTTGGCACCATAAATCGGGATTGGTTTGAGCTACGGATTGGATCGGGAATGGTTTGAGCTAGGGTCCAAATTTAGGCCGCCTTGCCTTTTTTTGAGGTTTTTAGGGATTTTTTGACAAAACTGAGACAAAATTTTTTAGAGCTGGCGATTTGATTGTCGGACCAACATGGATTTTTTGAAATTTTCGATGAAATTTTCAGGGGTGCAGATTACAATGGTTTATTATTGAATAAAAAACGTAAATTATTCATTTATTCATTCAAGTTTGATTGCTGATCATGAAGGAAGCAAGCTGTTATTGTTGTTCCCGTCATCAGAGCTTTGCTTGAAAGTAGAAGCCCATCAGTATTCATTACTTTTCATTATTTTCTTTCCATTGAGCTTATGAAGTATCTACCTAAATTTGTACGTAACAGTTTACGGGCTGCTGTGGCGGAAAGCTCTGTGCCTCGCTTCATACATACAATCACAATTTTTGAAGCTGTAGATGAGATGATGGTCCGTTGTTTGTTTTTTAAGGATCCTAAATTTCTCATTTGACTGATTCATTTTGGTTTATCAGCATAAGATGCCTGTAAAATTGATGAATATTTGCCAATTTCGTACACTTCAATTCGTCTGATTTTTTATCATTTGTAATTTTTTAGCTATGGTTGGAGATGGTGCTAATGATTGTGGAGCGCTGAAAGCTGCCCACGCTGGGATATCACTGTCTGAAGCCGAATCCTCAGTTGCTTCGCCGTTCACCTCCAAAGAGCCCAACATCAGCTGCATCGTTCAAGTTATCCGCGAGGGACGAGCAGCTCTAGTAACGTCTTTCTCCATCTTCAAGTACATGGCAGCCTACAGCTTGATGCAGTTTGCTTCCGTCGTCATTTTGTACTCGATTGATTCAAACTTGACGGATATCGAGTATTTATACATCGATTTGTTCGTGATCTCTGCATTTGCATTTGTTCTGGGCCGGGTTGAAGCTTACAAAGGGCCGCTTTACCCCGAGCCCCCACAATCGTCTCTACTGTCATTCATTCCTATTTTGTCCCTTTTTGGACAGATGGTCATCGCTATTGCTGCCCAACTTGCCAGTTTTGTGATCGTCAAACAATATGAAAAGTAAGATATTCAGTTCTGGATTTTGTAACGTATTCTTATTCTGTAAGTCATCTCATACATTAGAGAGTTCCTGCTCTTCACGGTTGCCGATTTCACGGAGAACGTGAACCGCCGATGATGGCCAACAGCTCACGATCGTCCGTGAAGGTCGCCTCACAGCCGGTAGCCCCCCACGTTCTACTCAGTTCCCGCCCTAACGTTTGGATAACCTGAAAAAGTTTTCAACTGATAACACATTTCGTTTCTACATCTTCTTTCCAACATCATGTTCCACTACAAACTTACCTACCTTGATTTAGCAGATCGATTCGTTAGGGAGTAATCAGTATCGTTTTCACTTTTTGACGTCTGGAATGGTAGCAAGTGGGAGTGTGCGGTGTAGGGCTAGGGTATTCAATGTAGATACCTACGTACTTACATTGGTGAACGAGCTTGACGACACTCAAGTTCTTCATTGAGTTAAAAACATAAATATCTACCTAACGCAGAGCTCGTCATCCTATGTATGTTCTAATAAATTACGACGTAACTATGTTTCTACTCAGCTATGCTAATTCAAAAGCAACTGACTGAAATGAGTGTGGAGAACTACGAATAGAAGCTGCATGAAGATATTCCTCAAATACATTCGCTAACTCGCTGTCCGTTAGATCAGCGTTGTGCAGATTAATGAAGTCCACAATTTCACCTTTCATAATCCAAACTTGAAGACGAGCAAAAGTACAGTAAAAAAACTCGACACAACTGGGAGACTTGAACTAAAATTGCGGAGCACAGAGTCAGGTTATGAATTTTAATGATAAGAAACACTGCGGGGGAACACGGAAACCGTTGGGAGATGACGTTGAACGTTAGCATTCAACTCGATTGTGCCTAGATTCCCGTTCACGGTGAGCTTACACCGTGAGGAGCAGGAACTCTATTGTTTTTAGTATTCCTTCATTCATTTGGAAAGCATGTTTGTTACTAATTTGTTAATACTTTTTTTTTTCAGCGGGTCTCTTGAAGTTCCATCTTTTGTAACTCAAAACGAAACTGATAACTACACTCAAACATTCTTAGAAGAGTTCAATCTAACGACGAACACTTCCAGTTCGACACCTCAAAAAGCTGATGGACTAGAGAATTACGCAGTGTTTTCCGTCTCGTGCTTCCAATACATCATACTGGCACTTGTCTTCAGCAAGGGAGCACCTTATCGACAGTCCATATTCGCCACTTTTGGTCTCATGGTTGTCTCGATAGTTATAACCGTCTTTACCCTTTACCTCATCCTATTCCCATGTTCATTCCTCGTCAACTCTTTTGAACTTTTCATTCCTTATTCTGTGAATTTCAGGCTACTGATGGTTATAATTAGTATCACTAATCTAATTTGTGCTACATTCTACGAGTTGTTCTGTGATCTGATTCAACAAAGATTGTCCAAGTTAGTAAATTTTCCATATTTTTATTTATTTTTCTGTTAAAATAAGTTGACCTGTGTTATCATTTTGTATTCAATTTTAAGTATTGTAATCTGGAATATGCTATACTAAATCCTTTAGTTTCGCAAAATTCAAAATTTCTGACTCAATTCTTCTGGGGTATTAGGAATGTGAAAAGTACAAAAGTGCTCAACAAATATCTTTATTGTAAGTAGTGAGTGTAGTAACGAAAATTCCATCTTCCCCTCCCACAATAATGAAGAATAATTCCGAAAATATAGGTCTCAATTTTTCAATAACTATACCCCACCCCCGGAAAATCCATGACATACTTTTTTTCTTCAAATAGGAACTTGGTCAATAACGGATTGATGGGTCTCAAGTTAATTTTGCGGAAAGTCGTCACTCTTCCATTTTCTTTCTATTCCTAATACATACAAACGAGTATAAATATGCTTGTATATATCCTGAAGGGCGTAGCAATTCATCATTGGTGAACTGAACTCTTCGGGAGGGTGGTCTATATCAACTAGATAAGAAACCTATCTGAATTCAATTTTATTCTAAATGCGTAAGCCAACCTTTCTTCAATGTCCATCGAATCACTGATGATATTTATTGTTTTGTCGTAGCGTAAAATAACAAGTTGCCCATTGGTTTTTATTGTTTGAATATTCTGTTTGAAGGTTGAGCAGAAGGAAGCAGCTGCGCTACGAGGAACTCAACAGTATTATGAAAAAGGACAATTCTTGGCCACCCCTGTCAGTTGGCTCCCCTCACGTAGAGCATTCTCCTGTTATCCTTCGATCTACTCCCACAGTCACTATCGTTAATTCCCCACCGCCAGGAGATAAATCTTTGGAAACTTCAGGTAAATGTTCTGAAGAAATGTCCATCTGCAGACTTTCAGGGTGGAAGCTTGTTAGTATTTTATTAACATCACATTGATGCGTTTGTTCGGCGAACACATTGTCTATAGATGAAAACCTGCCTCGTCCTACGTGAGCGGGAGTCGGGCGATTTCAGCGTTACAGGCGATACCGGCGATTTACGCGAGTGCAAGCGTTTACAGCGGGAAACGCCACTAGTGTCCTATGTGCCGCGAGTGGAGGAGAGCGCGTTTTAGTTTTAGTTCCGTACCTACCCTGTCAATCAATACGATGAGTGTTTTTTCTGAATTTCTTACAGAGAGAGACGATTTGCGTTGGCCTGAAATATAGTCCAGCTCTGTTCAATTACATTTCTAATAAACGTTTGCAGAGGCAACCATCTCATGAAATTTATCAATTAAAGAACTAATTCGAGGAATGTATAACTCTTCAGCCTATTCTTGTTTTCTTATTTCGTTGATAAGTGACAACAGCGTTGTTCCGACTAACCTCGCAATCACTCGAGAAATGATTTTGACTCCTACAGACTTGGACAACTCCAATAACCTTGATAACAGATGTAAACAATTGCGCGATTGTAGCGGGAGTAGCGAGAAAAAATCAAACCGATTTGATTTCAAGCCGCGTGTAGCGTGTGCGTGTTAGCGATTTGCGATAGAGCCTGTGCACGCAGGACGCACAACTCTGTTATCATAGTTTGATCGGGAAATCGCCCGCCCCGCAAAAAACGCTGAACCCACCCGACCCGCTCACGTAGGACACGGCGTTACGATTGGTTAAGGCGTTTCTCCACTTCTAGAAGGCATGTAGTTGTTTCATATAGCTAAACTTATTTTCGATTCTGTAAAGGGATTTGTTTTGAATCTGGTTGGTAAGTTGCGGAACTGTCGAGATTGTAATCTGTGCTTTCACACTAATAATCACGGGCTAAATGTTGAGAAAGGTCTGCCGTGCAAAAGGCAAGTGGAATTTTATTAGTGGAAACCAAATTTGTTACTTCCCAAGATCAACTTATCGGTTAAAGGCTAAACCAAAGAATAGGTAACGCACCCCTCTTATCACGATCTTATCAGATAAGATCGATGTGTACTTACATCGATATAATTATCGATTATTACATTGATATAATGCCATCTTGAAACGATTATCACGACCATTGTACCTTCACCCGACACCAGTACGCGCCATTTTCCCCATCACTTTCTTCACATTAAAAGTAAGTTCTTACACTAAATGTAAGTAATTTCATTTCACGTGTTACAATATATAATATAATTACCTCCACTTTTCATTTACTTTTCCGACTGATCTATACTTTACTATGTTTTTGAAGGATTGATGTAGGATATTCGTATTTTTTTTTTTTCTTTTTTGAGATTCGAGCGTCCAGCCACCAAACTAAACGATAGGAGAATTGCTTTCAAACCCGAAATTGTTGCTTTCATTCCTATTTCTGTTTCTTCTGATCTATACTTCACTAGAAGGATTGATCTAGGATATTTTTTCCTTTTTGAGATGCGAGCGTAGCGAGCATCCAGACCACCAAACTAGACGGTAGGAGGTTTTCGCTTTCATTCGTATTTATGTTTCTTTTAATCCCGGACCAAACACCGATATTCTAGCCCAGCTGAGATGTTTTTTTGTTTCGGACAAAACCCCCATATTGTTGCACAGCTGATGTTTATTAATCAGATGTTTAATAACACGTTTCTTCGATATATCGATACCGTGGACCTATATCGATATGGCGGGTGTGATAACTTATCATTGATAAGAGGTGCGTTACCTATTCTTTGGTTCTACCCGGTTAAATATGGAATTTTTTAAACAAAGAGGTTAGAATGAGTTTCTTAATTAAATCTGCATTCTTCTGCTCTTTGCTGTAGAAGTTAACAATCAAATCTTTCAAGTGATAAGAATAAGTGTATACATATATTTATTATTGATTTTTCTAGGAGTCTACAGCATGAGTGACCTACAGTTAGAAGAAATGAAATTTTCGACGCCCTTAAGAAGTATGATGAGCTTGGTTAATAGGAAAACTGATGGACAATCCGAGGACAGCCTCTCTGGGTACTTGACGCCACCTACCAGTTTGGGAGGAACCACGCCCTCTGGAACTCCCAGGAAAACCGCCCCCAACAACGTTCCTTGAGGTCTACAGCTGGAATCAGAGGTCTTTGGCTTTGAAGTATTTTTTTACTACGAAATGTCAACTGAAAATTTCGAAGCTGCTGGAAAAGCTTTTGTTTTCATACTGCAGTGTAACTAGGAACACGTTGCCAGTCAAATGTTAACATCGATCGCAAACAACTTTGTGTATGTCATCAGTTTTGTGGAAATCAGTATTCTTTGATGGGAAACATCATTATTAAACCAACTAATAGTGTTGAAGCTCACTAATATCAGTGAGATTTAAACCTCTAGATGTGGCATGTATGTCCAGCGTTGATGATAGAATACAAGCATCAGGCGCTGCCTTCAAAGAGTGAACTTGGCTACAACAACAACGCTTTTCTAGAAAGTCTGTTGTACTAGTACGACGAAATCTGCTGTCAGATTTCTCAACCAACATGTTTCTTTGCAAGTTCGCAATCCTCAGACATGATCAATGTCTTAAAACATGGTTGACATTTACAGACGTACTTTACATCTCCTCAAGTTGTTGGTAATATTTGGCTAACGATGTGATTGCTACCCAAATAAATTGTCAATGGAAACAAAAGCTTTGCCGCGATCTTTTTTTTCTAATCGCTAAGTATCTGTGTGCAGTAAAAAGTCATGACCCCATCCTTTTAGAGATGCCAAAAAATAAAATTATCTATCAAAGGCGTAACGTTTTTCGATTTACTGTTGAAATGGAGTGGTTTCTTTCGATTTTCGTATCATTCTTACTTTTTAATTTGGACGAATCCAATGTAAAAAATTGGATTCATGTCTTCCTTGTCAGGTCCTAGTAATTTAGTTGGACTCTCCATGAGTGGTTTGATCTTGTGTAGGTTAAATATTGATAAGTATTAATTCACAGTTTTACGTACGATTAAGTATTATTTGTAATTTTGGCCAACAGCGTAAGAGCGAATAGTTGGCAGTGTTCATTTCGAAAGTATTCATCAAGTTAGCGAGCGGTAATTATGCGATTGTAATTACCTTTAGTTATTAAAGGGTTCTATAGTAAATGTAACATGAAAAATCAATGCTTGTACTTACATAAATTTAAGTATTTGTTTAATCCTGTTGAAATTATCATAGGTAATATACGTATGATTATCATTAATCTTTGAAACGGGAATAAGTACAGGGACATCTTTCAGTATTGTCGCGAAAGTTAGCTGCGTAGTGGTACAAGTTTGAATTTTTCTTTCAAACAATCTTATATTTACTTAATGATTTGTGTAATTAATTGAATTATGTATTAGAGTATTGTACGGATTCAGTGATACGATTCAGTATCCTGTTGTACCTTACTAACGTTTCATGTAGAAAAATGTAAACTATGCGTAGGGACTCAATGGATAAAAACTTTTGTTATTTTGAAACCAGTGAGAAATTCAGTTTTATTTTCTGAAACATTAAAATCCAATTAAATTTGAAGTCGTCCAATTATTAGTTGATCAGGGAAACTTTTTTTTTTTTGTCTCGTTCTTCAACGTTTAAGTTTGGATTCCAAGAAAACCTCTTAAGCAAGCCATTCTGGTTAAATTAAAGAGTTAAATTTCGTTTTTTTTTTTTTTTGGTGCTTTTTAATCAAGCCAGGTATGAATTATTTTAAAATGTTTCGTTCCTACCTATATCGTGTATACATTTTCTCCAAACGCTAAATTATGTTAAGTAGAAGTTATTCCTTTATTTTCACCCTACTAGGCCGAGTAATATCATTAATATTCCACCCAAAAAATGGTAGTTTTCTCTTAAGAATTAGACCTATGCGATTCGATGTTTTACCTGCTTCTTTGTCAGTTCCTATGTTATCGAACAGTTACGTATATAGTGATCAATTTATTTTTGGTGTGGTGAACTGAACTCTTATTTATTTATTTTATTTTTTAAATTTTCGAATGCGAAATTGTTAAGTTCCCACTGAACTCGTGAACGTTTTAAGCAATACATACCTGTGTGTATAGTACCGACCGTTCGTAACAGACGTATTGGATTAGTTTTAAATAATTTTAATGATAGTTTGCTTACGTTTATATTAATTTCGAAATTCCTCCTGTCTAACGCCTAACAACCTCTAGACATTAGGTGATTTATTAAAAAAAGAAAAACTAGACTATATCCCTTAAGTTATTGTTATTTTTCCAATGCCCCGACGAATGATGTTTATGTATCGATACAACATTCAACGTTTCTCTGGAACTTCCTCCACTTGAAAGTACATGGGTCTTGAATCAACAAACATATTCTTAACGAAATTCTTAAACAATACGGAAACAATTTTTGTTTGAGAGTTGCGATCCGTGCTAACGGCGAAGAAGAAAAATTAACTCTACTCTAGATTCATAAGTTATAATTTTTTTGAAAATCGGAATAAATTAATAATAATTTGAAGCTTTTTCCAGTATCTCAACTTTCCGAGGATGATCTCCTATTTCGTTAGGCTCTCTATCTTGGTAACTGCTAATTTCAGTATTGTTGTTAATTAAACACCTTCCACATTGAGATTGTCCCTTTAACCTTCATGTCATCACTCTTCCAGCCAGAATGGTTTATTTTCTTGCAATTATTTTAAAATCATTTTTCTTTTTTTTCATCATTTGACAGGAGGTAGCCAGTGATTTTTATTTATAATTTCGTAACAAACCTCTTCGACCAACTATGAAAAAATACTCTCTCTCTCCCCCGGTTCTAAATTTAGTTTCAAGATATGTAGGTTTCAAATACTGGACCAAAATTTACAAAACTTGGCTCAAAAATCATCCTTTCACCGCGGATTCTAATTACATGTAATTAGGTACCTGAGCTCATATCGTCTAAGTATCAGCTTAAACTCTTTCCTTTGAATTGAAACTAGGGATGTGGGCAAATATCGATCAATTTCTCTTCGATATATCGATATTATTTCAACAAAATCGGGACCGATATTTTTCTTTAAAAAAAGCTGAAAAGCTCTAAACTAAATCCAAACACTCCCCAAAACAAAAGTAATATCTCGTTCCTGTCCGTTTCCAATTAATTGATGAAGAGGTTACTATACTCTTGCCTACTTAGGAGCGACCCTGAGGTTTTCTGAAGACCTCTGGGTCTGGCAACGCCGCTCAAATCTAAGCCTCCCAGGTAGTGGCCTGACGGCTCGCATCAGACCCTAATTACGGTACGGTACTTACGTCTTATGCAATTCAAATGTGATCTAATAGTTAATTCGATCATGCCATCACCAGAATCGTGATGTACATGAAAAAAGGGACACAACGAGTATAAATTTGAACTGGAAAAACATACCTAGACGTTATGTAAAAATACCCAATGGCGGTTTTCGTCAAACTCAAACAAAAATGGGTTTTTTCCCATGTGGGGTATCGTGTTCCGTGTAATTTTGGACGCTGAAGCGATTGGAGTGGGTCCCAAACCTGTGCGATTGACCCAGAACGAGGAAATCCATTTTCATGGGGTAAAATGGTGCAAAATGACATTATTTGCGTACTTTTTCGAGCCCCATCCCATCTGACAGGGTTGGATCAAAGAAACATGAGTTTAAGTGTAATAAAGTTCGACACAAGAATAATAAACCCATGTGTAATCAAATTTGCAGCGTTTTTTTGCAATTTATTACACTTTTGCAATACGGCCACACACTTGTTTGATAAGGTGTTCCTGAACCGATTGATATGAAATTTAGACTTGTTTTCCTCAGAACGACGAGAACATTTTGAATCTCACAAAAAATTACATTTTCAACAAAAACAACTAAAACGTCTTGCGTTAAGAGGGGAAGATTGAAAGGGGCTTTACTGCTGCTAATGAGGGATAGTCGGCCCAGTTAAAGGGTCCGCTGCGGTGTTGCCACCTGATGGCGGGGAAGGGGTTTTCGTCCTCAGCGGTCGGGGGTCGCTCCTATACGGGCAATGGTATAGGACGTTTATTATCTCAGAAAATGAAAAATACTCCCTGAAACTTAGTGTATGAGAGTATGATGTTAGGTGAGAGCATTGTTGTGATAATGGTAAGGACATTTCTTGCAGCTTAAATGGATATGTATGATTTGTCCACTGACCCAAGACTAACAAGAAATCCACCACCAGAACATTAGTGGAACTTCGAAACGAAAGCTGTTCGCTATACGGCCGTTTTTCCCTTGAACGTCATGGTTTTTTACAAGCCACTGCAACTGTAGCAATATTATCCATTGATATTTATTTCTCGATAAATCGAACTACTAAACGATATTTTTAAATGTCGATATTCCTTCTAGCCGACATCCGTACTAAACATTAAACGTCTTTTCTTGCGAGTTTCTTGTAAAATGCTACAAAAGTGATGGCAGTTTATTTGAAAGGTTATGTGCTAAAACTCGTTTGATATAAACCTTGGTATTTAACCCTGAATTAACGAGCTTTACCAGACTCCAATCGGGCCGATATGATAAGCGAATCTAGACGGGAGAAGGTTGACACTCCTATAGCTTGATTTTCGAGGAGATAATTCTTATTCCTTTGGGGTTACTAGTTGTTTTAAATTGCCACGCTCTAAAATTCCCATGCGTATGAAATTCTCTCTATCCATCTTCATGAGACAGCATTTAGTATTCCAACTATTCTGAGACGGGGTGCTATAATTAACTATTTTAGGGGGGTGAGGAATATTCGTTATAAAAAGTCATGTTGTTAGTCCCTTGCTTCTGCTCTAAAATATGTGTCTGGAATTTCCCAGACGCTTCTTGCTCTCGTGGCACCTGAGAACCGTTGAGTCAATTAAACCTCGGTTATGACTTGCATTCCTATTCGTTCAACTTCCGAAGGGCGATTTCATCAGGTGAGGGTGGCTTGAAGGACGATGATGCTTAGAACTTCTTATTTTTTATTGAGAATCTGGAACCAATGTCATGAATCCACACAAACTCCTTGTTTGTACATCTATAAACTGGTTTTTGTGAATGACATCGAATGGTGGTATAAAACTAAAAAGCCGTTATTGCTTATTAGTCATTGCTGTATGTTATGCGAATTGCACTACTTTTGGGAAGTTCATCAGAGGAGGGCCATTGGAATCTTGTATGGTATTTTCCAGTATTCAATATGGTAGAAGGGAAGGGGCCGATCGAAAATCTACTCACTCCTCAAGTTTGGTTCCTATAATAACTAATATAGCGTTTGTTTCCACGTTTACTCCTAAAATTTTGAAGTAAATACGATATGATTTGGCTTGAAATAATACACAACTCAAAATAATTCTTGGATCGCGTTCCTTATAGGTCTTGGGTAAAAAAAACTCTCCGATCAAAAAACAAGATTACATAGAATCAATTGTGATATAAACAACAGTGATATAAATCAAGCTTCTACACGTAGCTACAACTTCACAATGATAGAAATAAAACAATCATTCAGTGATCTCTTTATTTTTCCGAGATTTGCATAAGTAAATCACGAGTTGTATATGTGGCACCCAACTACTTAATTGGAACCCGTTTTCTTGTAATTAATTTGGTTTTGTTTTGGCTGCAGTTTAACATGGTTTGTTAGTTATAAAATTTCACATGGAATCCGAATTTGCAACAAAAATGGAATTCTTCATGATATAGGAAAATGTCATGATATCAATGTGTACTTATGTCATTATTTGTAACGTACCTCCACGAAATGAATCCTTTTGAGGAAGATTATTAATCCATTGGTACCCACTGCTGAACAGAATGTGTTCTTAATAGATTTTATTAATGTTCTTAGGTGGTTAGTTTTTGTGTAAACTAATACTTAGTCATTCCTCTTCAAGATTGTAAACAAGTTAGAATTACAAGACTGGGTGGAAACATGTTAATTTGATTCCTGGTTTTGCTAGAATTTCGGTTTCCGTTGTTTTCTGTTCATCTTTATGGATATTGTTTTTTGGTGCGGCTTTTGATAATCTGTACTAACTGGTTTAAGTGGAATCCTTCCAGTTGAATGATTAAATATCCCAACCACCTTCTACTATTGTCGAATTTATTGTTTTTCCTGAAATCCTTGTACTGAGTAAGTGAAATCTATAGAGCAGACAACGATTCAACTCTGATAACCATACTAAGTACTTCAACTCACCACAAATACGGGCAGTTGCCTATCTTGTTCATTTTTTAGGATTAACGATTGGTTGAATTATAATCGCAAGGTCTCATCATCTTGGAGGTGATTACGTGAAAATGAGTGATTTTATCATTTTCGTGGAACAAGAGTATAAGAAAAAAAAACCGTGCAAATGATTACATTAAGGTTTTGTTCCCCTACAACGAGGATCACCAGCGTACCAGAAATGGACTGTACACTCGGAAACAGTTATCCGGCTGAAATTTAACAAGGTGAACTTCTGCTAGTCTGTGGGACAGTATTAAAACTCGCTCTTCCGTGAATTGTAATTGTATTCTAGATAGCTTAAACAGTCCCATTTATATGACACCACAGCTGATCGATTGGGGAATAAATTTGCCTCTTCAGCTGATCAGGGTAACTTATTTTAATTGACTTCTAGAATTACTCCGTCCTTAATATAATAGAGTTAACACCAAACTGTATTGACCCTTTGTATGAAACAAATCTGATATCGGAATACGTAGGATGGTAGAATACACTGTATATTAGCAAGCCATAGAAAAACTGAAATCTAACACCTATCTGCTCGTTACTTACCCGCAAATATATAAGTAAGTTACAAAAAACATTTAGGAAAAACGTTATTTTTAATCTATTTTTCGTGAGAATTATTACCTCATTCTTTCACTGGGGTTTATTCAATTTCATTCATTTGCCTTGCATTCATGATTTGAATTTCTACTAAGCTTTGGAGTGTGCGTGTTTCAAGGTGATAGAGCGGTTATTGAATTTCAGGAGGCACACAAATATGATAAACTGATCAATCCAAATAGGCATTTTGGTTGAGAACAGATTTACGTGCTCTATGCAAATCTCCTGAAATTCAATAATCGCACTATCACCTGTGAAACACGCACACTCCAAAGTTTAGTAGAAATTCAAATCATGAATCATTGAATAATGAACCCCAGTGAAAGAATTTGCAGCGTTTTTTCAAAAGCGATACAATGGAAAAATATTCTATTTGAAAATGTTACATTTCATAAGACGGAGCTTGCATATCAGAATGTATCGGCTATAAACCCTTTTAGGAGTTCACTACAGTATCCACATTCACTACTACTGCGAAAAAAAACCTGTTGTTTTTGTTTTGATCGCAGTAACCTAGTGATATACTAAATGTGGATGCAATGGTGGCAGCATAAATCGGACCACACATCGGGAATGGTTTGAGCTACGGACCTGGGGAAGGACTCATTCGATTCCTCATGGAAAGTTCTTAAAAAAAAGTCCAAATTTAGGCCGCCTTGACTTTTTTTGAGGTTTTTAGGGATTTTACAAAACTTTGACAACCCTTAAAGGGCACTTTAAATATAAGTGAGAGAGCTGGCTAAAGAATCGGGGCGTTGTCGGACCAACATGGATTGTTCCTGAAAATTTCAGATTTTTTGCTCCAGCCGTTTGGGAGAAATCGTGCGTACAGCGGACGGACGGAAACATTTTTATTGCAGATTTGGATTCTACACCCTTTGAAACATAAACCATGAAATTTTAAGGGGGGGGGGGGGGGGGGGTTAGAACTTTTTTTTTTTTTCAACAGCGATTACAATGGTTTATTATTGAATAATAAACCTAAAGTGCCTATTTTCGATGAGTAGGACATGGTACTCTGTTTTCACGTTTATGTTAAAGTGTGTTTTGTGAAGTTGCGCCAAAAAGTAAGTGTTTTCGAAGTTTTTGGGCTCCTAAAAACTTGGGCTTCGAAAACACGAAGTTTTCGGGCGCCGCGGCCACACCCTAGTCTCCCTCCGCCTGCCGGCTCGTATCGGAGAGCGGCCTGTTTCAACCAGTCCTCTCCTGTCCGTGATCGGGGTGCGGTCTCCGGCAGTTTACTCCGTTCCGTGTTCGCGAAAAGTGTTCAATCTTCATCTTCCATCTATTCGGACATGAATCTTCATGGATTGATACAACGGAATGCGGGAACATGCAAACACATTGGTAAGTACCAAGTATTTTCCTACAAAATCTCTAATAAGAAATCATATAGGCCGAGATTAGGTAGGTGCCGCATGTTTAGGAAGTCCCTTGCAATGATTGATCAATAGAACGATAATTAGATTATAATTAGATAAGAATTAGACTATAATTGGTCTAGTGGAGGTTGTAGGATCAGCCAAGCCCAAGAGGAATAAATAACATGATACAAATCCGTTTCAGACTTTTCTCAGACCAAATTCGCGGAAAAACCAAACATTTTTCTTTAGTCTGATAGTAGGTACTCGTATTTTCTCTCAAACCACCTCTATTCCTCAAGTTTTATTATGCACGTATAAATTCGCTAGTGTGATTGTACCTACCTATGAGTTACGGAACGATTATCCGTAGTTGAACACACACTCATAACACTTCGGAACAGGCAGCATATCAAAAATAGTTCCCTGATTATAGATATATGTTCCAACTAGACTATTCTCACAACGTGCAAACATGCTACCTATGAGTTTAACGACTATCCTTAGTCGAATACACAAGTAACAGTTCGAAACAGCCAATATATCGAAAATAGTTACCTGATACATACGTATACATATATTCCAACTAGACTATTCCCTCAAGGTGCAAACACGTTCTTAAATATGTATTATGCGCGTATAAATTCACTAGCGTGATTGTTGCTTACACTACCCATGGGTTTAACGGTTATCTTCAGTTGAACACACACTCATAACACTTCGAAACAGGCAGCATATCTAAAAATAGTTCCCTGATTATAGATATATATTCTAACTAGACTATTCCCACAATGTGCAAACATGCTACCTATGAGTTTACCGATTATCCTTAGTCGAACACACTCAAGTAACACTTCGAAACAGCCAACACATCGAAAATAGTTCCCTGATCATACGTATATATTCCGACTATTCCCTCAATGTGCAAACACGTTCTTAAACATGTATTATGCTCGTATAAATTCACTATCATGATTGTTGCTTACACTACTCACCAGTATATAACTCGTAACTCTCTAGGAACAGATTAGTTGACTTGACTTGAATAGATCACATGAACTAGACGTTAATTTCCAGGGGAGTCTGAGGAGCCGAATATTGGCGATCCGACTATTGCCGAACATTCCATTTTTTTTTGTTTTGATCGCAGTAACGTAGTGATGCAGTGAATGTGGATACTGGAGTGAACTCCTAAAATGGTTTATAGCCGATACACTGGTTGAAGCATTCTGATATTCATAAAACTAACAAGAACTGCACAGGTGCTTTATGTTCTTGGACTAGAAGCTTTCCGAGAAAGCAGGTTCATTCTCAAAAGTAAGACTCTTGGTAGAAGTCGTATTGAACCCCTTCCGACAAGACCGTTCCGTATTCGATATAGGTCCACGCTTTCGATGTGTGTTTTGTCTACTTTGTTGATCTGGATGCTCGCTTCGCTCGGAACCCAAAAACAAAAAAATATCCTACATCAATCCTTCTAGTAAAGTATATATCAGTTGGACAAATAGATCAGAATATTTGAACACTTGTGTCTCTGCGTATTAAAACGACTTGCGGCGGGAACACGAACTGATAAGTGATAATGGAGATAATGAAGCTTCGGGAATGTTCGGCAATAATCGAATCGGCAATGTCCGGCTCCACCGGATTCTCTCCAGATTAATTTCCCTGGACAGCGCTACTATCTAGGGAGTTTCGTTATTAAGGTACCTTAATAAAATCCACGTGACTGTGCTGAGCAAAAATCCCCTCTCCAAGTTTTATTTAAATGAATTGAACCAAATCAAAAACGTTGACTATGATAGTTAACATACAGCCAATGCGGTAGGTCGGTACATCTTCCTCATGAAATCCAAACAGTTCGTAGTGTTACACGCAACACTTGGCTGTATAACAAAATTGCCTACCCGGAGCCCACAAGGCGTTTAATAAGAATTAAAATTCGAAGTTCCAATACGCCATCCACTTCAATACTAGCTGTTAACCCGTTGCCTCTACGGTAAAAGAATAGGTACCGTAAGTACATAACCTATGAAATTTACCGACTTAATTGTCCCCTAAATATTTATATAGTGCTGCAGTAAAGATTAATCCGCAAAAGGCAAAGATGGTTGAATTAATAGAGCGGTCTAGTAAGATATGATTTTGCTTCCGAGTCTACCAAGGTAGCGGAAGCATTGTTTTCACTTTCGGAATGTGAAAATTTTTTTGTCTCCAAAATCAAAAATTCCACTCGCATTTTGCGTTTTAGACCTTTCTGAACAATTTTGGTTCCGTGTCTGTCTGTGTGTCTGTCTGTCTGTCAGCAAATCCTTGTTACGGGCAAAACTACACGAAGTTATTGTCCGATTTTGATGAAATTTTCAGGGATTGAACGGGTTGGGGTGTAGATGGTCCCCTATGAGTTTCATGACCCCCGGATCAATAGTACCCTCTGCGCATGCGCAAACGTGAATTCCTTGCCACAAGCATAACTCCGGGAGTTCTTAATTGATAATAGTCAATAATAATTTTCAATGATCTATACAGTCATGTTATGGATACGAGGAAGCTATGTGCCACACCCACTTGGCAGACGTTTTTAATATTGCTATGCTATGGACTTAAAATCCATGAATAAAGATTAATCTTTTATTAGAAAATTATCATTTTCAGACAGAAACTCGCCATTAATAGAACAATTATATTTTTCCATGAGCACACAATAATAATCGAAATTACCATACTGTTTGCTGTAATCCCAGAACATTCGAGTCAAAACAAGAAAAGATAAATAAATTCTAAAAAAAATTAAAGATAAATAAAAACGGATCTGATTTTTTTTTTTTTTTTTTTTTTACTTTATTTTTATATCACAGTCTAGTTTTTACATAACTAATACAGGGGTGACCACAGGGGGGGGGGGGGGGGGGGGGGGGGGGGGTTTAAGTTGATTGAAAGAGTGTTTAACATGACAACATACGTGAATAATAATGAACCTAGTAATCAATTTAAAACGCTGCAAATTCTTTCACTGGGGTTTATTATTCAATTTCATTCATTTGGCTTGCATTCATGATTTGAATTTCAACTAAGCTTTAGAGTGTGCGTGTTTCACAGGTGATAGAGCGATTATTGAATTTCAGGAGGCACACAAATATGATCAACTGATCAATCCAAATAGGTATTTTGGTTGAGAACAGATTTACGTGCTCTATGCATATCTCCTGAAATTCAATAATCGCTCTATCACCTGTGAAACACGCACACTCCAAAGCATAGTAGAAATTCAAATCATGAATGCAAGCCAAACGAAGAAATTGATTAATAAACCCCAGTGAAAGAATTCGCAGCGTTTTTTTCAAGAGCGATTACAATGGAAAAATATTCTATTTGAAAATGTTAAATTTCGTAAGACGGAGCATGCATATCAGAATGCTTCAACCCGTGTATCGGCTAAAAACCCTTTTTGAAGTTCACTCCAGTAACCACATTCACAACTGCTATAAAAAAAAACTCTTGTGTTTGTTTTGATCGCAGTAACCTAATGATGTAGTGAATGTGGATGCAAATGTTGGCACCATAAATCGGGAATGGTTTGAGCTACGGACCTGGGGAGGGGCTCATTCGATTTCTCACGGAAAGTTCTTTAAAAAAAGTCCAAATTTAGGCCGCCTTGCATTTTTTTTTTTTTTTTTTTTTTTGAGGTTTTTAGGGATTTTACAAAACTTTGACAACCCTTAAAGGGCACTTTAAATTAAGTGAGAGAGCTGGCTAAAGAATTGGGTCGTTATCGGACCAATATTGATTTTTCCTGAAAAATTCAGATTCGTGCGTACGGCGTACGGCGGACGGACGGAAAATCATGTATTGCAGATTTGGATTCTACACCCTTTGAAACGTAAACCATGAAATCTTCAGGGGGGTTAGAAATTTTGTTTTCAGGAGCAATTACAATGGTTTACTATTGAATAATAAACCAAAATGGTTCGTTTTCCATCTGAAATGTATAAATGACAATGTCAGTGCTCGAATATTGTCCCTTTTGTCTATGTTTGAACTTTTTCAATAGCTATATAAATCTTCTTTAAGTTTTAAATAAAATAAGGGGTGCTTACGGGTATTTTTCACATTTTTGTTTTGGGGAGGGGGTGCCAACTTACATGGGGAGAGGGGGTGCATCATGAAGCTAAGGAAGCTTGGGCACCCCTGACTAATAAGTGATTTTATTCTGACATGATGTTAACCAAAATGAGTCTTAATCAAAACATGCAAACGTGTACAATTTTGTACATATACTGATAGTTTGGCGTCCCTACATAATCACTGGACACTGTTACAATATAATTAGGTTCACAACACTAATTCATGTGGTTTTTTCCTTTTCAACCTTCTATCAAGGTGTTCAACCTCGTTGACATGCCCCCGTAGCCTCTGTTGATGGGCTGCAGCAAATCGGTGTATTTCGGTTTGAACCAAATCCAATCCAAGATCACGATGGAGGTTCTCATTTCTCACGTACCAGGGAGCATTAACTACGTCCCTGAGTACTTTATTTTGAAATTTTAGAATCATTGCAATATTACTCTAGACTGCAAAACCTCTATATTGCTCTAGCTGGCAGCCTTAAGTCCATCCAGGCTTGAGGACTTGTTAGTAGAGCATAAGTTTGTTCTCTATTGGCAAGACTGAGCGTCGTCCTATGAGCCAGTAAAGTTTTTTGTATTTCAGGCATAGTTCGTTTTTCTTCTTTTTTTTTTTTTCACATGTGATTTCTACCGCAACTTAGCGTCGAGCGTTTGGCGTTGAGCGTCATCCTCAAGTATTTTGCCTCTTTGCCGCATGGGACGATTTCATCATTGAGAAAAGTCGGAATGTACTGTAGCTTTCGGTTAGTGAAGTCCACATGTATCGACTTGGTCTCATTAATTTTGATCCTCCATTTTGCAATCCATCTTTCTATTTTGGAGATAGAATGATTCAATTTAGTAACAGATTCGTTGTTGTCTTGTAGGTGGCTAGGATAGCAGTGCCATCAGCGAAGGTAGCTGTCATGTTATTTTCGACTTCTGGAAGGTCCTGATTCTGTGTCAAAAATAGTGAAAAAAAAAACTCTTTTTTCGCAGTCGTGAGGTTGCGTTACTTAATGGGCTTTCTGGGGAGGTTGGGTGCTATAAAAAAATCTTTTGAGGTGTCAAATATTCATGAAATTTCGTATGGATTCCAAATCTGCAATAAAAAATATGAGTGCTCATATGAAAAAACGAAGGTTGCGCAATTTTGTCATTTTTTTAAATCCACGCTGCAAACTACTGCCTTCTGTGTCAGGATAACCCTTCTAAGAGAATCATCAGTACGATTGAAATTTTCCACAAGAGCCGTTCAACTGATCACTGTGCCTACCTTGCAACCGACTTTTGGAAGACCTGTAGAATACTCCGCGAGCTTTACTATGCACTATAACCGAAACAAAAGTTGCATTAAATCAAAATAACTACAAAAGTGCATAACTAATATGAACACAGCTGAAATTTAATTAGATTAAGAAAACGCTGCAAATTCTTTCACGGGGGTTTATTTTCAATTTCATTCATTCGGCTTGCATTCATGATTTGAATTCTCTACTAAGAAGAACTAAGCTTCGGAGTGTGCGTGTTTCAAGGTGATAGAGCGATTATTGAATTTCAGGAGGCACACAAATATGATCAACTGATCAATCCAAATAGGTATTTTGGTTGAGAACTGATTTAAGTGCTCTATGCATATCTCCTGAAATTTAATAATCGCTCTATCACCTGTGAAACACGCACTCTCCAAAGCTTAGTAGAAATTCAAATCATGAATGCAAGCCAAATGAATGAAATTGAATAATAAACCCAAGTGAAAGAATTTGCATAGTTTTTCTCAAGAGCGATTACAACGGAAAAATATTCTATTTGACAATTTTAAATTTCGTAAGACGGAGCATGCATATCAGAATGCTTCAACCCGTGTATCGGCTATAAACCCTTTTAGGAGTTCACTCCAGTATCCACATTCTCTACATCACTAGGTTATTGCGATCAAAACAAAAAAAAAAAAAAAAAAAACGCTGTTGTTTTTGTTTTGATTGCAGGAACCTAGTGATGTACTGAATGTGGATAGAATGTTGGCAGCATAAATCGGGACTGGTTTGAGCTACGCACCTGGGGAAGGGCTCATTCGATTCCTCATGGAATGTACTTCAAAAAAAGTCCAAATTTAGGTCGCCTCGACTTTTTTTTTTTTTTTTTTGAGGTTTTTAGGGATTTTACAAAAATTTGACAACCCTTAAAGGGCACTTTAAATTAAGTGAGAGAGCTGGCTAAAGAATTTTAGGGCGTTGTCGGACCAACATGGATTTTTCCTGAAAATTTCAGATTGTGCGTGTTTTACTGGTGATAGAGCGATTATTGTATTTCAGGAGGCACACAAATATGATCAACTGATCAATCCAAATAGGTATTTTGGTTGAGAACCCATTTAAGTGCTCTATGCGTATCTCCTGAAATTCAATAATCGCTTATCACCTGTGAAACATGCAAACTCAAAGCTTAGTAGAAATTCAAATCATGAATCATTGAATAATAAACCCCAGTGAAAGAATTTGCAGCGTTTTTTGTATTGAATGACATTTTTTTCTTTAACTTACAACGTAAGACAAGAATTTGAGAATGGTACCCAAGTAGAAAATGAGGCTTTCTTAATGAAAAATCTCAAGTGTACCAAAGCGTCTTACAATATGGGATTCGTAGGTACGGTTTTTGTGGGCGTTAAATTCACCTAAAAGCTAAACCTGAAAGATCAGATTCTAAAGAACAAAAGCAGTCCAGGTTGGAATTATATCAGTTTGTACTAGGTTGAAAAGAGGGAGGTTTAATTAAATGAAGAAGCTGGCTGATATGGGTTTTATGGGGGGGTTATGAAAATCCGTAAACATTTTCGGATTTTTTTTTGTTTAATGTCAATAATGTAATTGTGATCATTTACATACATAAATCCAAAACCCAAGTTATAATACCCTGGTCCTTCACTACTTTATTTTGATTGATTAAAAATCTAAGAGTTTTCGAGCTTAGCTAGGGTATAAAATATCGTTAGGGATGCGAACCAGCATGACACATCGGTCTTGAAGGACGGGAAAACCTCTGCGCCTTAGGCGACGAAGGATTAATTGAATCTATGATATCACGCATGTCTAACAAATAATGAAAAAACATCCTCACGAATTCTATGCAATTAGAAGAAAGATATCAACTTCCATTTTCTTGTGAATTAGGGTTTCTTGAAATGATATTTGAGGAGCTTACTTTCAAACAGGCACATATCCATTCCGACAAAATGTTCAGGAAGTGAAAAAAAAAAAAAAAACGATTTGCAGATTAGTGGAGATGTTTTTCTGTGGTTTCTCATCGGAGTAATGTGTGAGAAGGCACAGATAAAGATGCCTCAGAATATGAATCAATTTTCTCCAAAACACGAGGCTGTATATCCATTTTCACTTTGGAAATGTGCCCTTTTGATCAAAACTCAAGGATTTGTGCCTTTTTGAAAAAAAAAAGAATTCATTCTCCATTCTGTAGGTTTTTATTGAAAACTTTACCTGACTCCATATTTCCATTTGTCATGCCTGCCATCTATCGAGTCTCGTGTAAATATTCAACTTCTTTTTGGATATGTGCCTTTTTGAACACCCACGACTTATCGCCTGACGAAATTCGGAGGATATGTGCCATTTCGATTGCAAGGCACTGAAAAAAATGTAGGGGACGGATTTGTTACCTTTTGATGCAAACACGTAACTTTAGCCCCGGAATTGACGTGGATGTGTTCTGTTTTGTTCGGAAACGATAGGGGGATCTGATTCAACTCAAATTCAGAGATAGAAAATTGAGAAAAAACGTTTTCTCCCAGATTTGGATATGTGCCTTTTGGTTTATTATTCAATAATAAAATTGTAATCGCTCTTGACAAAAAAAATTCTAACCCCCCCCTGAAAATTTCATGGTTTACGTTTCAAAGGGTGTAGAATCCGAATCTGCAATGAAAATTTTTCCGTCCGTCCGCCGTACGTCGTACGCACGATTTATCCCAAACGGCTGAAGCAAAAAAGCTGAAATTTTCAGGAAAAATCCATGTTGGTCCGGCGACGCCCCAATTCTTGAGCCAGCTCTCTCACTTAATTTAAAGTGCCCTTTAAGGGTGTCAAAGTTTTGTAAAATCTCTAAATACCTCAAAAAAGTCAAGGCGGCCTAAATTAGGACTCTTTTTGAAGAACACTCCACGAGGAATCGAATGAGCCCCTCCCCAGGTCCGTAGGTCAAACCATTCCCGATCTATGGCCCGATTTATGGTGCCAACATTTGCGTTATTTTGGTTTATTATTGTTTTTGTGTTGATATCAGTAACCTAGTGATGTAGTGATGTAGTAATGTGGATACTGGAGTGAACTCCTAAAAGGCTTCGTAGCCGATACACGGGTTGAAGCATTCTGATTATTTTCAGGAAAAATAAGAGAATCTGAAATTTTCAGGAAAACGCTGCAAATTTTTCACTGGGGTTTATTATTCAATTGGCTTGCGTTCATGATTTGAATTTCTACTAAGCTTTGGAGTGTGCGTGTTTCACAGGGATAGAGCGATTATTGAATTTCAGGAGATATGCATAGAGCACGTAAATCTGTTCTCAACCAAAATACCTATTTGGATTGATCAGTTAATCATATTTGTGTGCCTCCAGAAATTCAATAATCGCTCTATAACTTGTGAAACACGCACACTCCAAAGCTTAGTAGAAATTCAAATCATGAACGCAAGCCAATTGAATAATAAACCCCAGTGAAAGAATTTGCAGCGTTTTGAAAGTAAGCTCCTCATTTGTGTTCTTTCAGACAGTTTCACTCTGGCCTCAATCTCTTGAAGGCACTTTATTTATAAGCCTAAGGGGCGTTCCTTCCACTTCTTGATCGCCCCAGTGAAGAGCATTTTCCTCCTTACTCCTACAACCTTTTAAAATCACTTAAGTGACAAACAGCTCTGCCAACAAACTGTCTTAAGAGGTTCCCTACACAAAGGACGTTTATGTATTTTTTTCCGGGACGTTTAACACCAATTGCTTTTTCCACAAAGCGAGCAAGGACTTGATACGACGAATCAAGACTTCTGCCGGGATAGCACGTGGCACTTTGCCGGCGATGCGGAACTCTGAAAACCAGTTTATTTTTAGACGTTTCTCCGTGTCATTATTTAAGTAATTTGAAGGGGTGGTTTATTTAATTAATGTGATCTACATTTTTGAAAATCATTGGAAGGGGGGATTAATTATTGCTCTTGGGGTTGTGTCGTGGTGGGGCCTACCAGCAACCACAGGAAAGGGATTGATGACAAGGGGGGGCCAGAAAACTTCAGAGTGGTGGCTCCCAGAATGGTGGGGATCCGCCTGGCCGCACTTGGCCCTCACGCGTCTTCACCCGACATGGTCACTTGAGTCGCAGTCCGACCACCCTTAACGTCCAACTATTACCAACCCTTTCCCCAATCCCCGCTACCCTTCCCAATTTTTCGGTAAATTTGACATTTTCAAAAATCGCATACAGAAAATTCATATTTTTCCAATAAACAAAAAAATCTTGAGTTGGATACTTATCTAAGACAAGTTTTAAAACTTCTGTATGTCTTAGTTCATGTAATACAACATCAAAAACAACAAAACTAAGCTAACTATAATTGAGAATCATCATCCTTCTCTCTCACCAATTTTACCTTTTCACATCATTAAAATAGACACGAATTTTCGTCTGTTTTCCGGAAGTGTGCTTCGAGTTTCCGCGCACGGCGAAGTGATCGTACCACAAACCTTTCTACAGTGCCGATGGTAGATAAACCTTCTCAGTGCAGGGGGGGAAAGCAGTGACCATAGTTTTTCTTGCATTATAAACGAAATTAGAAGAAACGCTAAAGTGATCGATCGCCGGCAGAAAGTTTACCGGTTCGGTTTTGAGTTTCTGTGAAACGGGAAAGTGCATTTGCTGGATCAGTGATTGTGGAGAAAACTAGAAATCCTTCGAAGCTCGTCTCTGTTGGATTTGGTGAGTTTTATTTACAATTTTGCTTAATTTACGATTCTCCGTTTCTAAATTGACCTACATAATATAGGTTGATGAAGATCGTATCTAGGACATTTCGTCCCATATTCCTACTACTTAGTCTACTTATAAAGAGATTTAGAAGATCAATCTAATATTCAGGTTTTTCATACTTCATAGATAAACGTCCATAGTATAAAACTCACGATGCAAATTTTTGTTGACCATTGATTCATTACCGACGGTAGCTACTTTTATGATTGTTGCAGCTCATCAATACAAGTTTTAATATCCCCAAGATGCTCAAAACTATTAATTAACGCTAACGGTTGTATTGGAAAGCTAATCATTGAACAATATTGAATTTCAATTACAAACCTCGAGATAGTTCTACAGAAAAACTGGTTATTTCTATTCCTGGTTAAACATTGTCCTTGAACTTTCACTTTCATTTTGCAGCCAGTAAATTCACACCTATGTTTTCGGTCCTTTGCTTGCTAATCTTTACTCTAACCATGAAAATAATTTATGCCACACGAATCTAACCAAATACCACCTCATTAATCACTGAACACATTAAAATAACGTAAATCCTACTTTGTTTAACTCATTAAACAGCATCATGAAGAAGCGCTTTATGACTGATACATCAGTCATTGTAAGTATATATTGTTGTACATATATTGTATGTATATATACAATTCAACATTCAGATGTTTTAAAAAGTATCTTCTCCCACAAAGTAAGATATGACCCAATTTTGTGTGTTTCTCTACAAAAACCAAAATTTTATCTATATAGTGTATATGACTAGACTTAGTCATATTACTTATTAATAACTATTATGCCTACTTTATAAAAATAATAATTTATTTCATAACTTAGAAATCTCGATCTTTCAACAGATGTGATACAATGATTAAATCGGCTTTTTTCGTTTGACCAAGAAACAAAATTCGCAACCACAGGATCTTCCACAATTTTTTCTCCTTCCAAACTGAAAAAAATAAGGTAAAATAAATAAATGACTTAACAGACGGCTATAAAACTTGTTATTAGGGACTGGTAAACACCATCCACCAGAGTAGTAGGTAAAGAAGCATTTATCTTCAGAATCCTCCATGTTTGATCATTTCTGGCGTTCGATTTCCCGATATATAAAAGGTGTTGAGCACATTTGTATACTTACTTTTATTTCAAGGTAAGTAAATGTTACATGTATGTAAGTAGGTTGTAATATTTTGGAATAAGGATCTTACGTAAGGTATTTCTAGCTTTCTACTAAAACGATGTTGGTTTTAATCTCTACCACACAACTCGTTGCTAAAGTCGATACATTGTCGGTGATGGAAAAAAACTGGTGGCTCAAAATCCGACGTTTGTGCTTACTTGGCGGTTCCGGGGATTATGTAGCATATTCTCACGCTTGTCCCCGATGTCTGTGTGTCGCTCTCGGTGAACTGGAAGGACTGCGGCCCTTCAGGGGCAGGTACGGCGCTTTCCGACAAAGGCTCGTGAAAGGATTTTTGTTTAGGTACAAACCACCTTGTTCGAAACCACCCTTATTGAAAAGTGATAGTATACTGTTAGTTATGTGTTGGGTTCAAGGTAAGAGCGGACTGAACACCGTAGAGGTTGTACTTCCAAGTACATGTCCGGTTTGGTGTGTCGATGTTGCTCGTGTTTGGCTACGTGCTCCCTGACGCAGCACCTCTTACCTGAAGGTGCCACGTTTCTTTGTCATAATTTTGATATCAGAATACAAGCCAAGTATAATGATAAAACATATAAAGGTAATAATTATGATACAACCAAATATGCCACTCAGGCGTCCTTGGCGTCCGGGCCGAGCCCGGGTCCACCCACCGCGGCCGCTACTTTTCCTTGATAAATGTACCTATCTGTCTGTAGCAGTTGTCATGATGCATTTTTCAATGATTATCGAATTATATAAGAACCCCATTTTCATGAATTTACGGCAAACGGCTTTACGTGTTAAGGTCACTAGTGTGTCGGGGGTAATATTGTAAAGGTATTCTAAAAAGAAAATACCATTTCTGACAATGCAATTTAATTTTGTGACATTCGGAAAATTTCCATATGAAGAAAGGGAAGTAATTAAACGTCTCTCATCCTGAAATAGAGTTGGAAAATCCGATCTCTGATCAATAAAGCATTACGTGATAGAAGATGAAGTCTGAAATCACCCAATTTTGAGTTCGAAAATCTCCAACAAAATGTCCTATTAAAAATTACCAATAAAATAAACTTATAAATTTTGTTTTAAAGTAAAATAGGTACATTCCTACTAAGAATTGGTTGGTTCGTGTAGCTTGGATTGGACGCTATGTATCGAATTATATAAGAACTCCATTTTCATGAATTTATGGAAAACTGCTTTACGTGACACTAGAGTGTCGGGGGAAATATTGGAAAGGTATTCTGTATGAATATGTATGGGGAAATGTGAATGCACAAAATTAAAGTAAAATAATGGTTTGCGCTGATAGGCTATCGTGTACCGAAATAATAAAACTTTTAGTAATAATTGCAGCATTTATATATGAATTGTACAAGTTACGGTAGGCGCTACTCATGCTCTTAACATCTATGATCTGATTTGCCGAGTGGAAGCCGAAAGGAGAAATAATGAAATTAAGGAATAGCGAAATTAAGAGTAAATTTCATCTTTGATTTGGGTTTCCTCAACTTTTCGCGAGCGATTAAGTACGGATGCCGATTTGAAATAGTTAACTAATCGAACGGACCTAAAAATAAAGCTTGAAATTCCTTACGTCAATTGACAGTTCCCATTCAACACGCAAAAAGAAACAGTGTTGAGTATTTGATTGTATTCTTGGGATTCGAGGCTGACAGAGCAATGATTTCGAATGAAGGATGTTGTCCTCTTAAAGACAGAACTTTAAAATGGCAGCCGGCTGCCCGGTGTTTTTGGAAGATTTTTTTTTTTTCCTTCATCGGCCCTAAAGAAATGAGGAAACTACCGCTGACGAACATAAAAAGATGTGATTTGTTGGTCACGTGGAATTTTGAATTCTCGATTTCCGTTTCGTGCTGGCGTTTCTTGTTGACTATTGATTATGCATACAATTTAAAGTGGCCACGAGGATCAACGAACAGAAGAGGGGAATGGTATCAATTGTTACTAAAACAAGAAAAGCGGGACAGTAGACCTCTATGGTTCTACAGCCAGATCATTTAAATGATTAATTTTACACATTTAAGTACCGAAGATGAAAAATTGCGTATGCAACCTACAAATATGGGATTCCAACTCAGAGGAAGGGAGCTAGTAAACAGAGATGAAAGCTACGGCTGGGGGGGGCTAACAAGGGTTTACGTGAGCGCATTCTGTGTTCATAAACAGTACTTACTAAGCCTAACCAACCCCCTTGAAAAATCTGTAGATTCAATTACCAAGGTGGCAGGTACACGAATGACCCCCTCGGACGGCCGGAAAAGTGGTGATGCCAGGATAACAAACAGGTGGGCGGAATGGGCGGAAGGAGCCCACCCGAAGGTTAGTTAAAGGAGTGTTGAGGGGGGGGGGGGAGATACTGTCGGGTCGGTCACTAAGAACTGGATTGTACTCCTGCTAATCATTTAAATGATAAAAGCGATATGATGTGCAGAGGAGCGGTATTTTGAGGGTATTTACTAATTACAATGTTGAGTCCCCAGTTTGGCCAATAATTTGTTGTATAAATAGAAATAGAGAAGTAGAAAGTTGTATTTTAGAACCGTGTCCTTTTTAGTGTCAACCTCTTGATACCTCGTACAAAGCTGCTAGTGACCTTTCCAGTCAGGTTGCGGCTCAAATTCTAAAAAAAAAAATTGTATGCAGGTGTCAAACCTTTCTTATATTTCGCATTATGTACCAACTAAGACGTACAACGTGCTGTACTGGAACAAAATACTCTATAGAATATGAAAATTGAAATGGGTCATCGATGAAGGAAATCATTCTTCATGACAATCAATATTTCATGAATGATTTGCGTTGTTCTACCTTCTTTTTCAACCTTGAAAATTTGAACATCAAAGAAAACGTGGTGAGAAACACGAACTAATTAATATGATTTCACATTTGGGTTTCCCTTTCGCAAATAATCCCATTAAACCCTGGGGGAGGTGAAAGTTACACAGTGGAACATGATTAGTGAGTCATTAGTGAGTTGAATTCGTATTATTGCAGAAACAAACACTTCCACAAATCAACTGTGAAATAGGGCTTGTCACATACCTTATTTAATCAATTTAAAAAAAGAGAATGAAGCTACTGTAACTTCATCGGAGCGGACATTTCTGATTGGACGGACTCTATCGGTTTATCAACAACGAACCTTTCATTATTGACCACGAAACAAAACTTTCCCCTTCTCAAAACTAGATTAATTACTGTTCAAAATCGGTACATGCAAATAGTCGGAATAAAAAGTTCTGTCTATGTTTGCAGTTTGAAGATTTTATCCAAGTTACTAAACCGAAGGTTAAGAAGTTACTCGGTAACATCTAACGCCGGCTAGGAATGTGCTCTTAATGTAAGCATCAGTTTCGGTCAACCCCAACAGATAATATTAAAGGGTTGGCAAATTTTGAAAAATGACTAGCTTTCGAAGAGGAACTGCAGTTGTAGTTCAACGTTGCTACCATGAGTATTGTTGATCATTCGCTCGCGATCCAGGAGGATTTTCAAATGTTGGGAGGAAAAAACGTCTGCGAAAGTTGGGTGGGGCACTTGGCATCCTCGTCAAGGTTGCAGAACGTTTAGATCTTTTGAAATGTTTTACATAAACTCGAAAGATGTAGGTGACAAGCTTGTTGGAACGATTCACGGGGCAGAATGAGATGTTTCGGTATACATCTAAATCCTTCATAAGTCGCTTGATTCTAAGGCGGATATAGTTACGACACGATCTTTTTGAAATGGATATGATATTATTTGGCCGTTTTTCCGTCATCAGCTTGAAAGTTTTACTGCTATCGAATCTCTAGAATCCTAGAAAATGGGGCTTGGTGGATTTTACAATTGTGCATGAACTTAACAATGAACAATGAATCGCAGAATGATGTATTGATTTATGAACAATGAAACACACAGTAAATCCCTCCACTCTTATCCATACACTCCCTGAAAAGTTCATCAAATCGGATGCAAACTGTGCAAATTAAGTGAGTTACAGGGATCTAAAGATCTATCTATGTCGAGTTGAAATTGATATGTGGTTATCTAACCGTTTTTATATAACTACCCTGAAAATTTGACAGCTTTCGGGGCTATACAACCTGCGAAAATACTTGTTGGATGTTACGTTGCACTTGATTTATGAGCGATGAAACCCATTTACAACCTAACCCATACATTTCCTGAAAGTTTCATCAAATCGGATTCTCAGACAAATGGACAGACAGGCGTGAAAAGAAATTTGTTCATCATGTTCCTAACAGCAAAATGCAGGTGGAAATTTTGATTTGGGGGGAAAACAAATTTTTTATCCCCCGGAAGTGAAAACAAAGCTTCCGTAGACTAGAGAGCATTCTGAAACACGTCTGATCGAATTCCTTGCCCCGAACTTTGGGTAATTCGGTTAACTAGTTATATCTGTCTGAATTTGACATATGACACAGTGTGATGCCTGACTAGTGCAATGGTGATATTTCAGTAAGGGCACATGATCAGTTACGTTTCGTGGTATCACCACCCGCGTCTTTCGGAGCTCTTACCTTAATAGGGGCTAGTTTAGTGGGGGCACTCCTTTCATCACCCTCAACCATCTTCCTGAACTTCCCGGGTTGCATGTTGTAGTGTTGTTGCATTGTTTTCACTTTCGGAATGTGAAAAACCTTTTGAATGTGAAAGATTTGTCAGCAAATCCTTGTTACGGGCCTACACGAAGTTATCGATTTTGATGAAATTTTCCGGGTTGGGGTGTAGATGGTCTACAGGTTTCATCAGATCAATAGTAGTCTCTGCGCATGCGCAAACGAAATCCTTGTTACGCACATAACTCCGGGAGTTCTTGACCGATTTCGATGAAATTTTCAGGGATTGTTCGCACTGATGTAAAGATGGCCCTCGTGAGTAATAAAGAGAAAATAAAGTTTTAGCCTCGAACATGCCTCCCTTTATTTTCTCAAGTTATGCTCCTGCATAACAATAAATTTTCCCTAATTCAATATTTACTTCGCCTAATTGAACGATGTTCTTTAGTCAATAATAATTTTCAATGATCTATGCAGTCATGTTATGGATACGAGGAAGCTATGTGCCACACCCACTTGGCAGACGTTATTTATTTAGCTTTTGGTATTATTTTCAATAATAAGCCTTGTTAATCATTTAGCAAACATTTTGTATTACTCCTCTCAACGTTCATAATTTGACGTTTCTGTGGTTCGTATATTCTAAATCTGCAATGATCGTCCTTCCTACGACGGTTAAAGGGCTTAAAATTGATGTAACACTCCGTTCTTTCCCACATCGGATTCACTTGGGGTCTAGTTGGTCCTAACCTCTAGCCAGCCCGATCTCCGTACGCGCAAAGAAAACGTAAACACGGTTTTTCTTCAAGTGGGATGCCATTTGCAGGTAATTTCGGATTCAAATCGAATGGGGTAGATTTCAGATCCCAAATTCACCCAAAGCAAATAACCGCCATTTCTGATCCTTAGTGTGAGCCCCAAAATTTCACAATGACACAGACAATCATTGCCAATCGAATGAAATGGAATCGAATCAATTGAGACGGGTCCCAGACCAGAAGACATTCTCATTGTAAGGGCGAATATGTTGCAAACTGGTGTAGGTAAACTTCCATTTTTTAATCCTGATTTTTCAATTTTCTCTCGTTTTGACGACTTAGTCAAGAAAAGTTGGGGAGGGGAGTTGCTGTACGAAGGGTGTCAAATTAATTTATCTGATTTCAAAGAAATGTTTTTTTCACTGAATTACTTGTTAAGAACGCTGCAAATTTTTTCACTGGGGTTTATTATTCAATTGGCTTGCGTTCATGATTTGACTTTATACTAAGCTTTGGAGTGTGCGTGTTTTACAGGTGATAGAGCGATTATTGAATTTCTGGAGATATGCATAGAGCGCGTAAATCTGTTCTCAACCAAAATATATATTTGATTGATCAGTTGATCATATTTGTGTGCCTCCTGAAATTCAATAATCGCTCTATCACTTGTGAAACACGCACACTCCAAAGCTTAGTAGAAATTCAAATCATGAACGCAAGCCAATTGAATAATAAACCCCAGTGAAAGAATTTGCAGCGTTTTAATTTGTAGATAATAAATATAAACACTATTCTTTCCTAGGTAAATTACAGCACTTGACTATTTGAAATAGTAGACAATAGTATGGTAGTAAATTGTGATGAACCTCAATAGTACCCTCAAACATATCCCTGAGAATTTGGTAGTCCTGTGTGTTTACGTAACACAATGCCATCCACTTTCGTCGTTTACCTTCGAGCACCTTTGCACCACAGATAAGCGGAATTACGTTAGAGTTTATTTTTGGAGGAAAACTACAAAGAAAAAACGGCTTTAGATGAGGAAAGTCTGGGAACATCAGCGCGATTCGTCTAATTTTAGAGCCTGCAACCTTCAGCTGAGATCGGAGTTTTTTTGTTTCTTTAATTGCGGCCGTGTTCGCGGTTTTGTAATGTTTCACCGAGATCGTCTTGGAAATTGTGTGAATTGGATCGCAACCCAATTTTCTTAATAGAAACAATTTATTGGAGGGGGCCGGTACCAGCTTGAGGAAGAAATGCACGCGTGCAGTTCGCCGATTGCCGGGTATCGGTACGCTCGTGGCCCCTCCTCCGCTCCTCCGTTAATAAGTTTTCCATATTCGGCAACAAACAGATATAGTTTCCTAACATTCTCTGTCTAAAATCTATTAAGAATCTCAAGTGTTTAACTAACTTTAAAAACTTGTTTTATTATCTAAACATTTACTGTCTAGTAATTTAGACATCTTCTTTACGATTAGATTCTGTATTGCAATCCGTTCTCCTGCCCACCAATTAATCAACCGTTGACATTTTCTTCAGAGCAAGATCGTGATCAATCAATTTTGACCAAAACCGATTTCTGATCACACTTTGTTTTTCGAAGCGTCGTAATCACCGATGGGAAGTATTGCTTCCTGGACCGTTCCACCCACGTCTCGATCTTACACTTATATCAAGGTAATAATAAAGATTTACTCGTAATAATAAAGATAGATATACATAGATAATAAAGATGGTGTATACATCTTGAACCAAGTGGTTATTGCAAGGAGAAATATACATTACTAGTAATAACACGCTATTGCAACAGTTGAACCATACACTTAAACGTGTTTATAGAAAAAATTATTGAACAATAAACTCGTTCATTACAAATTAAGCATAATATTCAAAATTTATTCGTAGAGAAACAAAGCAAGCTTATCATATAATCTAGCGAAAAAGCCAGGCATATTGCCCATTCAATTTCCAATAAAAATGAAAAATAAATTTAATTTGAAATCTGATCATTAATTGCTGGTAATACTACCAAGAAATTCATGACAGAACTGTGCTTTCAAGCGTTAAAAATCACAATTTTTTTGACAAAGTCTGCAAGTGATGAACCCAAATCTTTCTTTTGGTTTATTATTCAATAATGAACCATTGTAATCGCTCTGAAAAAAAAAAAAAAATTCTAACCCCCCTGAAAATTTCATTTCAAAGGGTGTAGAATCCGAATGTGCAATAAAAAATTTTCTGTCCGTCCGCCGAACGTCGTACGCCGTACGCACGATTTCTCCCAAACAGCTGGAGCAAAATATCTGAAATTTTCAGGAAAAATCGATATTGGTCCGACAACGCCCCAATTCTTTAGGACACTCTCACTTAATTTAAAGTCCCCTTTAAGGGTTGTCAAAGTTTTGTAAAATCCCTAAAACCTCAAAAAAAGTCAAAGCGGCCTAAATTTGGACTCTTTTTAAAGAACTTTCCATGAGGAATCGAATGAGCCCTTCCCCAGGTTCGTAGCTCAAACCATTCCCGATATACGGCCCGATTTATGGTGCCAACATTTGCGTTTTTTTGGTTTATTATTGTTTATGTTTTCATCGCAGTAACCTAGTGATGTAGTAATGTGGATACTGGAGTGAACTCCTAAAAGGCTTTCTAGCCGACACACGGGTTGAAGCATTCTTATACGCATGAAACGCTGCCACTGGGGTTTATTATTACCGATTTGAATTTCTACTAAGCTTTGAGTGTGCGTGTTTCACAGGTGATAGAGTGATTATTGAATTTCAGGAGGCACACAAATATGATCAGCTGAACAATCCAAATAGGTATTTTGGTTGAGAACAGATTTACGTGCTCTATGCACATCTCCTGAAATTCAATAATCGCTCTATCACCTGTGAAACACGCTCACTCCAAAGCTTAGTAGAAATTCAAATCATGAACGCAACCCAATTGAATAATAAACGAATAAAAGGATGAATTTGCAGCGTTTTTACATAACTTTTTATTGATAAGGCTTAGGACGTATTAGAGTTGAGGATGACAACCCCTTCTGAAGAGGTGAGGGTTTCACTGTTACGTGATTGCAGTAATCGTTAATTTTCTTGGTTCACCTACTTTGAAGGAAAGGAAAATTTATTTTAGTAAGTAGTTGGACATATGGACATTCACGAAATGAAAGGTGTAAGCTCAAACGTCGGACAAGAAATGTCACTAAACTTCATTGAAATGTGTTAAATCTAGAATCAATACAATCTAATTAAATCTACCAATAAAAAAAACTTAAAACTCAAAATATGTTTATGTTTTACAATATTATTTAGAGCAAATTTCTAGTGCCGTTAAGTTGATAAGTAACTATTTATTGTTACACAACAAAAAGAAAATTCGCTCAAACGGTCGTGCTGCGAATTTGGAACTTGTGGAATTTCTAGAAAATTCAGCTTCTTCAACTAATTATCACGAAGACCTATATAATAATCGCCCCCATACCACCTACAACATCTCAAGTTGTCTTAATATTAAGATAGTGTACCCCCTGTCATACCGAACTGTAGTTAATTTATATTGCAGAACTAATAAAAGCTTAAGATTTATGTGATGAAAAGGAAATCGCTGTTTAAAAGCAGTAGCGGGAGAATGAATGGTCGTCTGTACCTAGTAAGTCACCAGATCAAAGACCCTTCACGTTAACCCTAACGACCCGAGTTTTTCTTGGCACCACCTCCAGAAACCCTGTTTGAAAATGAAAGCGGCGAGGGTTGATTTAGTCGGTCACGTTATAAGGGGGATCCACGCGCCTTCAGTGTAAATCAGACAGGACGGCCGCGTACTATATTGACGGAGACGTGAACGACTCAGTTACGGCCCCCTTAGAGCGAAAAGTACCACGAGACCCCGATGAATATTGTCTATATTTACATTCTACATTGGGATATCGGAATGGGCGCGTTTTGAGATGCGGATGGACGAATCCTCCTTCCGTACCAGCTAAACCTTTTACCAAATGCTAATTTTGGTGATAACAAAAAGGTCCACCAAGTTAGGTGTGGCCCACACACCAGTGATCCATCAGCTTTTAGCGAAATTCCATCAAAAACAAAACTATTGCATTGACTTGAAAAAAAAAAAGTCGTTACCTAATCAAAATCCGTTTTGAAGTATTTTGACACGATTCCTAGATTTTAACGCTTTTTTGTCTGTAGTATCTCTAGACAGGATTGGGAAAGAAACTTCGTTCTAGAAACGAAGAAATGAAGCACTCTAAACGAAAGGATAAATTCTTTGGTCAACAGTTTTTGAGCACGCTAAATTGGTCAAATTTCAAAAATTGCACCAAAGAAAAAATCACAAAAAATTACAAAAAACCGTCCGCCCTCAAATTTAAATTTTAAAAATGCAGAATATTAAAAAAAAATTTTTTTTTCAAAAATGAAATAGGTCATTTAAAGATTGAAACTCAAATTTATGCTGAAAATTGTACTTACAATTTTTTTAAAGTGCAAAAAAAAGGGTTGTCAAAGTTATAGATCAAAACGAAAAATCAAAACGAAAAACCCAAAGTCTTATTTTGAATAGTAGAATATTATTAAGAACGAATTTTTTTGCCTAACATTAGTAAGTACTGGTAGTTCGAGTTTTTCGGTACTCAAGAGTGTTTAAACTTTAAATCAATTTAAAATAAATTTAATACGGTAATATTGGAAAATTTGCTCATACGATGATCATACGATGTTTTGTTGCAGTGGCTAGTGATGTTGAATGTGGATACTGCGTGAACTCCTGTTCAAAGGGTTTACACTGAAACGGTTCTTGAAGCATCTGAAAATGCTCCGTCTTACAAATTTAAAACTAGAATATCATTATACTTGTTGAATGGTCTTTTCCTGCCACGCCGGTATGGGGGTGGCCCTTCTTCGTTTGCTCTTTATCTTCTCTTATTGGTTCACTCCTTGGTGTTGCAACCACAACCTTCCGGCGATGGATGCTCGTCCAGGGGAGCCGCCGTGGAGGGTGGGGCCTGGAGCTGGCCGGGGTGGCATACAGGCAGCAGGTGGGGTTGGCATCCCACCTTTTTCACCCTTAATATAGGAAAGAAGAAAGTTTAGAAGCAGCAAATAAAACCCATTTGATGAAAAAAAAAGAAGAAAACCATATATCGTCGACGGGAGACATAATAGTGACAACTATTGCAACTATCAATCTGTGTAATGTACTTACCTTGTCACCCACCAAAGGAAGCGATTTAATTTTTGCTTTAACATTAATTTCTCTTGATGAAAATGAACCAAACTCAAAATTTTCTTCCACATTTAGACGATTCTGAACTCCGACCCTTGCAACGGGCATAATTTGTACACTTTTCATCAGAATTGGATAACATTTACAGAAAATGTGCGTGTTAGACTGTAATAGATCCACTGTGAATGCCTTTAGCCACAAATCAATCAGTATTTTCATGCGCTAACTAAATCCAACAGGCCTGATTTTGTTCCGTCCCTGATGTTCGATTTTGCTCAAATTTGGAAATTTGGTCAGGAAAGAACGGTTTCTCAATCTCTTGAAAATTTCAACTCGATTTAGCCACCCAACAAAATTAAAGATTTCAAGTTCGGGTGACAGTTGGACATCTGATACAAAACTAGACACTAGTATTTTCCGAACAGTAACGCTCTCACCTTATCACCCACCAGAAGGAGCGATTTAACTTGAAGATTTAATAACGATTAGACTTCACTTGAAGTAGCAAACCTAAAAGTAAGCTACCCGTTAAATCCATATAATCCTTGAAATGTGGGTCGAAATCTTCTCCCGACTCTGTTGAAATTAACCGAAAAACTTCGTAACTTGATGGGGAAGAGAAACCAAGAAACGGACACTGAGCAGCAGTAAACTCGTTGGATTTATCTAACAGACGCGATAGCGACGGAACGGAGCTCGTCAATTCGGACCCTCCCGTTGACAACCACTTTGAGGAGAGACTTGGGCACGCGCCCAAACCCTAATGTAATCCAATTTTTTCGCTGACTTTCCTCAAATTGACTTTCATCTCGTCTGCATTACCCATAAACTTGAGGCTCTTTAGTCCAATCTGGTCTCTTCTCTCTTCGTTTCTGAATAACTATTCAGATGTAAGACGAAAATAACTGGTAACCGTGTATTCCTAAAAATATAATTAATTATTTTTTCGTTCCACCTCCATGGTGTCTCAAATTTAATAAACCGATTTATTTCCTGAGCCTTTCTATCTTCGGAACGACTTCTTACGTACGTATACAAGTACAGACAAATTACGTAAAGTAAATTATCATGTTTGTCTTAGATTTAATTACATTGTCTAATAAATTTATTTCTGCTTCCACAATATTGATGTCAGGTAGGGGAACAATCGATGTATTTTGAAATCGCCAATTTTGGTTTATTATTCAATAATAAACCATTGTAATCGCTCTTGAAAAAAACGTTTAACCCCCTCTGAAAAATTCATGGTTTACGTTTCAAAGGGAGTAGAATCCAAATCTGCAATAAAAATTTTTCCGTCCGTCCGCCGTACGCACGATTTCTCCCAAACGGCTGAAGCAAAAAATCTGAAATTTTCAGAAAAATCCATGTTGGTCCGACAACGCCAAAATTCTTTAGCAAACTCTCTCACTTAATTTAAAGAGCCCTTTAAGGGTTGTCAAAGTTTTGTAAAGTCCCTAAAAACCTCAAAAAAGTCAAGGCGGCCTAAATTTTGACTTTTTTTGAAGAACATTCCATGAGGAATCGAATGAGCCCCTCCCCAGGTCCGTAGCTCAAACCATTCCCGATGTATGGCCCGATTTATGGTGGCAACATTTGCATCCACATTCACTACATCACTAGGTTACTGCGATCAAAAAACAAAAGTTTTTTTAGGGTTTTTTTTTTTTTTTGATCGCAGTAACCTAGTGATGTAGTGAATGTGGATACTGGAGTGAACTCCTAAAAGGGTTTATAGCCGATACACGGGTTGAAGCATTCTGATATGCATGCTCCGTCTTACGAAATTTAAAATTTTCAAATAGAATATTTTTCCATTGTAATAGCTTTGAAAAAAAAAACGCTGCAAATTCTTTCACTGGGGTTATTATTCAATGATTCATGATTTGAATTTCTACTAAACTTTGGAGTGTGCGTGTTTCAAGGTGATAGAGCGATTATTGAATTTCAGGAGGCACACAATGTGATCAACTGATCAATCCAAATAGGTATTTTGTTTGAGAACCGATTTAAGTGCTCTATGCATATCTCCTGAAATTCAATAATCGCTCTATCACCTGTGAAACACGCACACTCCAAAGCTTAGTAGAAATTCAAATCATGAATCATTGAATAATAAACCCCAGTTGAAGAATTCGCAGCTTTTTATTTGCGAATTAATAGGATCGTTCCTTGGAAACCGTTGTCTTGTTTTTCCTTGCCAAAACGATGAATTTAATTGACATTGCTCCGAAGCGGTGTGGAGTGGACACAATTTTCATCCATCGCCGTGTTTGTTGTCTAAGAAAGGAATCTACGACACAAACAATCCGACCGAACAGATGAGTGGAACCAGTTTGTGAGTGAGGAAGTTCGGGGGAACGGACGAGCTGAAGAGAAAAGGGTATTTATAATATTTGGCCGGATAATTACAGGGTATGAGTTGAGCGTATTATGTGGGGCAATGCATTAAGGCCGTGAACAAGGAAGATATGATGTCAAATTAGGGTCCAGACAAATTGTCAGCCATTAGTGGGACGAGGGGGCCCTCCAGGCAGGTAGGCCCAGCCCCGGTCTTTCTGTGATCACTTCCAAGCTTTTTCCTATACGTTTTTTTCTTCCAAGTCCCGTCTCTGGGTCCTATTTGTTCAATATTCCCAAACAATCGGTTCCGTACACATTATACACTCCTTTTCTATTGTATAAACCCCTGCGAGAAACACTTGTCGTACCATTTTTCTTGTACCGAAGACCATTTGGGGACACCTTTTCATTGCTCATTGTTTCAGTGTCGTTTTCATGAATGATTCATCACTGCGGGGTGACTTTTTTATGGACTCCTTCCTCAACCGTTTAGCCCGTGTATAAAATCACAACCTTGTTCAACTTCAAACGAGGCTCATATAATGCATATTAATGACAGTTTGTCTGAATCATTCTTGGCTTGTGGGACCACCTCCGAATATGGCAATTTCATCGTAACAAGTCGTATGAAATACTTCGTAGTCATACAATGGATTTAATTGATAATTATTCCACATGTCACGTTTAAAAATGATGTCGGACGTTTGCTATAATAAATACATCAATCTCACCTACTGAAACGTGACTTGAAATTGAAATGCCAAGGTCACTCCCGGGCATAATTAACATCAAAATTATATAAGTATGCTCATTGATTTCGTTTAAGTAATAATTAAAAATACAACAAAAATCCCTCATTCTTCAGCAGACTGAAGAACAAAACTTTGAAACACGTGTGCCAGAAATATTGCACTACGTTAATTTGAATTTAATTTGTGATAAAACACACTTGTGATATTGCTTTATAGTGGAGACATCAAGTTTTATCTGTATGAAAAGGCTATTACAAAAAGAAACAAGTGGGTGTGGCACATAGCTTCCTCGTATCCATAACATGACTGTATAGATCATTGAAAATTATTATTGACTAAAGAACTTCGTTCAATTATGCAAAGTAAATATTGAATTAGGGTAAATTTATTGTTATGCAGGAGCATAACTTGAGAAAATAAAGGTAGGCATGTTCAATATTGAACAAACTATAAAATATACCAAATCCGAACAATCCCTGGAAATTTCATCGAAATCAGTCATGAACTCCCGGAGTTATGCGTGTAACAAGGATTTTACGTTTGCGGATGCGCAGAGGCTACTATTGATCCGGGGGTCACGAAACTTATAGGGGACCATCTACACCCCAACCCGCACAATCCCTGAAAATTTCATCAAAATTGGACTATAACTTCGTGTAGTTTTGCCCGTAACAAGGATTTGCTGACAGACAGACAGACAGACAGACAGACACGGAACCAAAATTGTTCAGAAAGGTCTAAAACGCAAAATGCGAGTGGAATTTTTGATTTTGGAGACAAAAAAATTTTCACATTCCGAAAGTGAAAACAATGCTTACGCTACCTTGGTAGACTCGGAAGCAATACTTTCATTTTAGTTAGATCTCGGATTTGGGCATGGTTGCCTCTGCATTCATTTGTAAATTTAGATGGAAACCAGATTTGTAACCATTATAGGTCGTCCTAGCTTCTTATTTAATTCAGACGAGTTACAAAATATTACAAGTATAATTTGCCAAAATTGACAATGTGTAAACACTTATGAACTGTAAGAAAAGATTGTTACCGTTTTATATCAGTCACATTGTCACATTTACAGTCATTAGTTGTTTTCTTGACGTCGAACCTAAAGTGATTTAATGAATCGTCACTACACAACAGGCCAATTAAGGTACAAAAATAACAATGAAGGTGATTAATTAACGAGAAAAATACATAACATGTATATTATGCAAACCTTTGATCACTTTTCCATACATTAAATTTAGATGGGACCAGTTGATTCCTATGGCTGAAATCGTAGGTCAAAGCAGGTATATTTTAACTTTAGCTGATGAAACTAGGTGTTACCTTTTATGTTTCCACAAATTACATCCCATGTCACCATTCCAACTACTTCTTCTAAAGGTTTTAGAAATACATAAACAGTAGAAAAGGCGAGGTTCCACGGTATACTGACACAAACTAACTCCAAAAATACAAAAACCAATATGCAAACTCGATTCAAGCATTGAAAATCAAGTTAGGCATTTGGACTAGGCATTCGTTCACATCTCTTTCGTTTTTTCTCAATCTTTTATGTCACTCATGGAATCGCACAAGGAAAGATGGTTAAGCCAAGGTATACCTCATTTGGTATGCCACCAAACATCAAATTTGTGATTTTTTGAGCGTCAAAGTGCAATTCTCGATTTAATGACAAAAGGGGAACGAGGGGTAATACCGTGCACTTAACTTTGGAACCATACAGTTAAGGGACAGAACGTCATAAAAATGTTTTTCTTGGACGAATGGCTCTAGAATTTATTCTATTTTCGATATCTGAGCATTTCCCTTACATAAAAGGATGTTTAAAGGAATAACGGCCGTGAATGTTGATAAAGTGCTTTGGGCGGCATTTCCCACACTGTGGGGTAATGCCGCCCGCACTATGGGGTAATGACGCCCAACCCCGAGAACTGAATTATGTTCCCCTCTCAACCGTCATTCAACCCATTTTTTCCAAAGTTAGAAGGTTAAATGTATTTATAACAATAAAAACCATGAAAACAGTCAATAAACTATAGTTAAAATGAAGGGTGACTTAGAAATAGGTAAACTGCAGTCTTGTATGTAGAAATTTTTTGAACCCACACTAATATTTACCTTTTCTTTCTTTACAAAATTATAAAATAGCCTTGCATACATCGCATAGTCCGTGATCAGGTCGTCCCATGGAACACATGTAGTGGGTGCTGTGATTGCAGTGCTCGCAATTCCACTTTGCGAATTATTATCGGCTTCTTGGCAAATTGTACACAAGCTGTCCTCAAAAGACGAAGTCAAGAATTCTTCAACATCTTCGTCTGTGTCTACAACAAGGTCTCCCTCAGAGATATCTCCCCAGTCATCACTGTCACTGCTCTCACTTCTGGCTCTCTTGCGCTTCTCTTTCTTTTTTTGAGGTCTTTCAATTTTTTTCATGATTTCCACTTTTCTTCTTCTTCTTCTGAACCCCATCTCTGCTACTAGTAGTGAGTTGATCAAAATCCAGCTGAATTTGGCGCTTTGTTGGTTATTTGTTGCTCTTTTCCATCTTTTTTTGACGTTTCAGAAATGCACGGCATTCCCCCGATACGATGGGCGGCATTACCCCAATGTTTACGTTTTTCGTAATTCATTCACGCTGACTTCATTTACAATCAAAACTTAAATTTGGTTAGTGGTTCAGAAAGATGATGAAATTCTGCGTATATACATGAAAACTAATCTAAAAAAAGAGTTGAAAATGGGACTTACATTGCTTATTTCCGATGCACAAGAAATAACATCAAACGATTCGGAAAAATACTCACTGCACTCACGTCAAGAAGGCTAACTTTACAGGTAGGGTAACGCTAGAACCTAGTTGGCGGGACATTTCTCTATGATCGGCGCTCATTCCCACGTTTCTGGTGTCGATTCAAACATCCGAAACAGCCATGGGCGGCATTACCCGATGCAGGGTATTACCCCTCATTCCCCTACTCCTTTCATCGTAAACGGAACAAAAATATTTTCAGGAAACAGTTGGCCATCAATCGACAAAAGCAACCTTCATAATTTGAGTGGGTCTGGGGCGTCATAATCCCTTGATTTCGTTAAACGACTCCAAAGATTAGGTGTTTCAATCTCCCATGCGGGGGAAAAAAAGATAGACCGGGTACGTATTTTTTTTACGGGCCCCGATTATATTTTTCATGAATGTGTGACTGAATAGAACAGCGCTCGTGTCCGAGAGCTATCCCGAGATAAGCCCCGAAAAGTCTGAACCTCGCTTCTCCAACCGCGTTACGACTTAATCTTTTCATCGAAGGAGACTTTCGTGAAGAATCATAAAATAACATCCGTGTTTCACAAAACGTTCATCAGAATTTTGTTACCGATCCTAATCTTCTCCGGAACAGCGTGTGATTTGCATCGTATCAGCGGGGAGGCGTTTTTTTTTTCTCTCTCCCTCGATTTATATAGATCTTTTATATATTGAAAGATAATAAAAACTAATTTTAGGGCTCCTCTCAATCCTTTTACCCTCTACTCGAGAAATTTATTCTGGTCCGGCGCTTTTCAAACGCCTTTCCAAACATTTGTGACTCTTCATAAAATTTGGGCAACCCTGAGAGACAACATTCCGTGGTTGAAGGGCCATTATAACAGTCTAGACGGCTTTTATGGTATAACATCAATTCAAAGCAATTATTTTCTGTGATATTATCGATTGAAGCATCAAATCGTTACCAACTCTTCACCAATTATCTCATTGTTGTGAATTGTTTACCGTTATGGATTCTGAATACGCTGACTTCAGAATATCACCAACCAACCCACTTCGCTCATGCTTACACAAAATTACTACAGTATTGAAAACACCTTTACACTGATAGGGGCAGAAAAGTCGTTTTTAAGAGCCGTTGGGTTGAGAATCTGTTGAGATGGTAGCCTTGCAATTTCGTCGTGATATTTTTGGGTGTTGTGTACTCACAGGGTAAAATTGGATTCTTCAGCTGAGTGCCCATGTCAATTGCCGTGTTTGTTTTGGCCTTGGAAAAAAAACACGAATGGAACGAATGGCGTTATCCTCTTAACCTATGAACTAAAAGCAGAAAAATAACATTGTGAATGTTTACGAACTCCACAGAAGAATGTTTCAATTGCTTCCGTCTGGTTGTTCTATATTGGAAGAAGGTGGATCTAGCTGTATACAGGAAAGTAATCAGTTTACAAGGTAAAGTTGAGGCATCGTTTACTATGTGGTGATGCATCGAAAGAAATGAAACAGAATCGCAACTGAAACCATAATTAACAATATCTACTTACGATCAATATCTTGCATTATGCAAAAGGGCTGCTATCGTATTGAATCGCTATTAAACATCAAACAAATTTTAGGTTGATATAGAAACCTGCTACCCATGTACTTCAGTTCACTCTTCATCCTTTTACTATTAACACGCACTCTACCATAAAGGGGAGTGTGTCTGGAGCAAGGAGTTATTCCGCAAAAACAACGTTGAGATGACTGGGTTATTTCGTAATCTCCCATGGTGGAACGGGGTAGTCCTCAAATCACGATTATATTGAGTTTTTTTTTCGAATAAGTTGTTGGAGCTCTTCAATTTTTTAAAACGTCTTTATTGTCTTGTTTGTACGTTTCACCCATGCAACGTGGGCTTCATCAGCAGGTATTTTCTTAATTTTTAAAAAAATATAAGCAACAATCTCTCTGGTATTATCATTCTTCACATTCGTTTGTATCATCGTCAACGTGATCATCTAATTTATTTATATGTGTTACTTCAGTGATCTTTCTTGCATATAATTGTATTAACTTTGCAGCTAGCCATCCTCCTGTAAAGTACCTTGGCAGCAACTCAACCTCCTCTTTCAACTATTCCAGCGTAAAGAAAAAACGTTTTCTGCTTGTTGACAGTTCTGTAGAGATCACCTTTGTTAATTGTACCGCTCACTAGGTGCATTGGTCTACATGTTATCCAGCTGACTTGGAATAGTTTTATGTTAATGTGGTTTTTAATGTTAATTTCGAAAAAATTTGGGGAGTGTGAACACGTTTTTTGGGGTAGAGGATCCAGATGATCTGCCTTGGTTGTTGCCAAGGTACTTCACAGGAGGATGGCCAGCTGCAAAGTTAATGCAAGTATATGCAAGAAAGATGACTGAAGTAACACATATAAATAAATTAGATGATCACGTTGACGATGATACAAACGAATATGAAGAATGATAATACCAGAGAGATTGTTGCTTATATAAAAAAATTAAGAAAATACCTGCTGATGAAGCCCACGTTGCATGGGTGAAACGTACAAACAAGACAATAACGATGTTTTAAAAAATTGAAGAGCTCCAACAACTTATTCGAAAAGAAAAATGGTCAAGCCATACCCCACCAACTCAACTGATTATATTGAGGGAAATTATATTGAGTTCTGTCCATTTTGCGGTAACCCCCAAAGTTTGTTACAGAATTCATTTCGTTTTTAGATCTTTCCAAAAGGACGGGCCACAACTTGTTTTTTAGATAGGTATAATTATTTCTACATCATATTTTTGATCTGCACTTTATTGTTCATTCCTCATAAAACTGATCAGAATGCCTTCTTGTACATGTAGGTAATTTCGACCATTTTCAAGCTGCTACCATGCGTATGGAATTTTTTCATGATAAATACCTAAGAGATTTGCCTGCAGTTCTGAAATGCCATCTGACTGTTAGCTTCATGGGACAGAATAATCCAATATCTCATCTTCCAAAGACTTGGAAGTCGAGTTCAGGGAGTCCTCATGGACTCCACGTAGGTTTGAACCCAGGAAGATGCTCTAAGGATAAGACTGATAACCCAATCAACATCCTAGGATATGTTTAAGACCCTGGATTAACCATCAGGTCGGGGCGCAAGTCAAGCTACATTTCAACTGGGCAGGCTGGTACACGAGTTTTTGACACAGCCACACAACTTCCGCGTAAGCAAAGCTGCTGAACGCCACGCTCTCACAACGTCACCACACCTTCCTTGGGTTACGGACTAAGTCACTCGCGACGAAGTTGTGGAAACCCATTTCAAATAAAAACGGAGTAAGATGGAACGTTGTCTATATTTCCACGAAAGTAAAGAGTTACACTGTTAAATCGATTTCGACGGTTAGGTCATCATCAGTAAGCAGTCATCAGCAGTTCATGTTTGTTACTGATGATGACCTAACCGTCGAAATCGATTTAACAGTGTAACTCTTTACTTTCGTGGAAATATAGACAACGTTCCATCTTACTCCGTTTTTATTTGTTTTTATTCCTTGGGTTGCTCGTTGAATGACAAGCTGCGGTGGTAAAAGCTCTGATTTCGCGAATCCAATCCTGACTGTGTTGCAGGCAGTTGACGTGACCTGTAGCCTAGGGTTCCCCCGAGCGCTGCACCACCAATAACATAGCCCCATCAGGCTTGAATGGTCGCTAACCAGGGGAAGACAAGAAGACATCGTGGGACAGGGGGAGAATTCATGTTGTTTCTTGGTTCTATACCACTAACCAATATGTGCAGATTATATTAATTTGGCTGTATTCAACTGAATTTTTCACTCTTCTATATTCCTTAGCAGATTACTGCACTGAGTTGTGCTTAAACATGTCCAAGAGTAGGACTTTTTATCCGGACCTCTCCTTCAACTAATTTAGTCGTCACATTTGTTGACTTTTTTATTATATTTTCCTATGGGCAGTTTCGATATATTTTTGTCAACCCCTCCCAAGAGATTATCGACCGATGAAGAAGAGATTATGCAATAATTCAGACTGTTGGAGATTATGCAAATAACCACGACCCTGCTGGCGTCCAGATATACCGACCCGCTAGCCCAGTATAATACAGTCGCCTTGAGCCGGAGGAAGCGCACAACGCACCCCCGGTGGCCATGTGGCGTCTTTATTCTACCTTTTTTTGTCTTTTTTGCTTCGTTTATTATACAAAACCCCGGAGTAACACTTACCACGACATAAATTAAAATCGGTCCGATATCCAATTCGTCTTCCCACCGCCGCCAACCCTAACTAGGTACTACCGTCTACCCGGGGTAATTGCCGCGTTATCATAACATTTGAACAGCCTTCGAGCCGCACCGTCATCATTTTGAGTATCGGCAGCTCTTCCTTCAAAACCCTTCAACACCTCGCCTCTTTCATCTCGGAAGAAATGCCGTTCAATCAACTAGGGTGGATCCTTTTTCTTTTTCCTATTATTATTTTCTTGTTTATTTTGTTTTCAGGTGAGATTTTTATGTTGTCTTTTTAGTTCGCCGCAACGGACAAATAGCTGATAAATATGGAGGGGCTGGTGTAAGTTCATGCCACATGGCTTCATTCCTCTTTTACCGCCTTCGTGACGAACGACGATCACTTGAATTATAAAGCTACGTATTCTCCTTAAGAATTCAATCATCTTACACAAATATCGTAGTTCAACAACTCACCGTTAGAGGGCACCAGAGATGTGCAGATATTAAACTGTCCCTGCTCGTCCTCTTTGCTATCAAACTTTTGCCTTCCGGAAACCGGAATAGAGAATCAAGTACCGCTCTTTTTAAATAAAGGGAACTGTTGGATAAAAATTTAAAACGGAAAAGAGAATCAAGCTTGGTAGGTTTCTAATTGTCAATGACGCTTCTATAGACGCATCTAGAGACCAGCTCGTCTATCGATATCAAAATCTCCTCATCTCACACCTGCAACGTCGCGAGCGATTGCAGTAGTTGTCTGTAGTAGTAAGTAGTTGTCTGTGGTTTAGACCAGGGGTATCCAAACTATTTGCCCCAAGGGCCATATCATAATGTAGAGGTGGTGGGGCAGGGCAACGGGGGTCTGGGGGGCTAGGCCCCCAGCTGAAGGAGGGTACGGGGGCTTCCGCCGGAAAATTGTAAAAATTAGACACTTGAAAACAGTGTTTTTAAGCACTCCTACATGAGTTTGACAAATTCAAATTAGGCCTAATATAGGTGTTCACGCAATCGTCGCGCGAATAAGAACAGATGATAATTCAAGCACTACCTACTTACAGGTAGGAATTTTAAAAAATTGTAAAGTAATTCCCTTAAAACTAGATATAAACAAAAACCAGTTACTTTACAAAAGAAAATAAAAAATTAGGAAATCAGTAGACTTTTCACATATCCCAACTAACCCAACATTCCACCCCATATAATGATCAATAAATGTTTTTTTCTCATGTAAAAATTAGAAATTACAATGACTCAGGCAACAGATCACAAAAACAAATAAGATTGACGGGGCAGGAAAACATATCCATTCCAGAACTGACTGATGGAGAAACATTGGTTTCTTGGATAAGAAGGTTTATTAAGTAAACGCAGGTGTTAGCTTCCTAAATTGTAATAGCTAAAGCAATTGTATTTCGGAGGTTCAAACTAAATGCTTATACGTAATATACGGAGGCTGTCTTGTGACAGTGAATTGAAAAACTCAAACATAATTTTAGGATGGTTTAAGGATATGGTTTATAACTTTTAAAGAACGATGTAATGCAATTCTGGGCCTCACAAAACGAATAGTATTACCCAGAAATATCAATTCGTATCAATTAACAACCAAATTCTGCTAAAACCGTTCTCTAAGCAATATCAGAGTGTTTGCGATTCCGATCCACATCACGTCCACCGATCGTGACCACCAATCGACGCGTCAGACCGGAACACTTTCGCCAACTCAAATCGCCGAAACCCAAAATAAACTTGCCGAAAATAAACTCGACCCTCCGATAGCGGTAGGTGCCATTGAAATCCGTTTATCAGATGCCAGTGCCGAGAGCGGCTTCACGGAAGAACAATGACTTCTCGCGGCCCAACCCTCAACCAGACGAAACGTGACGCGCCCGTCTTACGTCCAGGAAACGTCGAGAATGATTCTTCGCGGATAGGTTCCTTGTAGTACAGTGTAAAAACAACGTTTGAAATATATTCTTTTAATTCGTTTTACACATAAGTTTCTCAACATTTCCGTAGGTGCGGTAGACCATCGGGGGAGCTGTAATGGAGATGGATGTGTAAGTTAGGCTGCTGATGATTCCAGGGAATCAGCCTGTTGCGAAGAGCATTTGTAGCACCCTTAAGTACTTACTAATTATTTCAATTAATTTTCAAAAATATATAACTTCTAAAGCTTGAACCCCGGGAATCGAAAATTCCAGGTTTAAAATTCAATCCCACGGTTTACGTTTTGAATTCCGAAAAATCATGTTGATCCAAATAAACATTTTTCCTGTAAGTTCAGTTTTTTTTTTTGGTTTATTGTAATCGCTCTTGAAATAAAAATTTCTAACCCCCCTGAAAATTCCACGGTTTACGTTTCAAAGGGTGTAGAATCCGAATCTGCAATAAACATTTTTCCGTCCGTACGCCGTACGCACGATTTCTTCCAAACGACTGACGAATCCATGTTGGTCCGACAACGCCCCAATTCTTGAGCCAGCTCTCTCACTTAATTTAAAGTGCCCTTTAAGTGTTGTCAAAGTTTGGTAAAATCCCTAAAAACCTCAAAAAAAAAGTCGAAGCGGCCTAAATTTGGACTCTTTTTGAAGAACTTTCCATGAGGAATCGAATGAGCTCTTCCCCAGGTTCGTAGCTGAAACCATTTCCGATATACGGCCCGATTTATGGTGATGTAGTGATGTAGTAATACGGATACTGGAGTGAACTCCTAAAAGGCTTTGTAGCCGATACACGGGTTGAAGCATTCTGATACCCATGAAACGCTGCAAATCCTTTCACTGGGGTTTATTATTCAATTGGCTTCATTCATTTCACTGATGAGGAAGTACAAATTAAAATGGGGTTTTTCTCATCTGATGGTTGCTTGACACTAGTACAAATCATATGGCTTATACATGAACTCCTTTTAAGCTTCTGATACAAAATCCCTGTCAGGTTTTAGAACGAGCAAAAGTTACTTCTATAAGTGCGGATTATGGTGTTTGGGGTTGGGTGCTCGACCTGAAAGGTCAATGAAACATTCTTGGCCTTTTCATATGTTTCATGCTTCCTGTGGTCTGCGTGGCTCGGGGTCATCAGAGCGAAAGTAGGTTCACAAGATCACTTAACTCGAGGTGTACAAAAAGAAAAAAAGGAAAAAAAGTAGAAACTTCAAACTCGGTTTTCCTTTTTTCTCGGCCGTCGTATTTCACTAGCGATTGTCACAGAGGGTTGAAGACGGGTAACTGACAGGTAACCCAGTGGGACGGCCAGCAGACTGGGGCGTGTTGAGGCGCCACGATTCTATTGTTGGTTCCGATTACCATTCGATTATTATGGCTTCTAAACTCTGACGGATTCCACAACATCCGCTCGATTCGGGAGAATGCTGACTTCATCCTCCCAAACCTCAAATCATAAGTGGCAGACGTTGACGCACCGAGAGTGAGATCATTCCTCAAAATTGGAAAGCAGCTGTTTCAAATCTGGGTTCAGTAACATCATGGTGATACTTACCTAATAATTTGTTTAAAATATTTTGAAACTTAATGGTTTTGGGCAAGAGCATTACAAAAAGATATGATATATTACGGTATATGATAGTTATATTGATCCAGGCGAGGGTTAAGAACTCCATTGCGTCCCTTGGGGGAGGTTAAACGATTTTCATACAGGCTAAGCACCAATTTGTGGTCAAAAGTGTGAAACTGTGATTGTATAAACACTATTAAATTTCGAACCACCACAATAGTTAAAAAGTACACTCCAACCATGACTCTTAGTCGAAATCTCACTAGCTATTATTTAATTCATTGTTCTGAAATCGTCTTTTTCGCTTGCAGCCTTGTAGTTCTGCCTTGGATTGTTCCACGTGCTAAACAAATTAGATCACAAACTGTGGACTAGTCTATTTTGTGGTGCTGATCCGAATCCGAAGTTACCTACATTCTCAAATGGCAGCAACTATGAATTAAGCAAAAAATTGAGACTTCTCCAGAGCTAAAAATATGTCATAGAATAAAATAAACCCGATAAGGCTATGCTCGCATCCCAAAAATATTCCAAGTTCTTGCAGTATTGTAGAGATTTTTTGGGCAAGTAGATTGTAATTTATGATAAAACTAGAACAGAGATAACCCACCTTCGACTGGAGATCTTTTTTCGCAACCGCTACGAGGACCTTTCTTCTTACCGATACCAACTTATTCATCCTCTGAGCCTCGTCTTAACCCCATCTCTTATATAGCGTCACTTATCTAACTAACTATGAAATGACCGTTTCAGGACAGCCGTAACTCATACGTCGTACGCTGAACAAAATAAATTATATAAACGCTTTCATAAAATTCCTAAGCACCGATATAACAAATCTTAGTAAATTATAATTAAAGCATCAACTAGATGGTTTCCCTTGAGGATGGGAGGCAGCTAAGAAAAAATAATCCTCCCTGTATAGTAGCTCTAAATCACAACATCGTTAGCTTTTTTTCAGTGAGCTCCTCTTTTTTCAGATTAGTTGTCAAGCAAATTTACGTCGCAATTTGCCGACGAACGATAAATTTTGATGGTTGAAAGCGGAGAAGTCGTTTTTTCGCTTCCCTAAAAGCCGTAATAATGACGAATTGTGTCCAACAATGCCAAAACAAACATGGTCTAGGAACTCCATTGTTAAGGGTAGTGGGTAGATAGAAAATGAAAAAAAATATCAAATTTTTTTTATTGTCTTAAAAAAACTAGACAATGTAACGTATAAAATTATATACTCTAAATAAATTTTGGGTGCTCCTAAGGGCATGAAAAAATGTTATAAAATCGGGCTCTAGTACTGCCCGGCGCCGTAGGATGGGCTCTTGCAGCGCTTTTCATTCTATCAATACCGCCTTGCTCACAGAATTTGATGAAATGGTCTCCTGGATCCACATGAAGAGTCTTGAATATTTTGCATTTCGACAGGTTCCCAATATTGAATGATCAGATCGCTTCATACGTCCCAAGTTTGAGTGTGGGAAGTGTAACAAAAACTGACTTTGGAATAAAGTTCCACAATATGTGATTGAAGCTCTCATTGCTATTTTGAGTGCGACCAGCTAGACATCGTGTGAGGGGAGGAGTTTCTGAGAGATGATTATGATAACAGTGCTTGGATACACAAAAATTAGATAACACCAGGTGATAATAAGTGATGTGTTATTTTTCTTCAGCCATTCCAAATCAAATCCAGCGTTATGTGCCGTGCAGGGCACTGACAGTTGTGTTGAGATGCGTGAACGAAAACTTTCCAGAAAAACAGCTGTCCTGAAAAATAACTTTTTTTCAGCTTTAGTTATCGTTTTCTCAAGAACCATTCGTCGCAGCGAAGTGATCCAATTTTTGCCTGACAGAGGAATAAAAGAACTTCAAATAAGTCGGATAGTTTTGTGAAATAAGGCTTGGTTTGAGTGATACGATTTTATGAATACAAAATAATCGGGGTCAAAAAAGCCGGTTTTTGAATCGCATGTACAAAAAACTGAACATATCAAGAAACTATCCGACTTGATTGAAAAGAATGACTATAGGTACATGCTGTAAAAATTTGAACGAGATAACACCAACAGCAACTGAGGAAATGATACTTGAAAATCCACAAATCTCCATCGTATTTACGTAGTTACCCACTACCCTTAATCCTCACGTTATTCTCTTTCAGTAACATGTTGAACGCTAGATCTTATTATCTTCATGCCTGTTTAAAGCCATAATTTGCCCTTCGCCTCCTTCCAACGGGTCCTCTCCTTGTATTTGGTTTATTTGTTACGATTCAGTAATTGGTACATACCAACAATTATGAAAACCAGTAAGTGAGGGATTATTAATTGAAAAAAGAGAAATGGATCATTTCGCGGAAAGTGGCAACTTCAGCTTCGAAAAAAAAAACAAGAAACTCACTTTCATGGAAAACAAATATTTTCCTTACTATTGTCTTCTTCAATATATTGGAAGTAAAATGCCGGGAAATCTCATCATAGAAATGATTCATTTTCAGGATACCACCATTTTGAAAATTTGAGGGGACAGGGAAGTGACTAAAATCATATGGTTTTGTAAAATTTTTATTAAAACTTCCGAAGATTTAAAGAGAAAGCAAGATATCACAAATACCTTGTAGAAGAGGTCTATTTTCCACAAAACATGACTAGTGTTGTAGCAATTTATTCACTATGTGGTCAAAATGTCCTCTCGGGTCTTTGGTGACATCATGTGCGTCCTGGATGAACACCAAAAGATAGATAGTTAGGTACTTGTAGGTTACAACGACCATTCCTTATTAAATCAAGCAAAACCGATTAAAAATTATGAATAAAAGTCACAACCCTGCTCAGAAAGTCACTTTCCTACAAAACAGCTCTGACACCCAGAGGAGTGACAATTTCTAGGAAAATTCAAGCTGTTGGCCTCATTTTCGTAACTATGTTGAGTTTCTTTTTTTTTTGTTTGATAATAATCCTAAAAAGGTACTAATTATTCTTATTCTACGTATTATGGTACTTTCCACAAGTTCAGGCCCTGCGACAGGGGAGTGCCAGGCTATGATTAACCTACACACAGTTCCTTTACATCGGCACTGCACCACGTGAACTGAGGAAGCTCCTAAGAACCAAGGAGGTTATCACTGGGTTGGCGGAATCTTAGCAGTGATGTCAACAGGAAAAAAAAATGTTCAAAACATTAGTTTTCCCGTTGAAAAATTGAAAGTTGAAAAATTTACAGGGAAGTGACCTGCGACCCAAGGGACAAGCCTGCACCAGCCCCCTAATTTTAGAAATAATTTCATTTAATTATTATAGTACGATTGCTGCAAACCCCTGCAACACGATGTGTCCGCGAAATCCTGCTCAATTTCAAATCCAATGCGAGAACAGACCTGATCAGGTGTATAACTCAACCCAGGGACATGCCAGGGAAGTGACAAATAGGGGTTTATAATTTTTTTTGGCTTTATATCCATTGTTTTCCGCATTCTAGTTGATTCATCATGTTCTTCCGTTACATATGAATGAATGAATGAAAAACATGCTTTATTAAAACAGAAGAAAATAAATACAACTTTTGACTGCAAGGAAACATGCAAATGACCTGGTCACATAGGACCGTCTGCAGAGTTCGCCAATTTCAACAAGAACAAAAAGACAAAAAAGTACGAAAATAAAAGTTCTTAGCTGAACGCAAATATACAAAATAAAAAGACCTAGCTGGCAACTTAAATTGGATGCAGGCGTTCTTGCGAATCAGTATCCGAAGCATTCCTATATCCCGAGAGCAAAATCCCAAGATGCTGATTGTATTTCTCGTCATCAACCTTTGCCCACTGCAAACGGGGCAAAAGAGGGATAGTTACACCGTTCTCTACTGAACTGTTACTCCTAATCGTCACAACAATGGGCATATAATCTGAATATATCTGGTTCAAAACTTCGAAGTCTACAAATTCATCCAACATATTGATTGAAATACCACAAATATCAATGACAGACGTACCACTAGGGCCAATGTAGGTAAATTCCCCTCTCTCGTCCTAGCATGAACGACCATTAAGCACAACTATTCCCAATTCATCAAATGCATCTCCAAATTTACTTCCCACAGAATTTGTTATCAAATCCTTACTACATCTAGCCAAATTAGACATGAGATCCATTAATCATGTATTTAGGAATAGTTTGCAACTGCCTTTATAGCCATTGTTATCCGCATTCTAGTTGATTCATCATGTTCTTCCATTACATATATACGATACAATATTTTAAGAAGCATGAAATTCATGTAAAATTTCCCACAACTTGCTCAGGACCGGAGTTTGCCACTTTCTGCGAAATGACCCAAATACAGTTCATTCAATAACGGTTTGAAATTTTTGAGAATGACTGGGGTCTTTTACGAGGCGCTGTTAGTAGGTGGGAGGCTACTTGTCCATACTACCAACCCTTGAATATGAAAAAGCAATTGATCCCAGGAAGGGATCAAGGGATTGAGTCCAGGAAGTTTTAATGAGAAATATTACGATGTGGGTTCGTTAAGTAAATGAAACAAATAATTATTGGCCGTACTCCACGATATACATTTAGGAGATGCTCCAAAGCAGATTTATCAGTTATAAACAACACGAAAATCAGAGAAACAGCAGTTTCACGGCTTTACATTATGACGAACATCATGTTTAAACCTTAGCGTGCGTTAAAGAACCTGAGGCTTTCAAATACTCTTGAAGCAAAAAGTTGGGTAACTTGGCGCCACGTTCCATTCATAGCATTTCATCTCACCACACTATACGCTTCCATTCCATTCCAATGTCCCGATAAGCTACCGAAGATAAGATCGTTTCTCGAAACTTTTTTGGCCCTGCGCAATCTACCTGCCTCTTTTTCGGACCATTCATAGATAGCCGGTCGACACCGCCTCCACCGCTCCGTTTTTCAAAGAAGCCCCGCTCCTTTCCCCTCCGGAGACCACCCTACTCGCGGAATTTTAATGACATTATTGGTTTATCTATTATGCATTCAATTAATTATTGCTTATCTTGCAGGATAAGTCCAGAGCGGGCGCAAACTTATTCACGCACCCCATGTTTTCCAGCGGCTTTAGAATATAATAAAGCCAGCGGTGCCTACTGAACTGATTTGACTTACTAACGAGTTCGTCCCATTTCTTCAGCGCCCTACTCGAGTTCCCAATCAAACGAATTCCTTCTTCCGAATCATTCAAATTTTGCTTTAAACCTGGTTGAAATTAAGTCAATGACCTCCGCATTAATTGTTGTCACGAAAGTTGACACTACGTGGCTTTCTCAAAGAAAAGGGAAACTAGTTGCCATGCCATAAGAGAAGTCAGAATTCAAGTATTTGAGGGCCGGTTAAAAATGCCATAGCTCACTTCAATAATATTGCAAAGTGATCACTTCAAGAAAATTAGCGTTTTCCCGGAAAGTTCAGATTTTCTGATTTTTCCTGAAAATTATCAGAATGCTTCAACCCGTGTATCGGCTACAAACCCTTTTAGGAGTTCACTCCAGTATCCACATTACTACATCACTACATCACCACGTCACTAGGTTACTGATATCAACACAAAAACAATAATAATCCAAAATAACGCGAATGTTGGCACCATAAATCGGGCCATACATCGGGAATGGTTTGACCTACTATAAAAACCTGGGGAGGGGCTCATTCGATTCCTCGTGGAGTGTTCTTCAAAAAGGTAAAATTTAACCGCCTTGACTTTTTGAGGTTTAGAGGGGCACACAAATATTTGACAAAAGGGCACTTTAAATTGAGTGAGAGAGCTGGCTCAAGAATTGGGGCGTCGCCGGACCAACATGGATTTTTCCTGAAAATTTCAGCTTTTTTGCTTCAGCCGTTTGGGAGAAATCGTGCGTACGGCGGACGGACGGAAAATTTTTATTGCAGATTCGGATTCTACACCCTTTGAAACGTAAACCATGAAATTTTCAGGGGGGTTATCCAATTTTTCACTACAACTCCGGCCGGGCATCAGAGCGATTACAATGGTTTATTATTGAATAATAAACCAAAATGAACATAAAAATCGGAACATGGGTTGCCAAACATCATTGTCTGTTGTTTGGTCGAAACCGAAAATGTTGTCAACCATATGATATACAAAGTTTGCCACGACTTCTCGGAGTTCTCTCATTCCTTTCGGCACTTATCGGTTCTGATATGAATAACATTTCAACTTTATCAATACCATCATTTCCGATTTTTATAATTTATTAATCTGAACTACATTGCCGCTCTTTCTTTGTACCAGGTTACGTCCCTTGTTGGAAAAAGAGCTTCGCTTGTTCTTGGGTGCAATAAAGTGTGGCCCCCTATCGATTTAATTTAACCAAGAAGGAACTAGAATTTCATGGCGTACACTATACTTCTAGCCTTATTTGAATAATAGGTTTGTTCCTCTACATTGCCTGGATAGCAGCCAGTGGGATTTGTTGTTTTTCTATTGGGAAATATCTAAACATTAAGATAAGTCCTGTTCTTGTATGTTAAACATGGTCATTCAAATACCATCAGTAGGCGTTTAACTCTGGAGGATGTGTCGTATTTTCTAATCGCAGTGTAAATATATTCGGGCTACCCTCGTTAACAGATTGTGCTTTGGGGACATCATCAAATTAGCATTACAGAAAAAAGAAATTCGATTGCAGAGCAGATTAATCAAACGCGTCATTAGTACTGCAAGACATGATTCAAGGACTTCGAAAATTTATTCCGTTATTCACAAAAAAGCTGGAGGAACTCATTGAGATTAGTCGGGCGGCCTGGTAGGGGGAAGGCTGGCCGAAAAAAGGCCGGAGTTGAATGAAACCTGAACCCTGAAAAATGGGGGAAACGGTTCCGGCGGGAGAAGCAAAGTAGCTCTTAGTATTCTTAAAGACTGGAGGAAGATCACCTTCGAGAAAGGATCAGATAAAACATTGTCTAATAAATATAGGAACGGACGAAGGTGAGGGGAATCCTGGTTGGACTTAAATCCCAAATGGAAAGAAAAAGCTGTTGAAATAAAAAAAAAAAAAAAAACAACTTATATATATCGAAAAAGACACGGCGAACCACACACGCCGTTTTGTAACGTATGAACGAGGAAGTAGGGGCTTGAGAGACGTGCGGTAACTCGGTAATCAGTTGCCACCGCGAGGGTTTCCGAGTAAACGCGGGCTAATCGGGTCGTTTATAGGTAGCGTTTTACGTGCTTGACGAAGGAACGGACGCTGGCCGAGTCGTGAGGTCGTTTTTGAATGGAAATCGGTCTGGACATATTGATGGAATTAGTCAGTGTCGAAATTAGACGGCATGGAGAAGTCCGGTAGACGACAAGGTGTAACTAATGGGCTCGCAGTGCCTCTATCCGTCTACTAAGCTTTGTTAGGTGACAGAACACGGTTAGATTCCTACCGACTGTCTCTTCCGATATTTACCGCTTTCAAATTCGATATGAGTTTTCGTCCTAATTTTGGGTTTTGGTGAATCGTTTAACACAACCATTTCTATAACAGTGTATCAAAATGCCAATACTTCTTTGGAAATCTTCTTTAAAGCACTGGTGACGTTTTCAGTTGATTAAAAACGAAAATTCTTTCTTGATATTATTCAATTGACTTTTCACCTTATTAATTACTAAGGTTGTTTTATATACAGATACATAAGGTTCAAGAAATAATTAAACGCAAGGTTTTGATAATAGATATAGTGCTATAATAATTCAATGAAAATGTATATATATTTCAGCTCATGCATCAGAATTACTACGTGTATCGGCTATAAACCACGAGTATGGAAACGCTTTACGTCCAGTATCCACTTTACTATCGTTTATTTTACAAACAATAATGCAAAAAAACGCTAATGTTGGCACCATAAATCGGCCCATACATCGCGAATGGTTTGAGCTACGGACCTGCGGACTGGCTCATTCGATTCCTCATGGTATGTTCTTCAAATTTGTGTATATTTAGGCCGATTCGACTTTTTTTGACCTGGTCAAAACTTTGACAGCCCTTAAAGGGCACTTTAAATTGAGTGAGAGAGCTGGCTCAAGAATTGGGGCGTCGTCGGACCAAGATGGATTTTTCCTGAAAATTTCAGATTTTTTGCTCCAGCCGTTTGAGAGAAATCGTGCGTACGGCTTACGGCGGACCGACGGAAAAATCTTTATTGCAGATTCGGATTCTACACCCTTTGAAACGTAAACCATGAAATTTTCAGGGGGGAATTTTTTTTTTCCAAGCACAATGACATTTATTATTGAATCAATAAAAACTCAATAAATTACTTAACAGTCGTTTATTATTTCTGTTTATTCTTCTACGAAAATGACTGATCTATGCATGTCAAATGTAGACTGTGGTACATGGTCTAAACTCCCCACCTCGTGCCTCCATACGATGAACGTACTTGGGCTGCCGCCAGCCCAAAGCGGACTCTGACGGACTTTTTTTTATTCGATTTTTGAAATCTACCTGTCTTGAAACCAACAATTTTGAGATGGGTTGAAAATTTGTTATTTTGGTCGATTGAAAAACTATTGGAAATGACAAACCAATATGTATTTATTTGGTGAAATTGTTTACCGTAAGTCCTACTGTTTAGATTGAAACTGTAATCGACCACACCAATTCAGTTATCTGATGTTATGAGATATCCGAGTTTTTGCTCCTCCTGCTAGATGCATTTCCACAAAACTGGGGAACCTTCCTTGTTCTTGTGAGTTCAGAAACCTCTAATATCGCCATTTTATGACGCTGAAATGAATAGTCTACCTGGTTTTTACTGATGGCTTTCCACTTGTCTGGGGAAGTCACCTATGCATTTGAGTATCTTTATGGCAGTAATTCTTCCAGCGGTGTTGTATGACTTTGTCGAAGTTATCGTTACTAAAAGGACCTATAGTTCCTAAACCTTTTTTGTACCTGGGAGTAAAGCTTGTCTCGTAGCTAGAAATGGTTTCCAGCCACAACGAAGGCTCCTTGGTTAGGGTTTAACTCACAAAGCAAACTCCTGAAGGATCTATATTGTGGATGGGGTTCACCACAGCATTGGAAGCTCTTGCAAATACTGATGGTCTAGTAGAATGGTTAAACCACCTCCTTGTCTATCCATATCTTCAGAGGGACCAGACTTCGGTAATAATCCTTCGTTGCAAGTTTTCCTGTGAAACAAGGCTTCTTTAACAGAGTCAATATGAGTTTTCTTCCTAAATTTGGGTTTTGGTGAATCGTTTAATACAATCATTTCTATAACAGTGTATCAAAATACCAATACTTCTTTGGAAATCTCCTTTAAAGCACTGGTGACGTTTTCACGACAGACTTCTGTAATAATCCTTCGTTGCAAGTTTTCCTATGAAACAAGGCTTCTTTAACAGAGGGACTTTATTACAATTAATCCAGAGGGAATTATCAATTATCCATTGGTTTTGATCAATCTGGTTGTGCTACAAACATCAAGTCAAATTCCATGTTTATGAAACCAAATTCAAAATTTTCCAAGTTACATCCCTTCATTATCCAAGTCGCATTCAACTTTTCCCAACTCAGAACTTCTAAGTGAACTCAAGAATTTCCAAGTTAAATTCATAATATCTTAAGTCAAATTCAACATTTCCCATGCTAAATTTAATATTTTAAAGTCAAACAAGTTTTTTCATCATTTCTCAATCAGACTCAACCTTTTAAAGGCAAGCACAATATTTCCCATGTCCAATTGAATGATTCCGAGCTTAAAATCGACGTTTTCTAATACAACCTCAAAATTTCTTTAATCAAATTCATCAAAGTATGATAATATAAAACATTAGCAAACTGAATTAAACTTTTAGCAAACTGAATTAAACTTTTCGCAATTGAAATTAAACCTTTCGCAATTAGAATTAACCTTTTCGCAAATACAGATATGGAGGTAAAGTTTAATTCGAAAATTAGAATCAAACCTTTCGCAAATACAGATTGCGAAAAGGTTAATTCAGTTTGCGAAAAGTTTAATTCAGTTTGCTAAAAGTTTAATTCAGTTTGCTAAAGGTTTAATTCAGTTTGCTAATGCTATATCATGTCAAATTCAACATTTTCCAAGCCAAACACCGATGAACAATTAAAAACAAGGATTTCTTAATATAAACCTTTCAACACTACGAGGTCTCTTAGAAATGTATCTAGAGTCCAATATTATCAACAATATTGAGGAGATACTGCGGAATATTCACTTCAATATAAGCACTTACGTCATACGGCAGCTGTCATTTCGTATTCGCTCAAAACAGGTCAGATATATCGCCGGACTCCCTAACCCTCGCGAACACATAAAAACTTGAAAAACATCTGTCTTTCAAGATTAATTAATTAATCAAGAAGATTAATTAATGCTATGTTGGGAGTGATTATATTTTTCCTTGTTCGCCCACAATGATTAATTAAACCAATGTACCTGTGTATTTTCTTAGAGGCTTAAAAAGAGACTTTTTTGTTCAAAATCTTATTCGAAAACACGCACATTTCTAAATTTTCAATCTGTAGAGAATTACTGTTAATCTTCAGGTGGAAGTACTATGGTGCGGGAATGGGATTTTGATTCAAGCCAGAATATTCCTCTTGGACTGGATTTCTCTTGGTCGACTAATATACTCGCGGCGACCTTACATTTAAATTAATGAGGTGGTAGCACCGCATGGAGGAAGGTCCTTCGCCTCATGTTATTCACGTTTTATTTTCGTTTTATTTTTCTAAGAAAATTGGGTGGTCCCCGCTCAACAAGCTCTCTCACAATATCCCTCCACTTTCTGAACTTTCAAATTACTATGGATCCTAAACACGGGTGCGGTAGAGTAATCTTTAGTAAACATCGACTCCCTCATTTTGAGTTACGAAGTGTCAGTCTGCTTTCGCAACGAGGTTGAAATATTCATTTGATGTATTTTATGAATTTATTAATTATTAAGAATGTAGTAGAATTAGAATCACTTCATGCCCTGATAATCATTTTCAATTAATCGAGTGTTTCGTAGATGATTACTCCTAGATGTGAAAAACGTTTGAGCCCGCAGTGTTTAATGCTATTTCTAATTGAGTAATTACATTTATGATGAACTCGTTTGAACGAATCCAAGTTTTTTTTTTTCGACCAGACAACAGTTTTTCAATTCCTAAAATGGTTTTTTTTTTTTTGGGCAATTAAAAAAAGATGTTTAGGTATTTTATGAATTTATTAAATATTAAGAATGTAGTAGAATTAGAATCACTTCATGTCCTGATAATCATTTTCAATTAACCGAGTGTTTCGTAAATGATTACTCCTAGAGGTTAAAAACTTGTGAGCCTGCAGTGTTAAATACTATTTTTAATTGAGAATTACAGTTATGATGAACTACAATGTCAAGGGCCTATCACAAATTTTGGTGTATTATTCAATAATAAACCATTGTAATCGCTCTAGAAAAAAAATTCTAACCAGCCCTGAAAATTTCATGGTTTACGTTTGAAAGGGTGTAGAATCCGAGTCTGCAAGAAAAATTTATCTGTCCGTACGCCGTATGCACGATTTCTCCCAAACGGCTGGAGAAATTTTCAGGAAAAATCCATCTGGTCCGACGACGCCCCAATTTTCCTCACTTAATTTAAAGATATGTATGATACACCTTTGATGTACAGTCGTCCTCATTACAAGGGTTGCCTTTATCTTATAATTACTCACACCGGTAAAGATGTTTCTTAGAAGGTACTTCTATCAGGCGGTTGTTGCATGAAAACGGGAAGTGACTATGAGTGACGCATTAAAATTAGAGTGTTGATAACTTTTGTGATGGATATGGTTAGTTGGCCCCTTCACGATTTTAGAATATGTCGCCTTGGGAGATGAATCGGACGCCTGCAAGCGTCTGGATCATCCTCTGAGCGTGGCGGAGCATTATCAATGCATCCAGCTCATTGGAAGGGGCAACTATACCATTCCATCACCCTCACATGGTAGCAGAGCGTGGTTACGTCCATTGGCCCTTTTATTGTTGATTGTCCTGATTATCCTGCTGCCTCTATTTACTCGCAATCCCCCCCCCTGGGGATGTATGTCCTTAAACATGATCAATTTAAAATTTCCATTCCCCTGCCCAACTCATTGCTAGCCCCCTTCCCCCCCCCGGCTTTTCTCAGAGCCCAGGGAGTGTGATGAATATGGTTAGTTGGCCCCTTCCCGATTTTAGAATCTGTCGCCTTGGGAGATGAATCCGCCTGCAAGCGTCTGGATCATCCACTGAGCGTGGCGGAGCATTATCAATGCATCCAGCTCATTGGAAGGGGCAACTATACCATTCCATCACACTCACACTTTTAAAATGGAAATCCTTCGTCTTGATGCCGTTTTCACGTTCCACATTAACGTTTCACAATTTACTAGCGGTTAGTTGTAGCCACCCGATTACTTCAACTTCATGTGGTTATCCAAGTCGAATGAGAGAAGACGAGTGACGGGTGAGGACGGCCAGGGATCGTCAAGGACTCCCGGTGTTACCCTCGAAAAAATAAAAACCCAGATAACTAGGACAGTGACGAAGAAAGAGCTGCCAAATAAAACTGGAATTTCTTCCGACTTGAATAGAATCCGAAGTTGAAAAAATGCAAATAACATAAAGCCGTTACTATGGCTCAGGACCGAGCTCAACGACTCATACGAGGAAATTAATTCGAACAAAATAAGAAAAAAAGTTACGCGGTTGTGTATAAAACCCGCCGTTTAATCCTCGGTGCCAGCCTGAATTAACCCCCCGTTGCGGTGGGGTGCCTACACACCGATCACAAATCTCACGGTAAATGAGACGTTAGAGGCCGTTTGGGAGGATTGGAAGTGTATTTTTATTCGATCGTCCCGATTTACCAATTTACGAGGTCCTCAGTTCGTATTGAGCTCATTTACTCAGAAATTTATCTTCAGGTTCGGACGAGTTGTCAAGCTTTTGCTAATAACACGTGGAAACATTGTAGTTGTACTATGCTAAAGACGCTTAACTATGCGCGAAACATTCATTTTCCCTCATTTGATTCATCACTTGCGTGGGTAATGGGATCCTAAGGATTTTACTTCAACAATTCTTTTCTTTTTGCCAATTCATTCTTTGTCGTTTTGCCAAAAATGATGTTCATTGTTTGGATGACAATGTACATTCATTGTTGGGAATTCTGGGGATTTTATATCGGTCACTGAGAACTGGTCCGATTCATTGCCATTTCATTCTTTATCATTCTGCCAAACATGTATGTTTATTGTTAAGAAGACAAAAATATATTTTCGTTTCGAAGGATTTCATTTACTCGCTGTAGCTCTTCTTTACCATTTCATTTCACGTCATTCTGTCAACCATTGATGGTCACTATTTGGATGGATAGCAGTGCGCTAAAACGGACCTCTACTGCTCCCTTATGGGATTAAGGATGATCTTTTACAATTGTCTTAAATATTTATCGACTTCCAACACATTTAATTGACATAGAATCCGTTACATTGACGTCGAATCTTATTGGAACTCCATGCTAGTCCAATTCTCTTAACAATTATATTTTTAATTATGTTTGATTTCATCTGTATGGTGGAGTCTTGTAAATGCTGCCTAACAACTAAAACGCTTTCGCATTCCCTAATTTTCTAAGCAAAATTTGATGCCTCATATGGGTGATTCCTAAACTAGGGGCAATTTCGATCAGAAAAAATTTAATAAAAAAAAAAGTCAAAATTTCTGGAATTTTTTTTATATGGATTTTAGTTATACCCCCTAAGGCAAAAAGCGCAATGGCAACTCATGAACCCCTTTAAAAATTCAAAATTCGAATTTGAAATTCGCGTCCATGACAATGTGAATTGGGGCACACGACAATGTTAATGTTCATTACAATATCGATAAATTTCATTTCGTTGCAGTAATATTTTTTTCTTTATCAATTAATCAATGTAAAAAGTTGTTTAACAACAATCAAAATATGAAAACTTACGTAATATTTAGCAGTATATTATACTACCTGTAGGCAGTCCCCCATCTAACAGGCTTCAAAGTTTCCCAAATCACGATAACCAATCGCGTGAAGAAAATAGCTTGGTAACGAAAATGAAAATTTGTGTTGAATCAAACAGGAGAGATGTAATCGTCTCATTTCTGACTTTATGGAGGTTCCAAAGCCCCATGTAACTAAGTACATTAACCAAAATATGAAACTATTAAGAAAAATAAATCTCAAAAACTCGTTTTCTTCTTAATCTCTCCTCTTCCAAAATTCTTGATCTCCCATTCTGCTTACCCTGTGAAACCATAAGTTGCGCAGTCACTGAACAAGTAGGTGGATTCCCAAGTAGTGGTACACTATAATAATAAGCTTGGTAAAAGAAGAAGGTAATAACTTAATTTTACGATTGTTGTGGCACTCTGAGATTTCCGTAGTCTTTTGGTAATTTGGAATGTCCACGACAATGTTAAAAACTAAACACCACAATGTTATTTTCAACTTCAAGATCACATTGTGACAGAAGTACTCATGTCTCAGGGTTCCTCCAATGCTCATTGATTACAGCCTATAACGAAGTTGTGAAAACAAGCATTGGATGGAATCTTGGTCATTAAAATGATAGAACTAGATACAACCACGAAAATGTTGTTTTTTTTTTTACTTTGTTTATTTATGACCGTTACACAGTGTAACATACCATATTGGATATAGCACTTTCAGAAATTCAAAGTTTGTATTTACTTTTCAAGAGGAGTTGAGTAATATATGAGATGCGGTTCTTCTGTTGTTCACAGTTGGTGTTTTACTCGATGTGGAGGAAGTTGCAGAATATGTATCTGGGGCGTGTTAGGCGAGGTGATGATGGAGGTTGCAGCCCTTCCGCAGCTAGTGGGTTGAGGTGGTCGCGGTTTTTGAGAATGAAGGCAGATGTGTATTTGATGAGAAGTTCTGAGGGATTGAGGATGTTGAAGTCATCGTAGATTGTTTTATTTCTCACATAAGACGGAGTGTGTATGATTCGGCGTTGGAGGGTTGAGTTTGACGAAAATGTCAACAATAAACCTACGAACCTGAAATATCATCTCCGAGAGGATCAGTTAGTTACTGAGAGGCCGTTGGGACGTGTTGCGCTTGCGGGAACATCAACTTCCAAAATATTCCGAATCCCCTTTCTGACAATGTTGACAGCTTTTCGTTGATCATAATTGCTGACATGATTTCACAGGAGCATTGCAAAACCCATTTTCAAGGCGTAAGATCCTCAACTTGAATGAGGAAAAAAATTGCGTTCATAGAAAATTTATAGGTGCATGAAAATCAACTGCTGAATCGAGTATTTAACTTTTAGACCAACCACGACAATGTAAATAGGTAGGTAAATTACCTATTTACTTTTCTTTAAAAACCAAATGGCCATATTGTTGCCAGAGGGTATTGAAGAGCTTGTCACAAGCTTACAGATGGTAGACTCGAAATTGCCCCTAGTTTAGGAATCACCCTATAAATTTTTCATACATATCGCTCAAGTGTTCATATAATATATTATATTTGAAATACGAGAAAGATATAACGGTATGTAACATGTATGTGTGTAATATACATTATTGGCGTATATCTACGTGCTTTCATTAATGTTAGTTATCGGCCTAAAGCTCGGAGAAATTTAACTCCCACCGTCAGATTCTTAAAACTGAACAATTCGAACGGATTAGATATGATTAATGATGACACTGCCGGCAGAAACCAACCTACACAACAGGTTAACAGTATAACTATGAGAAGATTTATATTGCCATCTACTTTCCGCATCTTTTTTACTTCGAATGAAACAGCTAATGAAATGCGGGGTTCTAAAAATCAAGGCTTGTTGATAGGTCCAGTTCACTCCGCGTTCGTAGCTGATACAACTCTTTTTTTTGCCCTCTAGACCTCGGACAACTTATTTTTTGTACATCAGGATGTTTAATTCATGGTATTTTCACACGTGGCAGATCCATTATTTGCGGAATCAAACCGATTTGAATCCAGCTGAGTGGGTGGCGTGGTTGGAGTAGATAACATTTGTATATCTCCAAAATAAAGATCATATTAGGGCGAAACCTCAAGTTCTTCATTTCCATAACGCGTTTAAAGAATTTCGCCGGGCCACTGTCGTTTATTGTAGAATATATAAGATTGGATTTCCAAAATTACTTTCATAAATCGATATCAGTAGACAATAATTATTACAATGGAAAAAACGCTGCAAATTCTTTCACTGGGGTTTATTATTCAATTGGCTTGCGTTCATGATTTGAATTTCTACTAAGCTTTGGAGTGTGTGTGTTTCACAGGTGATAGAGTGATTATTGAATTTCAGGAGATACGCATACAGCACCTAAATCTGTTCTCAACCAAAAAACCTATTTGGATTGTTCAGTTGATCATATTTGTGTGCCTCCTGAAATTCAATAATCACTCTATCACCTGTGAAACACGCACACTCCAAAGCTTAGTAGAAATTCAAATCATGAACGCAAGCCAATTGAATAATAAACCCCAGTGAAAGAATTTGCAGCGTTTTTCACAGGTGATAGAGCAATTATTGAAATTCAGGAGGCACACGAATACGATCAACTGATCAATCCAAATAGGTATTTTGGTTAACAACCAATTTACGTGCTATAATAATAATAAACCCCAGTAATAATATTGAATAATATTTACCTATATATTATCAGCGTTTCATTCATATCAGAATGCTTCAACCCGTGTATCGGCTATAAACTACAAGTATCCACATCGGCTATCACTCCAGTATCCACATTCACTGCAACTCGACGCTATCGGACATCACTAGGTTACAAACAAACAATAATAAACCAAAAAACGCAAATGTTGGCACCATAAATCGGGCCATACATCGGGAATGGTTTGACCTACGGACCTGCGTAGGGGCTCATTCGATTCCTCATGGTATGATCTTCAAATAGGTATATATTTAGGCCGATTCGACTTGTTTTGAGGTTTTTAGGGATTTTACAAAACTTTGACAGCCCTTAAAGGGCACTTTAAATTGAGTGAGAGAGCTGGCTCAAGAATTGGGGCGTCGTCGGACCAAGATGGATTTTTCCTAAAAATTTCAGATTTTTTGCTCCAGCCGTTTGGGAGAAATCTTTTTCAATTTTTTGCAGATTCGGATTCTACACCCTTTGAAACGTAAGCCATGAAATTTTCAGGGGGGTTAGAATTTTTTTTTCCAGAGCGATTACAATGGTTTATTATTGAATAATAAACCAAAATGATTCTTTTGATTTGTACTTGATACGTTGATTTTATCGCAGTTGTCGTAGAAAATGGAGGTATTGAAACTACCCAATTCATTTCAACATTTTTCCATTATAAATTTTGTAATAAATTTTGTAATCTGTATATTGCTTTGTTGGAGATAGCGTAACACGTCCCCTAACTCCTGTATAAAATTGAGGTTTAGCCCTGAAAGAATATCATGTGGGTGTATAACCTTCAATCATTTATGTCACTCGGTGCAGAAAGTGAAACAAATCTCTTATTCCAGCCACCTTAAATGATTGCTAATGACGGGGCATTTGAAAAGGTGGGCGATGCAAATGACTCCTTCGGGAACGGTTGAGGCCTCCGAGGAAATTACACGATCGCGCCACCCATCAGGAATGCAACAAACACGCCGTAAGAGCCAACTTCTTCTCGAAATCAAATCTCTCGACCGAATAGTTTCTCAAATTAGCGCCCTGTTAGAGAGAATGTGATTAAATCAATGCTCATCTGAAACGCATATTTTCATCACGCCCTCCGCCGTAAATTAAAGGTGTGGAGAGCTGAGTTTCTCAATCCCGATAATAAAAGGTTTATCCATGTATTATTACTTTCTCTACAAATTTAGATTGTACCTATAGGATCTATTCTGCTGTCACCAATTATATCGTCGGGTTCCGGGTAAAAGTGACCAAGTAGCATTTTTTTCAAAATGAGCTTTTTTTGTCATTCTGGTACTAAGGAACGTTGTCTACTGTGTGTTGTTGCTAAGAACGTTATCTTCAAACTGATGTGCAAGAAATACTTGAAAATAAATTTTACCTGCCTGACCCAAAGAGTTTTATGTGACCAAATGGCATTTGAACTCAACCATAAAACACGAGATGGATTATAAATGTACTCTCGCTGGTGCATGTAAATGTTATCAATTGCCATTTGATCACTTTTACTGTGTAAGATTTGTAAGATTGCATAGTGGGCAGATGAAAATGACCAATTACAGTGATAGGTAATGGATAACCTTTTCTAACAGAAATAGGTATATCATTGTTATTAGATGTTTGGCAACACGATAAATTAACGAAAAAACTATTCAATCCCTCAATTTCATGTAACTATGCGACAGATTTTCGAAGAATTGAATTGACCAAATGAGTAAAGCTTGAAACTCCAGGCAGGTAAAAATGATCAAATAGAGTTTTCCGGAAAACAGCTCTTATTTAATGTGAAGTGAATTTTGAAGCACGATATCATAGGCGGGCACTAGCTAACTACCTACAAGATAAAGAAAAATCGAAACATAGTCGGATGAGACATCACACAACCAGTGTTCGTAAGAAGAAAATAGGTGAAACTTCAGATCGCTCCCCTGTAAAATTTTGCAAATGTTACTTGGTCACTTTTACTCGGAACCCCACGATATAATTATTTACAATCAGAATTTGTCGTCTAGTCACACAATATCTTTATGTTTATAACCCATACGAGTACTTTATGGACTAAAATTAATGAATAAATAAAATTAGCAGCTATATAAATGGAGTGCATACTAAGTACATCATTTTATGGAAGTGAAATCGAAATTTTAACAATTAATGTGGGGTAAATATAGTGTTATAGGTATAGCTACTTTATAAGAATTAGATGTAAGAACCAACTCCGGGCTGGGCTACAGTGTTACACTATCCAGCTCGGTCATCAGTTATTATTCTAATGAATCTGTATATTGAACAGTTTAGATTCTAAACTTTAGAACTACTATCAAATTTGGACTGTAATTGTCTATCCTTATCCATTTGAATATCCAGGATAAGGGCACAATAGATATTACAAAGTATTCGGACATTCTCTCCATTTTGCTGAAGTGAAACATTGAACTGTAACTCGGATCCAGATTTCATCAGATTTGACAATAATTTGTATCCATCAGCTTCAAAGATGTAGGAAACACGGAATCAGTAATGGTCACACAAAAACTATACTTGTACACTGTTCAATCACCATTTTCGAACTGTTAATGTCAGCACATTTGAATATCTATGGACTGTATGGTATGCATCGGGCTTTCTCTGAAAGTGTTCACCAATTTTCCCCATTTTCTGAGGCGTATAGACTAAAAATCGAATGTAAATTTCGTTAAGTTTGGCAATAATTTTTATAGAAGAAGGAAAAGGTTTATTTTAAATGTTTACATGACAAAAATGTTCAAATTTGCAGGAAATAAACAGTGCGGCAATAATAATTTGTCTCCCGAAAATAAGGCCAGACATAAAAGTCATATCCACAGCTAAAATTCACTGTTTCCTATTGATCAAAAACAATTTTTTGATAATAGGAAAATAATTTGTATACTAATCGTCTGCTGCTAAGGACCAGAGGAAGATATCCTCTTTTCCTCTTTTTAACCGCTTTTGCTTTATATAACTTAGTGTCTTAGTTCCGCATTACTGTACTGCATAATTTCGCACCTCCGAGGAATGGCGTATTCGGTACTCGGGTGGTATAAGAGCGATTGCAGTGTTGGTGTTCGCGGAAAGAGGAGAGGAGTTAAGCTCTGCTACCATTCGCAGAAATGAATAAGTGGGGTAATTTTTCTTTCCAAAGGTAGAGACGATTGTGCGAGCTACAGCATAAGTTAATGTGGTAAGGAATTGATGGTCACTATCTAGCCTCTGATCAACTGGTTTTGCATGCATTGAACTCTACTTACATAAGATTTGCAAGCACCTCCCCATAATAAGATACCATACTTAATAATTGAATATGCCAAACCATAATAAAATAATTTCAATAATTTCAAACCAATGGAGCTCCTTACGAATGGTAGAAAACGAGGATTGAGGGAATACTGGTGATAAGATGTAGCGTCCTCGAGATAGTGTTGCCAGAAAATAAAAGATAAAAATGGAAAAAAAAAAAAATCTTTATGAAATGAGAGAATTTTACAATTTTGAGATCTGCTGAGATGGCTAACACATGTAGAAGATTATACTAAGGAGATTTTGATAGGCATGAGGTACGTACTTCGACAGACAATAAGCCTGGTTAGTGACATATTTTTTGGCATTAAACGAACTCAAATTTGGCTCAAGGACACAAAATTTGCAACCTTTAAAGTCTCAAGAAAGACGATCCGTGGTCCGAATGCTAAGATAGCACAATGTGATGCGCTCAGCGTTTATTTTCCCTTATCGTTGGAGTCGGTCAAGTTTTTGATTACTGCGAATACGAGACGGCTGCAGACGCCGAAAGGATGGAATCATAGGTCAGGGGGCCAGAAATAAGGACGTGGCGGTGGTATCAAAGGAAACATGCATAAAGTGAATTGAAATTTCAAAGATTGTTTCGAAGTTAGTAGCGGAAGAAATCCATTACTATTGAGATCTTTTCAAAATTATTAGTTGCCTTTTAACGGGGGTTAGTTATTCATTTTCTTGCTTGTAACGACCTGACAAACCTTATTATTAATTTGATACCTAGTGTTTGGTTATTGGATGCTTAATTGAAAAGCAATCCAAATCGTAAACTTCTGATGTAGCATCTTTAAGATTCAGTGTTGAGCTCACACGTCTGGAAATTTAATAGTAACTCTTAGTAACATGAAACCAGGACACATGACTGTAAAAGGTTGAGACGGATTTTACTAACTTTCGTTGAAGTTTTACGGTCTATTTTTATTATTTTATTTATTTTAATAGCCGAGACGGAAGCGACTTTTAGGGGATATTGTCTGGCGCCCGAACACCTACCTTTTCACGTCACCAGTGTCTCAACACCCTCGAAAAAGAACATCGCCTCGGGTTATTGGTTCGGGTTTTATGGGCTTCACTCAAAACGAAAATCCGAGGATTACGTACGTCCTTATGTTTTACTGTGTTTTTACTTGTTCTTTCACGAAAGCTACAATGTCTTTTAAGGTCGCATTCCATAGTTTAGTTTTTTGGTTTATTATTCAATAATAAATCATTGTAATCGCTCTTGAAAAAAATGTTTAACCCCCCTGAAAATTTCATGGTTTACGTTTCAAAGGGTGTAGAATCCAAATCGCAATAAAACATTTCCGTTCCGCCGTACGCACGATTTCTCCCAAACGGCTGGACAAAAAATCTGAAATTTTCAGAAAAAATCAATATTGGTCCGACAACGCCCCAATTCTTTAGCCAGTACTCTCACTTAATTTAAAGTGCCCTTTAAGAGTTGTCAAAGTTTTGTAAAATCCCAAAAAATCTCAAAAAAAGTCAAGGCGGCCTAAATTTGGACTTTTTTTGAAGAACTTTCCATGAGGAATCGAATGAGCCCTTCCCCAGGTCCGTAGCTCAAACCATTCCCGATGTATGGCCCGATTTATGGTGCCAACATTTGCGTTATTTTTGTTTATTATTGTTTTTGTTTTAATTGCAGTAACCAAGTGATGTAGTGAACGTGGATACTAGAGTGAACTCCTAAAAGGGTTTATAGCCGATACACGATTTGAAGCATTCTGATAATCATAAAAAGCGCTGCAAAGTCTTTCATTGGGGTTTATTATTCAATTGGCTTGCGTTCATGATTCGAATTTCTACTAAGCTTTGGAGTGTGCGTGTTTCACAAGTGATAGAGCGATTATTGCATTTCAGGAGGCACACAAATATGATCAACTGATCAATCCCAATAGGAATTTTGGTTGAGAACAGATTTACGTGCTCTATGCATATCTCGTGAAACAAGAACACTCCAAAGATTAGTAGAAATTGAAATCATGAACGCAAGCCAATTGAATAATAAACCCCAGTGAAAGAATTTGCAGCGTTTTTCTTATATTATGTGATTGAGGGAGGCGTAAACGACCAAGCAAGGTAATTGAATATGAATACGAGAAATGTAAAGAAGCATAATATAAAGAATCGGAGCAATAAGATACAGCGATGTGATCCAAGTTGATCTTCACATTTTAATTACTGTCCGCATATGATACGAAGCAACATTGTAAAATTCATATAATTTTGAAAGAGAGCCACTCTTTCAACAGAACGGAACTATTTAAGTCTACTAATTCCTGCATATTGATGACAATCTCTTCCTATCTAGAAGATCCAATGGTTGCTTAAATGGGTTTTATTATTATTGAGCATAAAACATTATAAAACAACTTGAATCCGAGATGAATCTTCCCTTCCGGTGCAGTATCGTTAAAATGAAAATTGTAACTATGACGACGTAAAACTAAAAACTCACGCTTCATCCATGGATTTATTCTGTTTTTAAAGAATAGTGCCAAAATGATTTGTAATGATTAATAGAAACTTTCAAGATTGTGAAATAAACCTGTTCCAATAGGCACCTACCAGATGAAACTGTAGGATGACTTTGTACTCGAATAGTTAGAATGGACGATATTGCTTGTTTCATTATTTTCAATCACCCTGATGATCACCCAAAAGGTGTAATTTAAAGGGTATCGGAAATGGGCAAAGTACTCGTGTAAAGAAAACTGAATGACGTCGTGGGAGCAAAAACCGCAGTCCTTTGTCAGTCCAGGTTCTTTGACGTAATTTAATATTTATTCGTTTGTTTATCATTTTGTTCGAATTGGGTCCTGAATCGGAAACGAGGGTCTTCAAGGGAGATCAGAAATCCGACTACGAAACTAGCCCATTACTGAAATGGGTGGTCGATGAAGAATCTCTTGGTATGCGGTTAAGAAGAGCAACTTTTACTTTCTATTGTTTCTATCCCTATCAAGGACGGAAAGTATAGTCCAATTGTAGGTACCAAACAAATACTCAGGTCGTTAGGGTTACTCGCTCAGATAACTGGCTAATGGTGACTAGAGGCCTTAAAATCAGGCACCCGTCGTGACTAATGAGACCACGAGGGAACTTACAGTCGGTAAGCTCTCAACGAAGGTAACCGGACGCTCGACGTACTTGACGTGTCACTCCGACCCGCAGTTTATCAGGTGGTGTTAATCCGACCCAATTTAATTATTCCAAGGACCCCCGATCGGCAAATCATAACTCATCTCGAGAACCGGGTTACACCTTTTGTCAAAACTGATTATGAATGGCGAAAAGCAACTCGTCCGGCTGGCTTGTGAGGATTTCGCAAGTGGTCACACGTGAATGAACTTGTCCCCACGCGTACACACTTGTTAAAATATACTGACAGAAAGTCGCAAACAGTTTGGCTGTTTGAGGATCAAAATATTTATTGTGGAGCATGACCTTAGTGGGTGCAGTTACTGGGAGAAAGTATGTCCATGGACCAGCGTCAGATAAGTTGTTCGTATGGTCAAATTCCGAGCGGCCTAGCGTGAAATTGCGATGGGCGTGGTGGAATTTTTGATGATTCACAAGCCCTAGATTGCGAAAAGGCTAATTAGAAGAGGACACGACGAGGTGCGTGACACAACACCAATGAGAGCTACCTAAGAAACACACCCACTCCGTCACCATTCCGTCTGCGCTGAGGGATGGAATTGATGAAGGTCCAGTACTGATTGCAGATTTCAACTGGACTGGGGTATGGAAAATTGGATCCCGTCGTATCGACTGATCGATTACGGATGACTGATACTGCTCTAGAAAACGCTACTATGCACCATATAACCTTTAGGAGCCTTTTGATAGATAGATAGATAGATAGTTTATTTACATCATTTTTACATGTTACATTCTACAATTGAATAATAACTGATGACCGAGCTGGATAGTGTAACACTGTGGCCCAGCCCGGAGTTGGTTCTTACATCTAATTTTTTATAAGGTACGTATCTATAACACTATATTTACACCACATTAATTATTAGAATTTAGATTTAACATTCCATGAAATGATGTACCTACTTAGTATACACGCCATTTATTATTATAAATTATAACTGCTCATTTTACTCCTTTTATTATTATTTATTTTAACTGCTTTTTTAGTGCTCATAAGGGTTAGCTCTTATTAGTTTATAAGTTTCTTTTTTGAATAGTTGCTCACTATTTATCTTCATTAGATTTATAATTTTTTCAAAATCTTTATTGACTATTTGCATGCCTCTGTATTTTGTCGTCATTTGAGCAAATGTATTTTTTACTCTCGGCAACTTGAGTCTGTATGATTTTGATTGCCGCTGTCTCACATCAGCAAAATATATGTTTTTGTGTTTACGGATTAGTTTTAGCATATTTAATGTGTACAATTGGTGGACGTTTAACAAATTCAAATCATGAAATAATTTATCAGTGGGATGGCGCCTGGGCTTATTGAACAATACCTTCAATGTCATTTTTTGAATTCTGTAAATTTTGTCAATGAGGTACTTGTAAGTGCTCCCCCATATAACAATTGCATACTGTGAGATTGACTCAAACAGCGCCTGATAAATATTGATCTTTAGCTCATCTGATAGACATTTTATTCTATAGAGGGTATATGCACATTTTCTTAGCTTCTGACACAGATTTTGAATGTGGTGGGTCCATTTCATTTGAGAATCGAAAGTCACTCCTAAATAAACTAAGCTAGGTACTAACTTTTTTCTATTTTTGGACAGTCACACGGTAAGTTATTGCAGCTGTGTAATTTCAAGGGGTCTCTCGATGTTGATTGTGGTTCTGTTTTTCTTGCTATGTCCATGAAAACTGATTTCGTAGCATTGATGGTAAGCTTGTTGGTGTTCATCCATTGTCCTATCGCCCTCAAATCTTTCTCGGTATTTTGATTTTGGCCAAGTTTGCCCGGTGTTTTGATATCGGTGTTTTCAACATTTTCGTGGTTTTTGAATGCTATACGATGTTACCAATCGATAAAGTGCATCTACTATAATCTGTTTCGACGAATGAGAGTAGAAAAATTTTGTGATTCTTTGTACAGTTTCGGGTTTATCACAGAAAACTAATACGGATAAATGTGGTCTTAAAAAGCTAGGCCATGTTTCACCTCTAGGGAATCTTGGAGTAGAAATCCTTCAGGATTCAATTCAGGTTTTGCATATTATCTTATCGCCAACCTTTTTTTCCTTGAGTGATTCCTTTCTCTCCGGAATCGTTTACGAACATTATCCGAGTTACGAAACAAAATGAGTAACAAGTTCGGCGGTAGATCTTTCAAGATTGTTAATTCCTACCGACAAAAAAAGGGTTGTAAAAGAAACCAGGAAAGGCAAGAGTGAAGTGGAAAGGTTTGGAAAAAAACACTCTTCTGGTTAAGGAATGTGTAACTCTTCAATAAAAGGCGTAGTAAGCATACAGAGCGAGTCATATCACAATCTCAAGCGCACTTACATCGCTCCAACAAAGCCCCACTCTGGCATTACACCAGTTTGGGAAACCTACGTGACGAGGGAGCGCCCACGTATTGTCTCGCGTTACCTTCCTCATGAATGGAAGGAGACTGTAAAAAAAAAACAGAATCCGAGAAAAGACTATGTCTGACTACGGTCCGAAATAGCACCCAAGTGCTCCAGTTTTCTTGTTATTCTGAGCATGGGAAGGAGTTACTCAGTTCAAGGATGGGCGTCCATGAACGCACAAAAGGGCTTTGTGAATGCTAAACTGACAACTCTAGCAGCACAAATTGAGAAGTTTTGAGATTAATTTGGAATAAAACGAATAAAACTGATCACTTAGCAACAACGTACCACGATGATCAATATTTACAAATCCCACTTTGATGATTAAAATCCATTTACCTAGTAGTTTGAGGTCTCCTACATCCTAAGATGAAGTTTGCAACTGATGCAAACGTTTGTTCCGATGAGGAAATGAAACTATTTGTATTGCATAAAAATGTTTTTCTAGGACGAATGGCTCTAGAATTTATTCTATTTTCGTTATCTGAGCATTTCCCTTACATAAAAGGATTTTCAAAGGAAAAACAGCCGTGAATGTTAATAAAGTGCTTTGGGTGGAATTCCCCACACTGTGGGGTAATGCCGCCCGCACTATGGGTAATGACCGCCAACCCTGAGAACTGAAATATGTTCCCCTCTCAACCGTCATTCAACCCATTTTTCCAAAGTTGAAAGGTTAAATGTATTTATAACAATAAAAACCATGAAAACAGATAATAAACTATAGTTAAAATGAACGATGACTTAGAAATAGGTAAACTACAGTCTTGTATATAGAACTTTTTTGAACCCACACTAATATTTAGCTTTTCTTTCTTTACAAAATTATAAAATAGCCTTGCATACATCACATAGTCCGTGATCAGGTCGTCCCATGGAACACATGTAGTGGCTGCTGTGATTGCAGTGCTCGCAATTCCACTTTGGCGAATTATTATCGGCTTCTTGGCAAATTGTACACAAGCTGTCCACAAAAAGACGAAGTCAAGAATTCTTCAACATCTTCGCCTGTGTCTACAACAAGGTCTCCCTCAGAGATATCTCCCCAGTCATCACTGTCACTCCTCTTACTTCTGGTTCTCTTGTGCTTCTCTTTCTTTTTTGAGGTCTTTCAATTTTTTTCATGATTTCCACCTTTCTTCTTCTTCTTCTGAACCCCATCTCTGCTACTGGTAGTGAGTTGATCAAAATCCAGCTGAATTTGGCGCTTTGTTGGTTATTTGTTGTTCTTTTCCATCTTTTTTTGACGTTTCAGGAATGCACGGCATTCCCCCGATACGATGGGCGGCATTACCCCAATGTTTACGTTTTTCGTAATTCATTCACGCTGACTTCATTTACAATCAAAACTTAAATTTGGTTAGTGCTTCAGAAAGATGATGAAATTCTGCATATATACATGAAAAATAATTTCCTCTTCTCCAAGCATTATTTGAATATTACGAACTTTAACGAATTATGAATATACAAATATCCAGCAAGGATAAATTGCGAGTTGAGGACATCAACAAGGCTTTAGTTCTGGATTTATGGATACTTCCCATCCTCATATCTTTGATTACGAGCAGTTAGGTGAGATGGGTTAATGAATAAAGAACTCCTAAAACAACATTATTAGACTATTTTATTTCTTCGAGATTTTGAATCTTTTCAATGGGTAAATATGGTTTTTTCTATACCAAAAAGCAAATATGGAGGAAGCCTGCTGTTTATGATGAGGGTTGAATCCATTTCAGAAGATCTGAGTGGAAAAGGTGGATGTTAAGTTAGAATAGATAAGATCAATCTTTCTGATCTATATGTGGTAATGCATACGTATCTAAATCTAGATAGAAAAGATTAATGTTACCTCATTTTCTATTTAGGATACGTGGCCGTTGTATTTTCAAGATAATGACGAAAGAATGCTGCAGAGTTCTGTGGATCTTGTTCTTGGCCTGAACGAGGTTGTTCGTAGTTCTTTCTCATAAATATACGATCAATGTTAAAGACCAGGTCGACACGTTGGCAGAAATGTGATTACAAGGCGATTAAAATTAGTGTCCTGCGTTTTTTTCCATTCTATTTTGAACCAAGGAATATAGTTTACTAAACTCTCCGCGGAATTTAAAACTGGCTGAGCACCTTGGTGGCATTCGTAGTTAAACGTTTCGGACTCTTTAACATAACGAGAGACGAACGAGATGATAAACGGGGGAGACATTGCCAATGATGAACGGCCGTTCTTCTGAGCAGTTATAAATCTTTCGGGCGGGGTGAGCAACGGGGCCGATTTAAAGGTTCTATCAACAAGGATTTGTCAAATGACGTAAGAACTCGCTGATTCCTATGTATCACCTATTCCCTCCACTCCCATTATGAACTATTAACATATATTAAGGCAGGCTGAGTAACTTATTTCAAAACTATTAACACAGGATGATTGTAATGTACTACCTACTTTACAATTTAAATCAAAATCTTCCTAAGCCGTCACTTTACGTTAGTATTTATTTGTATTCGATTAATGCTTCAAAAAATGTTTACATTGTTTTAGCATTTCAGGATTAACTAACGCCTGTCTGTCTGGTTCAATTCCTTGTCACACCAAAAACTATATGAAGTTGTAGCCCGATTTTGCTGACAATTACAGGGCTGAAGCGGAGTAGGTTTCAGATTTTTTTTTATTGGCTTCGGCCTTTATTAAAACCATATACCAGCAATTAACAATTAATAAAACTCAATAAGTAAGACTTGTTTGAAATGAAGTAAAATAATATATTTTTCTATGGGTTATAGTCAATTCGATTTAGGAAACTAAAAACAGCACTATACACTGCTTTTTTCTGGCTCGAAATAATTGTGTTGAGCAAGAATGGCTGTGGCAATTCATAATACGTGTGTTGAGCGAAGAATTTTTTGGCGTTTTCGAGCTATTTGCGATCTAAGATTTTTTTCGTGTTTTCGATCTTAAATCATTAAAACTGTCATAACTCTCTCAGTTGTAAAGATAGCTGAAATTCGATGACACCGTTGGAGTGGGTTTCTTTCTTCCGTAAGCGACGGACACATCAGCAGTACGTGTAGGATGGTTTCCTCAAAGGTGGTGCAGTAGCGGCAGTCTGCTGTCGACTCCTCACCAATCCTATGCAAGTAAGCTTTTGCGATAGAAGTACCACAACGTATCCTGGATAAGCACTTGATGAACCTCTTGGAAATGAATGGGAAACTTGAAAACCATGGCTGCTTTGGTGGAATAGGGAACGTTGATATATAATCTTTACCAGCATGGTATGTTGAGTAGGTTGCATTCCATTGTTTTATTGAACGTTTTTTAAAATAGCTTTTCAAGTCCGAGGGTGGGAAGAGGGGCTCAACTGTTTCTTCATTGTTGATCGCATTTTTGGCCAACTGGTCAACTTTTTCATTTCCTGGGACCCCTATGTGTCCTCTTACCCACACGAAGAAGATTTCTTCTCCACTGTTTTTGAGGTTCAGAATACAGTTCATAATTTTCTTTTTCCAAAGCATTTATAGCTGTTCCAGGTCCGAAATGTTTAAACTTCTGAAGAGCGCTCTGAGAATCAGATATAATAATATTTTTGGAGAATCGCTGAGGGCTTGTCCTTATGTAGTCTACTGCTAGCCATATTGCGTAAAACTCGGCAGAATATATCGACGCTTCATCCCATATCCTCTTGCTGCCAGATGTACAACACGTTTCGTCATAAAATGCCGATGCTACTCGACCATCCATTTTTGATCCATCTGTATAGATGAATCTTCCATTCGGCCACTTGTCGTGTAGTGTGCAGATAACTTCTGCTCTCATTTCGTGAATCGATGGACCTTATAGGTTTCAGACGGACCTCTATACATTTCAATAATTCTGGACAACCGTTAAAAAAACGAATTTCTGAAAACAACGTTTTTTCGTGACTAAATCATTATAAGGACTTTAGTAATCATTGTACATGCACATTATGTCAATTTTTTTGGCACAGGTGAAAATCCAGAACTAATGGGCCAATTTCAATGCAATTTTTAGAGATGAGAAGTGTTTTCTACTTAACAGAATTTTCCGGAATAGAATTGTGTACCAGAACCCCTCAAAACCTCAATACTGCCAAAAAAATCAGCTAAATTGAAGAACTGTGCGCAGCTTATAGCATTTAGTAGCTTCTTGTTGATTGGTGATGTCCCAAATTCAAAATTTTGTTCGTAACTGAGCGTTTTGTTCATTCCGGACGCGTTGTATTACGTCAGCGTAATTTTAATTTTTGATATTAAGTCATTGAAGTTGGTTAATGACAAATTCGTAGATTCGCTGATGTAACCGGTCAAACGTATGAAGGATGGACTTCTTCATTTAACTATTGAGCTGCCTTAACATGCCATATGTGAAGTTGATGAAACTCAGTGAAATATCGAACGAAAGACATTAACACACTTCTCCGCGCAAACAACTGTTTTCAAAACATTAGATCTGCATTCAAAACCCGGCAATGTTGCTGGGCAAAAGCTGAATTCTCCAAAGCGCAGACGGAGTGAAAAGATGTGATAGTACCGTTGAAACGTAGCGACTAAGTTGCGAATATGCCGTCCCAAGAGTCAGAACCAGCGGCTTCCAGTCTACGAAACTTATGACCTCAGCTTCCGAGGACCTGGATGGAAATGCATAAAACGTTCAGGGTCCGTTCAGAAGTTCGAGAAGCTGACCGGTCTCGGACGTTGGCAAGATAGTTTATGATCGAGAAATGACAGTTTCTCTCAAATCCTCTTCTTGTCCCGAAAAAAAACGGCCCTCACACGTAGAACGCTTGTCAAACCGATCTGAGGGCAGTTGCACAATTCTCGTGAAGAACAGGTTTCTATATTTCCCAAATTATGTGACAAAAATATAGTGGTTTATAAATATGTAATCTAAAAAATATTCATTATATTCGTATTATTTTACCCTAGTTTACGGCAAAAATATGGTTAATAAAAAAATGAAAAAAGTAATACAATTAAATTTCACAGAATCAGCATTTCGGCCTTTGAAATAAGATACCGTGCCATGAATTTTCGTTCTATTAATCTAGTAATTCGTGGCTCAAGTAGTCAAGTTGGTAGAGTTGAGCACTGTTCCTGCGTGCCAATTCGCTCTGGTAGCAGATATTCGATGATTAGCCGAGTTTTAGAATATAAACATACGTCATATCTCAGTGATTCACGTAGATCCAGTAATCTTGTCTCCCAGCCAGGTTTGGTTGCAATGTCTGCAACTAGAGCGTGTTGGCATACAGAAACAATGATCAAGTCTGCATACTAAACTAATTAGAGCCAATATCTACATCCAGACAACTAAATTCCACATATTCTGATCTGTAATAGATATGTTGGTTATCGCACATATGGGTGGGAGGGCGGAGTTGAATGCAGATAAAGGAATCTACTATACCAACTAAACTGCTCCGATTCAACACCTGGTTTAATAGTTTGCAACAAGATAACAGATATATCCTCACTGTGTCGTGAGTTGTGGTGCTTGGGTGGTTCACTGAGTCCAATTAATCGAGTTACATCTATTCTAACCCACCACGGTTCACTTTAGATATCTCTCCAACGATAATTTGTTTGGCACATGAATAGTTAGTTGGCTGTCAAAAGTTCTATAACCAAAAATGCTGCAAATTCTTTCACTGGGGTTTATTTTCAATTGGCTTGCGTTCATGATTTGAATTTCTACTAAGCTTTGGAGTGTCCCTGTTTCACAGGTGATAGAGCGATTATTGAATTTCAGGAGATATGCATAGAGCACGTAAATCTGTTCTCAACCAAAATACCTATTTGGATTGATCATTTGATCATATTTGTGTGCCTTCTGAAATTCAATAATCGCTCTATCACCTGTGAAACACGCACACTCCAAAGCTTAGTAGAAATTCAAATCATGAACGCAAGCCAATTGAATAATAAACCCCAGTGAAAGAATTTGCAGCGTTTTTTTTTCATGGACTTATCAGAATACTTCAACCCGTGTATGGGCTATAAACCCTTTTAGGAGTTCACTCCAGTATCCTCGTTCACTACATCACTAGGTTACTGCAATCAAAATAAAAACAATAATAAACCAAAATAACTCAAATGTCGGCACCATAAATCGGGCCATACATCGGGAATGGTTTGAGTTACGGACCTGGGGAAGGGCTCATTCGATTCCTCATGGAAAGTTCTTAAAAAAAAGTCCAAATTTAGGCCGCCTTGACTTTTTTTGAGGTTTTTGGGATTTTACAAAACTTTGACGACCCTTAAAGGGTACTTTAAATTAAGTGAGAGTGCTGGATAAAGAATTGGGGCGTTGTCGGACCAATATTGATTTTTCCTGAAAATTTCAGATTTTGTACTCGTGCGTACGGCGGACGGACGGAAATTTTTTATTGCAGATTTGGATTCTACACCCTTTGAAACGTAAACCATGAAATTTTCAGGGGGGTTAAATTTTTTTTTCAAGAGCGATTACAATGGTTTATTATTGAATAATAAACCAAAAGCAATGGGCAGATTAAACTGGAAAGTGATGCGAGGCCTCGCTCTGCTTTTCCAATGGTACTAAATTCCCATTTCTCGTCGTCATGTCTAAAACCACTAAAAAATTACAAATTTCTCAACATGTTTCTTTTAAGTATGATATCTGAGACGAGAGCGGATATACAAAGGTTTATTATTGAAAGAAGAAGAGAGAAATAGAGAGAATGAACCAAAAGTGCTTACATCTAGTACGTACCTATCATTTCCGTATAAAGACAACCAATATTTGTAAAGACCTGTTGTTTAATCTTAAATTTATCAATGTCTGCTTAATAAACCAAGTTGAGATACAGTACCAAGGCCAACCACTCAATATCGAGTGAAATAAATTCCCCTATTTGAATATATCTGGAAATAGCAAAGGAATGTTGATGTTAAATGACACGGAAAATTCAGTGTTATTGGAGTATTGATGTGAAATCAAACTCGTATCTTAAAGATGGTGAAGATAAATCTGCCAGATAGCTCTGGCTAAAAAGGAATCTTTGATAAAATAAATAGAATGTGGGATCCCATGGTCATGAATTCCCGAAAGTGGTGACTTATGGTTGGGTGATATTCTGGAGCCAGTTTGCTTGCAGTCCGAGTCTGGACATTTGTGATCGGCACCGCCTCGTCAATCTTCCCACTCGAACTATTAAACTATGAACGAGGGGAGCGACGGGGTCATCCTTCGGGCAGGGGACTTGGAAATGACAGACAGACGCCGTTCGGAGACACCCTGAGTGAATTGTCATCCGAGACGCTCGGCGAATGGGCGGAAAATGAAGACTCCGGATAGGGGGAGGACGGCCAGAAGACGTGTAATTATTCAAATGAGTATAAGAGGAAGAGGCGATAAAGTCGTATGAAAAAACATAGGTGTTAATACGAGGACGGGAGGGGAAGGGATGTGCGTGACAACCCTCCCCGCCGGTTCCTCGGCATCTCCCGAATACATTATAAGGCTCGTCAAATCAAAGTGGATAGCTATGTGTCAGGAGTCCGTGACGAGGAATCCAGGGGACCACCAACACGCTCTATTTTAATTTGGGCAGCAACGGAGGCTTTTCCCAGCAGTGCGGCTATCTCGTACCTATCAACTCTTCACGCCTCGCCCCTCCAGGCAGTGCAGTATGAGTCTTCATAACACTTTGTCATTCTCAGAAGGATTCAGCGTTTCTGTCAGAGATGGTGTTTGTGTGTCTATGAGAACTAACAAATGCATACAGTTTCACCTTAGATGAGAGATACCATCATGCTTCTCTTATTCGTCATTTGAATATTACTTACATTAAGATACTGCTCAGTTTTGCGTACTGCACTAAACGCAAGGAAAATGTCCAAGTACACCAGGTTGAGAGAGGTGCAAGCTACACATTATCCACAACCAGGAATTCATTTATTATGTCCACTCTAATAAGTTGGTATTAGATATTTCTACTACAATAGTAACATGGACGTACAGAAGTAGTTAGTTGCTGAAAATTTGAACCAAATTGTTGGCCTTAATCACTATACTGTCCAACCTGTAGTCCAACATTACTGAACCTCATTGGAAGCTACAGAAGAGGTTGAAATTATAGAAATTAGAGAAGATTAAAAATCTGAGTAAAGTAATCAAAGTAAAATGTAGATACACACATCAATTACAATTTTAAGTAGAGTATTTTGGAGTGAAACTAATTTTGCTTCCGAGTCTACCAAGGTAGCGGAAGCATTGTTTTCACTTTCGGAATGTGAAAATTTTTTTGTCTCCAAAATCAAAAATTCCACTCGCATTTTGCGTTTTAGACCTTTCTGAACAATTTTGGTTCCGTGTCTGTCTGTTTGTCAGCAAATCCTTGTTACGGGCAAAACTACACGAAGTTATAGTCCGATTTCGGTGAAATTTTCATCCTTGTTACGGATTCGGGAGTTTTTGACCAATTTCGATGAGGGATTGGGTTTGATGTTTAGATGGTCCCCTATAGAGTTTCATGACCCCCGGATCAATAGTAGCCTCTGCGCATGCGCAAACGTGAAATCCTTGTTACGCGCATAACTCCGGGAGTTCTTGACCAATTTCGATGAAATTTTCAGGGATTGTTCGGTTTGATGTTTAGATGGTTCCCTATGAGTTTCATGACCCCCGGATCAATAGTAGTCTGCGCATGCGCAAACGTGAAATCCTTGTTACACGCATAACTCCGGGAGTTCATGACTGATTTCGATGAAATTTTCATTTGTTATATTTTATAGGATTTTTCTCAAGTTATGCTCCTGCATTTACACTAAATCAAAACTGTAAATTTACCCTAATTCAATATTTACTCCGCTTAATTGAACGAAGTTCTTTAGTCAATGATAATTTTCAATGATCTATACAGTCATGTTATGGATACGAGGAAGCTATGTGCCTCACCCACTTGGCAGACGTTTTTCAACTTACTGTTGCTTAATGAGAAAGCAAAATTGAAGATAACAGACCATCCAAATGTCACTCATAACAATTATATAAGACGCCCTAAACTACAAATTCGTATAAACTTTATAGAAAAATGAAAGCTCCACTAATTTAACATAGTTGTCTTGAAAACCAAAGGATCTGTTTTATAAATCGAGATGTCTCTACTATTGATAGACGTCTTAAGGGCACGATGATTCGATGTTAATTTATCATCCATATCACACACAATGTTCACATCTAAAGTGGTTCCTGTACGGGATACCCAATAGTCAGTCCTTCGCCGACATACCGATTTTTAGGGACTTTTGGCTATAGAGAATGTAAGATATAATAGTTTTGTGAAATTCACGTTTTTGCAAACGTCCGCGTTTTATCGCACTAATAGTCCGACGGGGAAACTCTCAGGAAACCCAAGTGCT
>JAVIWC010001612.1:0-10016 GCA_031894815.1 Creontiades dilutus
GCCTTTCTAAGCGCTTATAAAAGCATTAAACTACGGTTTGTTGTGCACAGATAACATATGTAATAACTGTGTACTAAACGTGTGTGTGTGTGTCTTCTGAACGGTTTGTGATCCTGAAATCATAGTTAGAAAATGGGTATTAGTGGAAAGGATGAGCCCGATATCGGTTTTTGTATTTAAATGTTTGAAAAAGTGCTTCAGCATGTGCATATCATTATTGCTGTGGAATGATGGTCAGAAGTAAAGCGAACTCGATAATGAGGAAGTCAGTAATTTCAGGAGGCACACAAATATGATCAAATGATCAATCCAAATAGGTATTTTGGTTGAGAACAGATTTACGTGCTCTATGCATGTCTCCTGAAATTCAATAATCGCTCTATCACCTGTGAAACAGGGACACTCCAAAGCTTAGTAGAAATTCAAATCATGAACGCAAGCCAATTGAATAATAAACCCCAGTGAAAGAATTTGCAGCGTTTTTTTATGGTTATCAGAATACTTCAACCCTTGTATCGGCTATAAACCCTTTTAGGAGTTCAGTCCAGTATCCACGTTCACTACATCACTAGGTTACTGCAATCAAAACAAAAACAATAATAAACCAAAATAACGCAAATGTTGGCACCATACATCGGGAATGGTTTGAGCTACGGACCGGGGGAAGGGCTCATTCGATTCCTCATGGAAAGTTCTACAGTAAAAGTCCAAATTTAGGCCGCCTTGACTTATTTTGAGGTTTTTAGGGATTTTACAAAACTTTGACTACCCTTAAAGGGCCCATTGAAACGTAAACCATGACGTTTTCAGGGGGGGGGGGGGGGTTATAATTTTTTTTCAAGAGCTATTACAACGGTTCATTATTGAATAATAAACCAAAATGGGTACTGGTTTTTAAAGCTTTTAAAAATTCTATCTTTAATTCAATCGTTCTGGTGTCTTCATACACCTCTCTACTTTACCTACCTTCAAATGGTTGTATTGAGGGTAATTAAGATGCAGAAATCAGAAATTTCACCGATTTTATTGAGTTTTCGCACCATGGCTGCTGTAAGGATGTGCCGAGAGTACTTCGTGAACATATTATTCCTTAATAAGTATTTATTCAATTGTATAGTTGACAGCTACTGCGAAATTTGTTATTGTTGAATGATAATGAAATCGATGTATCTGTCATACCTGCGTATTGCAGAATATCTAAATTCAATTCGCATCAACTCACTTTATGTTCGAATGTTTCCAGGACTACCCCGAAATGATGGAAGCCCATAGATACAATAAGAATTACATTAGGTGGAACTTGCAAGACATGGCCATAATCCTTCACAAAAAGTTTGAAAGCAGCCACGTAGTTGTAGTTCGCCCCTCTCGGTATGCACTTCTACTTCCTTAAACAACTATTTCTAATTTTGTTCATGTAATTCAGACAATCAAATGGAATCCTTCTTCCTTTAGCTTATGAGGTATTCGCTTCCACCAGGAATGTTGATTGAATTCATGGTTTCTCTACTTATGTGAAGAAATAACTCATAGATATCTTACGACTTGCTGGTCATCCACCCAGGAGACCTTTAGACTCATGTTATCTGAGATAGGACTACTATCATGTATATATAGCCCCATAGGGCTTATCATTGTTGTTCATTTGGCGATTATCTGTATAGCTGTACGTTTGTGTCCGTCAATAAAGGTTTTTCTTTTTTTAAAAACCTTCGCCGTCTATCTCCTCACATAACTGGCGCCCGAACAGGGACTTTTGCGCGCCCAAGAATACTCCACTGGAACTATTCTCCGTTGACCATCGTTTGGAGATCCTGCTTCGTGACATCTCATCCCGAAGAGGAACTTTTGCAATTCTCCCCCGTGAGTTCTTATCCCGAGGAAGACATCGCCCAACGTTGGTTCTCTTCGCAAGAAGGCTACAAGTCGCAGAAGTCCGAAACCCCCTCCGAGGAAGACGACATCAAGACGCCAGAAACACATTCCACTACTACGGATCAGCTCACACCTCTCTGAGTTGAAATTTGATGCCAAGAACCCCACGAGCTACTCCTATCAGCGGTGGTGAAAACAAAAAGGTAGGAAACCTTAAATTTAAATTAACTCCTAGTAAGCTAAATCTCAACTTGAAGAATATGGCGAGATACCAAATCAAGAAAGAAGATTATGATCATATTGGTCCCTATGATGGGAATCCCCTTAGAGTTCAATATTTTTGTAAACAAGTAGAGGAAGTGTATGTAAGAGTTTGTGCAAATTCGATCGTTGAAAGTGATCGAATTGCCAATCATAATTTTCTCCTTAGTAAAATCAAATCATTACTCCAAGGACCAGCTGAATCGTTAGTTATTACTAGAGTAGTAACCCAAATTGCCGATTTGATCACATTACTCAAGGAAAATTTTGCAGATAGAAGATCATATGAATGTTTAAAAGAGGAACTTAGAAACCTGAAAACCTTCCCCAGGGAAGATCCAATTGAATTTGTAAACAGAATTCAGGAAATTCGAAACCTAATATTCATCAGAACACAATTAGATTACCCCACTCAGAGTCAGGATGATCTTGACTTTTTTATGGGTAGAATAGATAGAGAAGCGATTATGCATTTCTATAATAATGTCCCTCTAATGCTTGCCAACCATGTAATGACTTTTAGTCCTACTAACCTAGACACATTAAGATCCATCCTTCATAATAATTGTAGTTTTATTATAAACCATTTATACAAAACGAGAGTTGAACAACCAAAAGTCCATAATTTCCCAAAGCGTTCAGTACCCCACATGCACCAACGTGTAAATTCCTTCCCTCCATCCACAAATCCTTCACGTAATCCACCTTCTCATTTACCCTCCCACCATCCAAGAAATAATTATCACCCATTTAACCAGTCTAACTATCATCCCCAAAACTCCTATACCAATCCCTCTAACTTCCAGAACAGAGGATCTTCACAGAACACAGTGTCGATGAGGACAGTTCGTTCCAATCCCGATAGGAACAGATTTATATCTCCTTACGAAATAAACTACCTAGAGGATAGCTTAGGAGAGGAAAATCCTAGTTTTGATTATGACGAGTACACCGAACAAGAATTGGATTACGAAACTCAGAACCCCCATCATCCACAGGAGACTAACTCTCAGTATGACGCTTTGGCATCACGTATTGATGCCCTAACTGAAAAATTTGAACATTTTTTAGGCAATACCAGCCTCAAACACAAATCTCCTCCGGACCAATCACAGTTGAGTTAAACGTAGCTTCTAAATCTCTCTTGCACATCAAAGATAATATGGACAGGAAATGGCTCACCGATACCGGATCCAGAACAAACTATGTTAAACCTCAAAGCCTACCAAATAGTATTGAAATGCATAAAGAAAATTTCATTATCAAAACCCCAGCAGGACAAACCCAAGGAAATTACTATGTATTACTTAACCTTCAAGAACCTTTTGGAATAAACAAAACCAGTAAATTTTATGTACATGACTGGTCTGAACGATATGATATACTACTAGGGACTGACACAATGACAGAAATAGGTGCAAAAATTGACTTACAGACTAGAATATTACATATTCAAGACAGACAACTCCCACTCATAGGACATATAGACGAAAGACGAACTAATACTATTACTACGGCTGAACCAGGCTACAAAGAAGGTGTGCATGTGGTAGAAGTTGAAATATTTAACCAAAACTTCCCAGATAAAATTGGCTTACTCCCAGAGCAAAAAAATGAACATTTCCAAATAAAAGAAGGTATTGTAGAGGTACATCATGGTAAAATAAAAATCCCAGTCGAATTTTTCAAACCCACTCAGAAAATCCAACCCTTTGAAATTTTTTCAATTGAACCTCTTAATGATCAAATTCAAGAACAAAAATTATGTAAAATTAAAAAAAAAATCCCTGAACTTATAAGAACGGAACACTTGAATCTAGAAGAGAAAAGATGTATCATTGAACTGATGCAGCAATTCCCAGAGATAGTGTTAGGAGAAGATGAACCTCTCACAAGTACAAATCTGATTCAACACAAAATCAAAACTGTGGATGAAAATCCAGTTTACACTAGAAACTATAGGTACCCTATAGCATTCAGAGAAAGCATCAAGGAAGAAATTGATAAATTATTGAAAAATAAAATAATTCGGAATTCCAACTCTCCGTATAACTCCCCTATCTGGATTGTCCCAAAAAAACCTGATGCCAGTGGTAAGAAGAAAGTACGTTTAGTGATTGATTACAGGAAATTAAATTCAAAAACAATTGAAGACAAACATCCACTCCCAGTTATTGAAGATTTATTTGCAAAAATAGGGAGAGCCACGTACTTTTCAGCCATCGACCTCCAGAGTGGATTCCACCAAATTGAAATGGAAGCAAGCTCCATCCCCAAAACAAGTTTTTCCACTGATTACGGCCATTTTGAATTTTTAAGGATGCCATTTGGACTCCGAAATGGTCCCCCAACATTTCAAAGAGCTATGAATGCTATATTTGCCAACTTGCCCAACGTCCTAGTTTATATGGACGACATTATTGTATTTTCTGACAATTTAGAAGAACATTTTAAACACCTAAGACTAGTCTTTAAAAAACTAAAAGAGCATAATCTCAAGATTCAATTAGACAAAACACCCCTTTCACAAGCTCTCAGAAAAAACTACCGAATTAATCCCAAGGATCCTGAATATGCTAAAGCATTTGAAACTCTTAAATCCATGTTGGTTAATAAACCAATCCTGCAACTCCCAGACTTTGATAAACCATTCCTCCTCACAACTGATGCCTCAAATTTTATCTTTGCCAGTCACTCATAGAAATATTACAACCTAACAGAACATACGGGGTATATTGTGGCCCTAAAAACTCGGACCAACTAAACGAAGAAATTTATAACTCACTATTTCAAGACTTCCAAAGCATAGTAGAAACTAAGTTCAATTCAATCAAAATAAAACGATATTTCAAACTTGCATTAGACATTGAATCAACTGAAGAACAGGGAGAGTTGATACATCAATATCATATAGGGAAAACTTGTCATAGAGGAATTCATATCTTATATTCGATGATCAGACAAAAATACTATTTCCCCAAAATGTTTGAGAAAATCAGAGATTATATCAATCAATGCCAAACATGTAGAATGGTAAAGTACGATAGGAACCCTCCAAAACCACCTTTCGAGATAACACCAACCCCTGACAAACCATTTGAAAAAATTGAGATAGATGTATTCCACTACGAACAGAAACTATTCCTAACCATTGCAGATTGCTTTTCGAAAAAGGCCATAATGCACTTGTAGATTATCTGCAAACTTTCCCAACCCCAACAGAAGTCCAATGTGACAACGGGCGTGAATTCGCGAATGCCGGAATTGAGAATTTCATGAAATATCATAAAATTAACTTACACAAGACAACACCCAATTACCATAATTCACTAGGTCTTATCAACAGAATTCACAACACCCTGAGAGAACTTACAAACATTATTAGACTGGAAAATAAATCCTATACCCCCTCAAAAGTTGTAAAATTGGCCACAGTTGCTTACAACAATACTCCTAATAGACTAAGTAAATTTAGCCCAAATGAAGTAACTTTTGGAATTAACAATCGTTTCGATTTTGAAGAAAATCCCCTAATATTAGAAGAACGTATAGGTAGATACCACAAAGAGTTGAAGGATATTCAGAGTGCAATTAAATCCCTTATAGAACAGGAAAAATTAGAAAGGACCAATAAATTGAACCAACAATTTAAAGTACATGCCTCTCAACTCAAGAAACCCCCAGCTACACAAAACCAACCACAAAACTCTGTTTCAGATGTACATCCTGCTCCTATTGCTGACAATGACCGGACTGCCGAACGTCCCACTCCTAACAGCAATACGAATCGTCGACCTGACGGACAACCCGGGTGTAGTTTCACTACCAATTAAAAACTCATTCATAATATCCGACTACTATACCTATACGCACCATTTAGATTTAGAAAAACTTGAAAGACAAATAAGTCAAGTAAAGTACTCAACAAAATTATTAACACTCCATAGTACAACCAACAAAGGTATAATAGACCAGGCAAACTCTATCATAAAAGACATCGATAATAAAATGGATCATCTCATTTTAGATAATCATCGTAGATCAAGACGAGGAGTTTTTAACGGATTGGGCATTGCCATCTCATGGTTGACTGGAAATCTCGATTCTAACGACAAAGAACGGTACGATAAAATCATAAAACAACTGGAGAACAAAGAAGCCCATAGTGAACAAATACTTAATAACCAAATCTCCATCAACTCCCAAATAACCAAAGAATTCGAAAAAGAACTAGATATTATCAACAAGAATTCAATAGCCATGCAAAACTATTTCTACAAATTGGACAACCAAAGCAGTTCGCTTGAAACAGAAAGGAGATTTACTTTAATGATTTTAAACCTCATGTTAATCCAAAACAGAATAAACGAAATCAGCCAAAGTTTAGAATTCTGCAAAACCAACACAATTCACTCCTCCATTATTTCCAGAAAAGAACTCGAGTTCATTACTCGCGATTCTAAGATATCTTTACTTTCTAAATTAACAGTTATTCTATGGGAATTAGGAAACGTCCACTGTTCTATTACTCGAGATAAGATCCATTACTTCATTGAACTACCCTTATCCGTTCCTCCCAAACAAACGGACTTCCTAATGTCTATGCCCTTCGAAAGAGATAATATGACCCAGACGATTGTCCCGAAATACCCTTTCCTTATCCATGATGGAGAAGACCTTTGGTCCTCTGATAAATGTACGATGTTACTAGGCCACTTCTATTGTCATAGAAAGGATATGTACAAACTAACAGATAAGTGTTACAAACAGATAATAGATAAACTAGAATTAGACAGTTGTAAGAAGAGCACAATATTACCCAACCCTTTTGTAAAATATTTGTCATATGTTGATATATATAGCACTTATCTTCAAAGCATGATTGTTGTGAACACGAGTGGAAAGATCATGACCTATTCTCTACCAAAGTCCAGTGTAATTTATCTAGCAGAAGATGAGTTTATCATTAGTAATGTTACAGGACTTGGATATGTGGAAAAAGAATTTGACTACATATATCCGCTAAAAATGCTGTCTCACTATAATAACAATTTCACTTTATATCAATTAGATAAACCGCATTTCCAAGAACAACCTGTTGTTGAATATGATGTGTTTCATGTTAATTATCTATATGTATTCATTATTGTAATATTATTAGTAATAAGTGTATACCTAGCGAACATGTGTTATAAAAAATCCAAACGATCACCACCGCCAAATGTCATGGAGAGTATTACGTTAAGACCAATTGTACCAGTAGGTTTTCAACCAAGTTTTCCAACTCTCCACTTGCTGGTCATAGACCTTTAGACTCAGTCATAGACTGCAGTTAATAATTAAGACTGAGATCCGCGTAGTGTACTTCTATCATTTTATTTTTTGATTGTACACATTTCATTTAGTTCCTGTGGATTGATGTCTGCAGTAGTTTTGTGTAATGTAAATTAGATTAAGTTGTTGGAATTCCGTTTAAAAATAATTATTATACGTTATTATGTAAAGACCGGTGATGTGCGCAGAAGAGGTGTCTAATAATGAAATTCATTTTTTCTTTGTGTTCTGCCCATTTGTTATTAGTAGGTGTCTATACCTGTTTAGTTGTATTTACACAGTGTACCACAGACTACGTTTAATAGTTTAGTCCAGAGATGAGAGTATTTCTTTTGGAGTCCGCCTCTGGGTAATGGAAGCATTGTTTCTGCGATCTGTGTAATGATCCGTTAGGATTGCTATTTAATAAAGAAATAATGAACCTTTACATAATAATATGTAGTGTTTTAAACTGTTTGGTGTCCATCTGATTGTAAACGGTTCTTCACACCTTATTCAATGAATTTACTTTCATATTCCAATGCATGGACATCAAATGTTCTTAGGCCAGCCACACACGTAACGGTATACATGACAGGTAAACCTGCGCATGTATACCTGTGCAAACTAGAGTCCACACACGTAACGGTATACCGTACGTTTAGCTCAGTTGAGAGATGGCGAGCCAACAAGATGAAGATGATATGATAGCTTTAGTCGGATTGTGTGTGGTTTTAAACAGTAAGAAGAAGAAGTTTAAACGTAAAATGTGGAGTAAAAAGTGGCTTACTGAGAGAGATGAATACACTCATACAAGATTATTGAAAGACTTGAGCACAAGTTTCGCATAAGCTGCATCTCTCTTTTCGAGATCTTGATACTCTTTACTTTTTACCTGCCACAGGCACGCAGGCGACTGGACGTACTCACACACACGCTCAGGTCTAGCGTATAACTGACGACTTCGCAGGTTCAAGATACCAAATCTCCGTTCCTGTCAGGTGACCTGCGCAGGTCGCTTCGCCTGTGCACTATCGCCTGCAGCAACTGGCACACACGCTCCGGTTTGCCTGCGCAGTTGACCTGCACACGTTTACCTGTCATGTATACCGTTAGGCGGGGTATACACGTGCAGGTTTGCCTGCAGGTGTACCTGAACAGGTGTAACTGTCAGGTAAACCTGACAGAACGTCACTTGTACACACGATCCGGTATGAAACCGACAGGTCTCAGTTTGCTCCACGATGATGCAGGACGATGATGTCGCCTTAATCGGACTGGTATTACTGTTAAATGAGGAGGAAAAGAAAAAGCAACGTAAAAAGTGGCCAAAAAGTTGGCTTTTAAAGAGAAATCGATTTACCCATGTGAATTTACTAAATGAGTTGTCAGACGAACCTGAAGACTTTCGCAATTACCTGAGAATGAGTGAATCTGTGTACCAAATGTTGTTAGCCATGGTGTCCCCGTTAATACAAAAACAAGACACAGTCATGAGGAATGCGATTCCACCTCATGAGAGATTAGCAGCTACTTTGAATTGCAAAGAAAAGAAGAAGAAAATCCAGAAGAGGAAACAAGGTGGCGATTGAGACACCGGCGGATGAAAACTGAGCTGAAACCTGCGCAGGCGTCAGGTTTGCCCCACACACGCTCAGGTTTGCCAACCTGCGCAGGTACAAGGAATTGAATTTCCATCAGGTGAACTTTACCTGCACAGGTCTTTCTCTTCACCTGATCAGGTGAATAACTGTGCAGGTATGCAGCCACTCACGCTCACGTTTACCTGCACAGGTACAACTGTTCAGGTTCACCTGCACGTGTATACCCGGCCTAACAGTATACCGTACGTTTAGCTCAGTTGAGAGATGGCGAGCCAACAAGATGAAGATGATATGATAGCTTTAGTCGGATTGTGTGTGGTTTCAAACAGTAAGAAGAAGAAGATTAAACGTAAAATGTGGAGTAAAAAGTAGCTTACTGAAAGAGATGAATACACTCATACAAGATTATTGAAAGACTTGAGCACAAGTTTCGCATAAGCTGCATCTCTTTTTCAAGATCTTGATACTCTTTACTTTTTACCTGCCACAGGCACGCAGGCGACTGGACGTACTCACACACACGCTCAGGTCTAGGGTATAACTGACAACTTCGCATGTTCAAGATACCAAATCTCCGTTCCTGTCAGGTGACCTGCGCAGGTCGCTTCGCCTGTGCACTATTGCCTGCAGCGACTGGCACACACGCTCCAGTTTGCCTGCGCAGTTGACCTGTACACGTTTACCTGTCATGTATACCGTTACGTTTGTGGCCGGCCTTAGCTTTGCCTTTGTTGAATTAAGTATTTCTACGATAATGGATTGGCTTCCCTATTAATTGGGAAGACTAAATTAGACGGTAAATTATACATTCGTAACTTTGTATTATTTATCATTCAGTAAGTGTACTGAAAAAGCTGTCGGGATATTATGGTCTGGTGAATGTCTGGTACCTACATCATATATTTGTAATATGGTATATTGATTAGGAAATTTACAATATACTCCTAGTATTAAAGGATAGCC
>JAVIWC010001613.1:0-10007 GCA_031894815.1 Creontiades dilutus
GGTCCACTAATTCATGGTAAATTAGTCAGGATACTTACAAGTAAATTACAACAAAAAACTGGTAACTCCTGACGTGATCAGAAAATACTAGTATGGAAGATCAGAACACTAACAGAACAGGACAAAGGGGAGATGGTCACCAAAATTCGAACATTGAAAACACTGGTCAAAGACAAATGAAACGCACAGTAAATTTCACACCACCGCCATTCTGGAAGAACAATGTACCAATGGTTTGGTCAAGTAGAAGCACAGTTCAGAGTCAAGAATATTACAGCGAAAGACAAGTATGATTGTATCATCAGTTCTATGGATTCCTCGGTACTAACACAAGTCAGCGACATAGTGACGCAGCCACCATCTGAAAACCGGTACACCGTTCTGAAGAATCGTCCGATCGATTGCTTTTGTGATTCGGAGGACAAGCAACTGCAACGGCTCTTAAAAGAAATCTGTCTTGGGGACAAGAAGCCCAGCCAACTGATGCGAGAGATGAGGGAACTAGCCATGGGAAGAGTAAGCGATGACCTGCTGAAGTCATTATGGCTACAGCATCTACCTTCAAATGTCCGGGGCGTATTGACAGTAAGCTCCGACTCTTCTCTTACTACTCTAACAGCCCTAGCTGATAAGATCATGGAAGTGTGTGAGCCAAATAATAACAAACTGTGAACCGCAACAGGCTTTTCATAACACTTTATGTTTGATCAATTAGTGCAGTGAACTTAGAGGTGTTGCTATTTAGGTTCAAGTTAGGAACCAATCGAAAAATTTGAGCTCTCACTCGCTTCTTCTCCTCCGTGATTTCACAAAGTACTTAATGCACTCGCTTTTTTTTTACTTAAACTCTCCAAAACAGACTTTACTGAAAGTAATTTTCCCCTATCAAAAAATTAGAACAGAATTTAAAGAAAAAATTGTCTATTTCCACCAAATACTGAGTTACAAAGTTAAATCGATTTCGACTGTTAGGTCATCATCAGTAACAAAATATAACTAAATGTGCAGTTGAGAGAGCTCATCTTATATAGTCTCGGAAGTGAAGGGAGCTTGAATCCTATTGGACAAGAAAAGTGAAAGGGGGCGGGAGATACAACCAATGAACAAAGTGAAAGGGACTCAAACAGATGTAAGGGTAACATTTTGAAGTGGGGGACCAAGTTATTGGAGAAATGAACCCACCAATGGTGAAACGCTCTGAGGGATGACGTCATTTAAACATTTACCTGCTTTATCGCTTCTAAGTATCTAAAATTTTTCAAGAACATCCAACATGCTTCCTTTAGGACAAAAATGAAGTAATTCTACAAACTGTCTATCCGCCAAGTCAAAATTGAAAATATGGCTAGATTCCCTAAGGTGACTGGCAAACGCAGAATCACCTTTGCTATCTTTATAATCTTTCTCATGTTCCTTGATTCTTTCCTTAAATTTCCTACCCGTCTGACCGCAACACTCAAACCCACATGAACATTTCAATTTATAGACCCCACTCCTATCTTGAGTTTTAATCTTATCTTTCACAGATGATGATTTTAAATTATTTTTATTTTTAAAACCTACCTTAAAACCCCTTGACGTTAAAATTTTACCAATTTTATCAGAAATTGCCCCATAATAAGGAATACTTATCCATTTTCTATCTTCAGCCAAAACCTCTCTACTAAGATTAGATACCCCTTCCCTACTCTTTTTTCTAAAAACCCTACTCCATATCCTATCGATGAGATTTTCTTTGTAGCCATTACTTACTGCTATGCTTTTAATTGTTAATTTTTCTTTAGCTAAATTTACTTCATTCATTGGTACAGATAACGCTTTGTTAGTTCGTAATTTCCCCCTCTTTATTCGCTACTTCTCAAGCCATCGTAAGCGGTTACCCACGTAGTAATTTTGCAGTAGCAGGCAGACAGTTTTGTCTAAATCTTGAAATCGCCTGTTTTTCGTCTCGCCGAGAATATCATGCTCGTCTGATAAATTGTTATTTCATAAATTTCTTTTATCGGCGCCCAACAGTGAATATTTGTATTACAAATAGGGAGAAAGCCATAATATATTAGGGGAAGAAAAGACACGGTCAATAAGAGACATGAGGATTTTAAAATATCCCGCGAAGCTGTATTTGTCCAAAAAGTGCCTACAGAGGTCACCAGGGGTCTGATGTAAAATTTTAGTGGGTTAGGAAAATCCGCGGACACATTCCGTGGTAACACCGAGTAATCTACGAAAACCCTTCCTTTCAAAGTCATTTTACGCCTGTCTCTTATTATCCGTCAGTGCTCCGTCCGCCCAACAACCCGCCTTTTACGAACTGGTAAGTTTTTCCAGACTTTTCTTATGCAATTCTCTTCAACATCTCTTTGCCGGATTCCTGTACGACCACTCCTTAATTATTTATTGCGATGTTTCTTATTGCCTCCAGCTAGTGAACAGCTGGGGCAATTGTAGACAGTTTGTCTCTTATTACCCCAGTCTCTATTAATATATAATTTGAATAGGAATTCTATACTTTTTCTAAAGGTTGGTTGGGATTCCTTCTAAAGAGGACAACGTTTCATAATGTTTTTATTTTTCTCTATTTGGCAATGTCAAGTTTCTTCAAGTTTTTCAATGTTCAAAAGAGAATCTGACCTTCCCATGTCAATAATTCTCAGTCAAAAAAATTAGGTTTATAACGTTTATAAGGTTCGACTTTTATTTTCAAAGACTGATCAGCAACATTATTTTTCTTGCGTTTATTTTGGAAGACTGATCTACAGCTGTGACGTACGTGATGATAATATTATGTGACATAGCTTGTCCAAAGCAGTGACGAGTAGGAAGAAAAAACGGTGCTTTGTTCAACCTAATTTGTTTCTTTGGAGTGCCCTTCAATTTTGAACGCTTTTTTGAAAGTAAATTTGGTTTGTGCAGCAACGGGCTGTTCCCAGGACCTCAGGAATGAAATTTTTGAATGGCAGTTTTGGTGAAATTTTTTGAAAACTTTTTTTGGTGTTAACCTGGAAGCCTGAAACGTTTAGGGTATTAAGAGACAGGTTGCCACTTGTCTCTTATTACGTTAGAACGTCTCTAGAAGTGTTTCTGACTTGCCCATTGAAGATTTTTACATCTGTCTCTTATTGACCCTAAGTGGGCAATAAGAGACAAAGGCCCCCGAGAAAATTCGACTATTTTTCTCTCTTAGCAGAATTTTGCTATAAATCTCGAAAAAATCGTGGGGTTTCTATTTGTTACGAAGTGCTTACACTATAATTTGCGACCTTGAAAAGTCAAAGGTTCGGCCACAAAAATTTTTTTTTTGTCTCTTATTACCCCTTTGCGTCTCTAATTCCCCCACCTTCCCCTAACTTAACTTTCATTATTTTATTAATTTCGGACCCAATCCACCAGCAGGGTTCTGGTGTAATTAGCGACATTAATTTAATTCTTTTCCAATTTTTATCTGTAACGATACAAACCTTTTCCCTCTCGACGGCAATCTCCAGTTTCAGTGGGGCAGGTGGAATTGTCCACGTATCCCTGGGAGAAGTAGCAGTACGGGCCTCGAGGCGTCGGATGACATTGATCCTGACAAGTTCCTGGACACTGCGCTTCGTCTGCAACATACAATATAACTTACATTGTATTACATGAAATAACTCAAGAAACCTATTCAAACCTTCATTAACCTAGATATAGACACTGTCCCCACTTGTAAAAAAAGAAGTATTTTGTGAATCTAGACCTAAAAAACTAGCTATAATCGCACCTCAGTAGAACTTCATTGGTTACGATATTGCCTCTGCGAAAAAGATTTTAGAGATATGAACTTCGGGAGATATGCATATAGCACGTAAATCTGTTATCAACCAAAATACCTATTTGGATTGATCAGTTGATCATATTTGTGTGTCCTGAAATTCAATAATCGCTCTATCACCAGTGAAACACGCACACTCCAAAGCTTAGTATAAATTCAAATCATGAACGCAATAAACCCCAGTGAAATTCAAATCATGAACGAATAATAAACCCCAGTGAAAGAATTTGCAGCGTTTTCCTGATAATTTCAGATTCTCTGATTTTTCCTGAAAATGATCATAATGCTTCAACCCGTGTATCGGCTACAAAGCCTTTTAGGAGTTCACTGCAGTATCCACATTACTACATCACTACGTTACTAGGTTACTGATACCAACACAAAAACAATAATAAACCAAAATAACGCGAATGTTGGCACCATAAATCGGGAATGGTTTGAGCTACGAACCTGGGGAAGGGCTCATTCGATTCCTCGTGGAAAGTTCTTCAAAAAGAGTACACATTTAGGCCACCTTGACTTGTTTTGAGGTTTTTAGGGATTTTACAAAACTTTGACAGCCCTTAAAGGGCACTTTAAATTGGGGAGAGAGCTCAAGAATTGGGGCGTCGTCGGACCAAGATGGATTTTTCTTGAAAATTTCAGATCTTTTGCTCCAGCCGTTTGGGAGAAATTGTGCGTACGGCGTACGGACGAAAAATTTTTATTGCAGATTTGGATTCTACACCCTTTGAAACGTGAACCATGAAATTTTCAGGGGGGGTAAGAATTTTTTTTCAAGAGCGATTACAATGGTTTATTAATGAATAATAAACCAAAATGTGTTGGGTGAATCTAGACGAAAAATGGAGATCAACGCTGATAACCTCAATTTTCCGTCTTAAAACATTCTCGAGATTCTAAAGTTTTCACGATGGTTTTCAGTCAAAATTACAATTTTTTTTCTGTATTTTCGAATTTAATACTGCCCCCCATCCGTGCTGTTTATACTCAAAAACAACAATTTTTTCTAGTAATTTTTCAAGAAATTAAAATTTTTGAAGAGGAAATTATGGTTTTAAAAAGTTATTTTCAGGAAAAATTTAAATTTGTTGTAGTTTTCGTCTTTAATAATGCTCATTTTTGCTGATTACACTGAAAACGCTGCAAATTCTTTCACTGGGGTTTATTATTCAATTGGCTTGCGTTCATGATTTGAATTTCTACTAAGCTTTGGAGTTTGCGTGTTTCACAGGAAACAGCGATTATTGAATTTCAGGAGATATGCATGGAGCACGTAAATCTGTTCTCGACCAAAATACCTATTTGGATTGATCAGTTGATCATATTTGTGTGCCTCCTGAAATTCAATAATCGCTCTATCACTTGTGAAACACGCACACTCCAAAGCTTAGTAGAAATTCAAATCATGAACGCAAGCCAAATGAATGAAATTGAATAATAAATCCCAGTGAACGAATTTGCAGCGTTTCTTCTGTATTTTCGAATTTAATACTGCCCCCCATCCGTGCCGTTTATACTCAAAAACAACATTTTTTCTAGTAATTTTTCAAGAAATTATCGTTTTTGAAGAGGAAATTACGGTTTTAAAAAGTTATTTTCAGTAGAAATTTAATTTTTTTGTAGTTTTCGTCTTTAATAATGCTCATTTTTGCTGATTATACTAAAAACGCTGCAAATTCTTTCACTAGGGTTTATTATTCAATTGGCTTGCGTTCATGATTTGAATTTCTACTAAGCTTTGGAGTTTGCGTGTTTCACAGGTGATAGAGCGATTATTGAATTTCAGGAGATATGCATAGAGCACGTAAATCTGTTCTCAACCAAAATACCTATTCGGATTGATCAGTTGATCATATTCGTGTGCCTCCTGAAATTCAATAATCGCTCTATCACGTGTGAAACACGCACACTCCAAAACTTAGTAGAAATTCAAATCATGAATGCAAGCCAAATGAATGAAATTGAATAATAAACCCCAGTAAAAGAATTTGCAGCGTTTTTTTCTGAATTTTCGAATTTATTACTGCCCCCATCCGTGCTGTTTGTACTCAAAAACAAACTTTTTTCTAGTAATTTTTCAAGAAATTATCATTTTTGAAGAGAAAATTACGGTTTTAAAAAGTCATTTTCAGGAAAAAATCAATTTTTTTTGTAGTTTTCGTCTTTAATAATGCTCATTTTCGCTGATTATACTAAAAATAAAAAAATTTTCCAGTGATTAAAAAAAGAAGACCACTGTTCCAGAAAATCATGGTTTTTTAAAAATTATTTTCAGTCAAAATTGCAACTTTTTCGAGGTTTTGCCTTCAGTACTGACCTACTGCCCCATCCTTGCTGTTTACACTCAAAATCAAAATTTTTCTAGAGAGTTTTTGAGAAAAAATATAATTTTTGAAGAGAAAATTACTATTTAAAAAATGAATTTCAGAAAAAATTAGAATTTGTAGCTTTTGAATGACGATTACCATTACTTGTAATCGGAAAACGGAGAGAGAGAGAGAAAATAATTTATTGGAAAAAAGAAATTACAAAGTTATCAATTTACATCCACAAAAATAAACAAAAAATATAATACTTGATGAAGTTGACAACATTGTTTTTCGATTACCATTACAGTAATTGGAATGGTAATCGCCATTACCTGTCTTCAAAAGTAATTGGAATTTGTAATGGGTAATCGAATTACTTTCCTAACAACTCCGATGAGCAGTCAACTAATCTAATTAGTTACAATATTTGTTTCCGCATTTTGAAATAACTGCTGTTTTCAACCGGATAGTTCAATGATTTGAATCCCGCACTTACCGCACAAGAAATTCTCGTCAGTGTGATCGTTGCAGTGGAATTTTCCGTCGCAAAGAAGTTTGACGCCGATGCATTTCGTTCCGTTGTCGCATTTCCACAAAGGCTCCTCGCAGTCTTCTTCCCCGGCAGGTTTGACCCCAGTGCTGTTCTTGATGTAATCTGTAAACGTCGGAATTCAGCATTAAGGTAAGTGCAAGAGAAAATGCAAGTTTTTCCGTGGGAATCTCTTTAAAGAAGCGGAAAATATCAGTTTTTATGCAATTTAAATTATTTTAGTGTGGAATTTACAGATAAAGCCTGAACGTGAATATGCACACGCTCTCAGCTGAGTGGAGGGTCACTATTAACCCTAGAACGCTAACATGATAGCATGGTGAACGCAACGGAATACGCCGACAAGGATCCTTTTGGTTTATTATTCAATAATAAACCATTGTAATCGCTCTGGAATTTTCCTACAAGCCCATCTACATAGAATCGGTGTAAAGCCCTCCCCAACCTGCCCACTTTGTTGCCAGTAAGCAAGAACATGCGGCCAGCGAAGTAAAAAAAGAGGAGAGAGCAGAGACCCTGCAAAAATGGCAGCAGAGATGGGCAGCTGAAACCCAGGGAAGGTGGACAGCACGTCTGATCGGGGAAGTGCAAAGATGGACGGAGAGGAAACAGGGCGACGTTAATTACTATTTAACCCAGTTCCTGACGGGGCATGGTTATTATCGATCGTTCCTAAAGAAAATAGGGAAGACTCCCGAGGCAAGGTGTGTGTACTGCCGGATGGGGGACGATGATGTAGAGCACACATTCTTTATATGCCCAAAATGGCAGCAGCTAAGGCAGGAGTTGGTAGGAGTAATAGGTGATTTTAGCCCAGAAACTGTAATAGAAAAGATGATACAGTCTGCGGAGAACTGGAGTGCAGTCAGCACATATATCACTATGGTGCTCAAAGAAAAGGAAGTGAACAGAAGCTGGGAATGAGCCAGAGTAGAAGTAGTGAAGACCAGGAGGACCCTCATGAGGTTAAAAAGGGGGCTGTCCCGAAGTAATGCCAAAAAGCAGTCCCAGGACAGTCCTAAAAGACGAGAGGAACGGTGTTTTTTAGTCGGTATGCCACGATGGAGACCCCGACACAAAGGGTGAGGGGGACACATCTCTTGATATACCCCCCTCACTGTCAGTCCAGTAATGGATTTTTCACCAACCTCTATTAAAAAAAAAAAAACTTTGTTGCCAGAATGATATGGCTGGCCATCTCGGCGTGTGCCATAGACTAACCCCCTGCGACCACAACTGCTCAAGACGATTCCACTCCGTGGAAGAAAAGAAGCAAACTTTACTGGGCTGCTCGACGGGAAATGGCAATGTTGCCACCTATTAGGATGCCAATAAACCAAATTTGAAAGGAGGTGCTCAAAGATAGTAGAGGAACACATTGTTCTTGCTGCTCTACAGTTGCAATTGAAATGTAACTGGAAAAATTGAACAGGACGATATTTTTGTACCATATTCCTGGATTTCTAAGTTGTCAGTGGCAGCCTGGACATGGGAGTGGACCTGGTTGGCTAAGAAAAGTAAATAGAAACGACCTGCGGCGAGCGGTATTTGAGTTGAAAGGAGTGACGGTAAGGTTATGGCTGAAACATGTCATGGTGCGGAGTGTGGTGCTGGAAAAGTGCCATGGAGTTACTCGAGCTGGGTATCTCGTCAGGAGTACTTCGTGGAATCACCACCGTCGTCCAGGATTCTTACTTGAATTGGTGGTCATTCCATAGGGGTCCTTCCTTCCATTCCTCCCACCCTCCTATATCTTCCTCAATTACCCATATCCCAAGGGCCAGCGTAGGGTCGTTTTTATTTAGATTAGGTGGCCTCTAAAGGGAAGATTATTTAAAAAATAATTGATCGTTGATTGTACGTGTGTGTTTCCACGGGAGCGGTGATACTGCTTGCTTGAGTTGGGCATCTCATCAGGAGTGCTTCGTGGTACCACTGTCGTATGACTGTCGTATGACTCTTACCTGTATTAACTGGTGGGAGTTTTCTTTCATGAATTGGCAGTTTCTTTCATGAATTGAAATGAAATCTGCGTTAGTCCAAAACTTACCAATAATTGTAAAGCAAATTCATATGCTATAAATAAAAATTATTTTTATAAACATAAAACCATATAAAACCATATGGAACTCAACCATACATATTTATTTATTTTTTAAAAACTGTCTACCTTCATTTCTTGTTCTATTAAACCATCTTGGGACGGTAGGTACTTGAAAACACATCTCGTAAGTTCAAGTATCGAATATACAGCTTCATGAGCAATATCTCTTCTATTGATGATCAGTTTAATAGGAGTTGGACGCTCGAGGTTTCTCTTTATTGTTAATCGTGGTTTATGAATCGTCAGAAGAGTGGAGTGCTTTTATGACAGGCTTTTAGTCCAGTTTATATGGTCCTATAAATAATGGGCATTATCCCACACGTTGCTAATACGTCCGACGGAAGGAGTTATTACAGACAAGACCATTCTTTACTGCTTCTAGCAGTTTCGTAGGACTGTACAGGAAGGATACTCGTCGTATGACCCTGCATGTTCCTGCTCATACGTACCCAATATTGCGAGTATAGCAGAGAGTGGTTATTTTCAAGTAAGATTGGTGTAATGACCTATATGCTATCCTCGTTCAATAGTTTAAGTAGTAAAGACATCCATTTTAAGGAAGAAACCAAAATTTCAAAACCGTCGCATACCGAGATGTGCGTTACTTAGATCTATTGCATAAATCGACATAAAGCGTAGCGAAGCAACGTGACAATTCAACTGCAAACCGAGACGCATCAACTTCTTGCGTGGGTTTTCTAGCAGCTGATTGAATGGTCATGCTCAATTATTGTCTGAAACGCCGAACACTTATTTTCTTCTTATAGACTAGTGTTCGAAACCTAGCAGCAACTAGACATATACCTACGGTTCTCGTAGAAACATCCTTTCCTCTAGATTGCTTGTATGTTGAGGAATAAAAATCACCTCTATCTCGTTTTCTCAATTTTCGGACTTATTTGGTTATTGGAAGCAACCCCTCAATTATACTAGTTTTGGGTCAGGAGCCGTTAGAGTAAATTTGGCATTATCTAATGAATCTTATTAATAACATGGAGTATTTCTCAATCCCATTACTTTGGGAAACCAAACGGAGAGGGCCAATTAATGAATCACAACTCCAGAATGCGTAGCTGGATTGGCAGCGTGGTAGCTGTCAACGAAACGCTTGAAATATCTCTTTACATCGCAGGATGAGTGAAATTCACACCATATCGACATTCTAGGCTTAAGATGGTAGAGTGTTGTACAGGGTCCTAAAAGAATATAGGAGTTTTTGAAAATTCGTCACTCTAGTAGTTT
>JAVIWC010001614.1:0-10127 GCA_031894815.1 Creontiades dilutus
ACCTTTATTGATTTGTAAAATTGCTAGATGAAATATATTTGATTTTTCAGTCGCAATTAATAAATCACGAAAAAAAAGTGTGTTATTCACCTATTTCTTTTTAACCTGCGTAGCAGGGCCATTAAACTAGTAATGAAATATAATCAATTATTACTGTCAGTGGTGTTCCTGCTCAAGCGCGGGAAGAATCTTCTCATGCAGTTTGCCATCTCGGGGGATAAAGTCTTCCAATCTCCACGAAGTCTTCCATTGTCAAGAAAATATGGATATATCGAAATATCTATTCCTATACATCGACATTAAATGTACACTATCGTATTCAACCATATCCTACATCTTATTGCTCAAAACTACTTTTATAATTTCTGTAGAAGAATAGGGGAGCACTCAATCAGGTTTTCCTCACCTCTATCCCCAACCAATATTGGTTTGATTGAATTTCTTCTCATTTTGCTTCTTACTTCACTTACATTGATTTTACAACACTACATATGAAAATACACTTCCCTGGATCCTGCACATAATTATTATCATGAATAATGTTTCATGGAATCGAATTGGTTGTTGAGAGCTCGTTAAACTCAGAACAGGGAAACCCTTAACGATTCCTATATGTTCTGTGCTCCCCTTAAAGATACGTGGTTGGCCAAAATAAATCGCATAAACATAAATAATCGCAAATAACAATTTATTATACTAAATGAGGCAGTGGAACTTATACGTATTTCGGATTTGTTTGAAAAACATATCGATGACCGATATATCGGATATTTTCCTTGGATATATCGGATTACTAAAACGGTACTTTTTAAAAATATCGATATTCTTTGCCGATATTGATATCCTTAGTCTGAATGTTCTCCAGGCTGGAGAAATGGTCACTGTTATGTCTTTAATATGAAAATTTTAAAATTAGCTACATTCTGATACAGCAAGGAATCAGAGCCCCTCATAACGGAGAAGTTCGTATACAGGGAGTATCAAACCTAGTGGTCGAATATAAATTCGGATTCGAATCCAGCGATCGATCGTAAAAGTCATTTTTATTTAGAAAAAAAGAAGCCTTTTATTCGTTTTTCATGTTCTTAATTATTTGTTCGTGTTTCCGACCTTGCCTCACTGAAACGGCCCTCCCTTAAACTTCTCCTCAGAATCAACTTTGAGGAACACCCTTGAAAAGAGCATAAATTTCCGATCTCCTTAGGACGAAATGAGAAAACTTCAACATATCTTAAAAGATGAAAAATGGTAAGTTGAAAAGAAGATAAAATTTTTAGAGAAATATAAAAAACGGTTATTATCCATTTTATTCTCTCTCTAATTAACAGGGTTCGTAACTCCTGTTCCCCCGGAAACTCTTCCCCGGAATATCGGCTTTCCGCTGTCAAAAGCAAAAAAATGTTTTCTCATCTACGTTTTCAAGGAAATTCCCATATGAATGGGGGAAAACGTGAGTGTATACTGTGAAATTGACGTTTTTAAACAAAACTTGCAACAAAAAAATGAGTTTGGCATAGGATTGTTGGTAGGTATCATTTTTCCATAATCGAATGGTGAACCTCTCGGTAGGGTTGGCAATCGATTTTCACGAAGGATCGATGTTTGACCACCGATTTTCGATTTTTGTACAATCGATTTTCATGGGTCGATTCTGATCGACTATCGATTTTTGACAACGGGTAATCGATTTTTATGAATGTCGAGTTGAGGAACAATAGCAACATTTTTTGATTTTCCAGTTCTCACGCATATGTCTTCTCAAGTAAAGAGCGCTGCGGAGTCCTAGGATATAATATTAATTTGGACATAAAATGTGTGTTTATTAAGACGTTTATGAAAAGAGCAACTGTTTCCCGCACATAGTATTTAAAATAGATTTCTAAAATCCTAATAATTTGGACGCTTTTAGAGCATTTTGGTTTCTACTTCTAATTTTACGGTAGTTATGGGAAATCGGGAGCGGGAAGGATATTGCATCTGTCGAATCTAGGCATCTTGAAAGTTTCAAAGTGAACCATTAAAAGAAAAAAGAAGAACATAAATAAATAGTGAGCAATACTGCTTGGTTGTAATGTTGGTTACAGACTGTTGACCAGGGACGTTCCGATACTACCGATATGGTTGGTATCGAAACTTTTGCTTCGAGACTGCAGGTATCGTATCGGTATCGAATCATCCGATATCCGAAAAAAAATCTGCAGTATCGAATGAGTGCTTCCTTTAGGTGAACATAATAATTATGTCATTACTAGTTCAATGGCCCTGCTACGCAGATTAAAAAGAAATAGGTGAATAACACAACAATATACAATATAATAACAATATGCTAAGTCAAAAAATCGTACGTCCCAAGTCCTGGGAGACGCTCTGCCGGGTTGGGTGGGGGTGGGGAGAACACCACCCTGCCCAGCGTTACCACCCCCTGAAAAGGGGATACACCTACCAACTTACCCACTCTGATATTTTCGTCTTTAGATAGTTTGATGATGATGATGATGATGATGGAAACTGAAGCTGAGTCCTAGGTACAGCGCCGCTGGCCACCTGCCGCGCCGCGCCTCTTGAGAGAGCACTCTCCCACAGCGCGGCGCGAAATCACACAGCCCACACACACAGTCCTGTGTGTGTACCTACATGAAGAAGTCGCCAGCCGCGGACGCGTGAAACGAACCCGAGCGCGCGGGCCACCAACGCGATCTGTCCTATAAGCGATCAAACTGTGCTGTTCTATGGAATTGTCATACGTAAAAGCGCGGCACCGCGCTAGTCAGCACGTTTGTCGCGGCAAACCCTCGTGCCGCGTGGTTTGACTTTAGAATCGCTTTCTCGCCGCGCTATCGCACTTTGTAGGATAACCTGCTTCTCTCGAGATTTACCGTTCTTCGTTGATGTTACCTTTGTGGTGATTTTATTCGCCCACTGAATTGTCAGCAAGTCTATAAGATGATTGATGATAATCCGCTCATTATAGCTTTTCCCAGTCAAATTAATACTTTCCCCAATTGATACTTTTCCCAATAAACTTAATACTTTTTCCATTCAAATTAATACTTTTCTCAGTCAAATTAATACTTTTCCCAACCAAATTAATACTTTTCCCATCCAAATTAATACTTTTCCCATCCAAATCAATGCTTTTCCCTACTAAATTAATAATTTTCCCATCCAATTTAATACTTTCCCAACCAAATTAATATTTTAAAAAAATTTTAACCTCCTATATATCAATTGCTAACTAACCAAATTGATCTTAAAAAAATTAAGGAAATAGAACAACGCAAAGCTTGCAATCCAACGAATAATATATGTCTATATTATTTTATTATACAAATGATTGGCAGAAAAAATATTGGTAGTTTATCATCTTAGTTGAAGTTTATTTTTAGTGTAGGTATATTAATTGTATGAACATACTACTTTAATGGCCCTGCTACGCAGGTTAAAAGGAAATAGGTGAATAACACAATGAGGGAGTATAATAACAATATGCAAAGTCAAAAAATCGTATATCCCAAATCCCCGAGGAGAGGACCACGTCGCTTGCCCTGGGAGACGCTTCCCCCCGCTGGGGCCCTCTCCCCTTCTCTGGCGGGGTCGGGGGGATCAGGTCGGTTGCCCTGGGAGACGGGGGCGAGAATTCCACCCGCCCGGCGTTACCACCCCCTGAAACGTCGATATACTCTGATAAGCTCGTCTTTATATAGTGTGATGTTCAGAATTATTCTACATTTTCGTAACATCTGATTTTCAACAAGATTGAAACTTTCTCAGTTTTGAAAGTTGGGCCCAGGCTAGTGGGTAACTTGCTTTAAAAGACGCTACTTTGGTGGTGGTGTTTCCAATGTGGTCGAACGAACCAGTCAGTTTATCATTCTGATATCGACAATGATGAGTTATTAGTGTTGCTGTTGTTATTACTATGTTGCTATCGTATTGCTTCCGAGTCTACCAAGGTAGCGGAAGCATTGTTTTCACTTTCGGAATGTGAACATTTTTTTTGTCTCCAAAATCGAAAATTCCACTCGCATTTTGCGATTTAGACCTTTCTGAACAATTTTGGTTCCGTGTCTGTCTGTCAGCAAATCCTTGTTACGGGCAAAACTACACGAAGTTATAGTCCGATTTTGATGAAATTTTCAGGGATTGTGCGGGTCGGGGTGTAGATGGCCCCCTATAGGTTTCATGACCCCCGGATCAATAGTAGCCTCTGCGCATACGCAAACGTGAAATCCTTGTTACGCGCATAACTCCGGGAGTTCTTGACCAATTTCGATGAAATGTTCAGGGATTGTTCGGACTGATGTAAAGATGGTCCTCGTGAGTAATAAAGAGAAAGTAAAGTTTTAGCCTCGAGCTTGGATCGAACCATATTGAACCATCATTGAACGATGCATATATTTTATTTTATTTATGTAAAAATATATAAATAAATATAGTTTGTTCAATAGTTGAACATGCCTGCCTTTATTTTCTCAAGTTATGCTCCTGCATAACAATAAATTCACCCTAATTCAATATTTACTTCGCCTAATTGAACGAAGTTCTTTAGTCAATAATAATTTTCAATGATCTATACAGTCATGTTATGGATGCGAGGAAGCTATGTGCTATGGCAGACGTTTTTTGACTGATGTTGTATGTTCCTCGACCATAGGACAAAAATAGGTGAATGAATGAATGAGAGTTTTTTTCCATAAAATTAAAGCATGGACAAAACAACAGAAATATACCTTAGCAAATTAAAAAATATATAAATAAAAAATAAATTAAAACGCTCTTAAATATTGGAAATTACCCCACGCTGTGGAACTACGTTCCGTGCTGCGTGGGGGAGTCAAAAATCATTGGGTATTGTACAAAGAAAAAAAATCAACTATTACATTGCAGAAAATTAAAATTAAAATTAACCTTTCTCACAGGAGTTATAATATATTATGTTATCCCATATGCTGATCAATGTATTTAAATCAAAATAAATTCGAGGATCAACCTTTTATTCAGACTCTTTATATTACCTACTTATACTATTATGTTTTTTATTTTTGTGTATTATATTATTTCCTTTTGTATTATTATACTCTTGAGTGATCACAAAGTCTGGTTTTTCTGAATTTTTCGCTTCCGAGGTTCCGAGTCAATTAAGTTTACTTAGTCATTCGATACTACCCATATCGATACTTTTCTTTCGATACTGTATCGATATCGATTCGATACCAAATATCGTATCGAAAGCGGTATCGGAACGTCCCTAGTTACAGTGGACGCTCACCGGAAGATATATGATTCTTGGACCGAAAAAAAATCGAACCACGCGGCACGATCGTTTTGCCGCAACAAACCCGACTAGCGCGGTGCCGCGTTGTTACGTCTGACACATCTGTAGAATTGTATTGTTAGATCGCACCAACAGATCGCGATGGGCGCGTGAATGAATTTCCAGCGTTTTCCTGAAAATTTCAGATTTTCTGATTTTCCCTGAGAATCAATTATCAGAATGCTTCAACCCGTGTATCGGGTACAAAGCCTTTTAGGAGTTCACTCCAGTATCCACATTACTACATCACTACATCACTAGGTTGCTGATATCAACACAAAAACAATAATAAACCAAAATAACGCGAATGTTGGCACCATAAATAGGGCCATAGATCGGGAATGGTTTGATCTACGGACCTTGGGAGGGGCTCATTCGATTCCTAGTGGAGTGTTGTTCAAAAAGAGTACAAACTTAGGCCGCCTTGACTTTTTTTGAGGTTTTCGGGATTTTACAAAACTTTGACAACCCTTAAAGGGCACTTTAAATTAAGTGAGAGAGCTGGCTCAAGAATTGGGGCGTCGGCGGACCAACATGGATTTTTCCTGAAAATTTCAGCTTTTTTGCTTCAGCTTTTGGGAGAAATTTGAAAATTTTTTATTGCAGATTCGGATTTTACACCCTTTGAAACGTAAACCAAGAAATTTCCAGGGGGTTTAGACATTTTTTTTTTTTTTCAAGAGCGATTACAAGTAGTATTGAATTATAAACCAATTAACGATAGTAAGAAATACTTGAATCGTTTCCACCTCGTGGTTAATAGGAGCCCCGTAGTTATTCTTTGAGCAATAAATACAATTATTGAATAAATAACTCAATCTATTAACAAAACCTTGTATGTAATTATTTCTGGAACCTTATATATCTGTATATAAATAACCTTAGTATTCAAAAAGGTCAAAAAGGTGAATAATATCAAGAGATCGTAATCAAGTAAAATTAGAATTGATATAACAATTCCTTTCAAGTATTACAAATGCAATGACAGTATAAGAATAATAGCAAAGAATCGGTGGTAAGTGAAAACCATCGGAAATATTTTCGTGACGATTATTTCGTGACGCTGTCCGCGTTACATTTTCGAGTTTATGTAGCAAAGTAAAGACATAAAATGTCAAAAAAACAGCTTTCGTACAAGGACGCAAACACGAGGGACATTTTATGTCTTTGCGCCCCCTCCCGCAGCCACACCACGTACGTCCAATTGGAGACCAGTTTTGATGTAAAACGCTTATCAAATTCAACGTCGGCGAGAGAATGAGGCGTCTCGATAAATGTGGTATTCATAAGCAGCTTTTTGTGTAAACGATATTCGCACACTAGTTCCAACGAGTGCCGTTTTGTAGGACCAATGATAACTAAGTTAGATAGTGCTCGTTGATGGTTGCGATGTAATGGTTCCATCGATTGGTCACTGAGGTTCCGAAGCAACGAATGGTAAACTGTAAAGACATGATCATCACCACTCACAGGACTGTCACAGTTAGTAAACAATATGGTTCCATCGGGTGGTCACTGAGGTTCCGAATGTCCAGGGGTTAACGTAACAAGATTAAGTAAATCAACGGCTTTCAAATGAGTGGTGAACGAGTTTTGTACGATCACAAAATCAATGATCCTTAGCAACGAATCGGTTGTAAGCGAAAACCATCAGAAATAATTTCGTGACGCTGTCCGCGTGACATTTTTGAGTTTATGTAGCAAAGTAAAGACATAAAATGTCAAATTAAAGTCGAAAAATTGACTTTCTAACTTTGATTAATTGGTAAAATGTATTTTAGATCACCGATTGTGAGATCGATCCCAAAGTCGATTTTGACTACCCTACCTCTAAGGCCTCCCCGCTGAAGAATCGCCATCAACAATATCTATCGATCAATAATAATACCGATCAATCTTATCAGTAACATTACTTTGGTGCTAATTCAAAAGTTTTCGATTTTCGGATTTTTGAATATTTCAGAGCTTCGATTTCACCCATTGGATTGATGAGGATTGATGAGAGTTTCGTCGAGAATCTACATCATTATTCTTAGCCACCGAAATTCCTCGCTCTGAATTATATATAAAATGTGGTTGAATAATTTGAAAAATGGTTATCCGAGAAAGATATTGTGATTCTGTGTAGTTGATGCTTCAAACACAACCTTTTTCTGTATTTTATAAATCATTATTGAAGTTTCTGTTGGTTGTGTGTGAAGAGTTGAAAAACAAAGCAGTCTACTTGGGTACTGTGAGGTGATGGAATGGTGTAGTTGCCCCTTCCATTGAGCTGAATGCGGTATTAATGCTCCGCCACGCTCAGAGGATGATCCAGACGCTTGAAGGCGTCTAATTCACCTCCCAAGGCGACGGATTCAAGAATTGGGAAGGGCCAACTAACCATCACAAATCTTACGAAGATTTAGCATTGATAATGATAAACCAAAACGCAATGTCAACATCAAAATGGTTAGAATAAGAAGCACAGTTAATTACTTGTAAGTTCCTTATTACTTGTAAGCCCAGAACTACTAATGCGAAAAGTTCCAGAAATAAAACTTCATTCCACAGTCCCTCTTTATTCAGCGCAGTTATTATTTTAGGTGCTGCTGAAAGCCCTTTCGGTCTCCGCCGCAAGGGAAAGAAACAGGGAAAAAATGGGACATGCTGTTGGTTTAAAGGAATAAATTAATGCTCGCTGAAACATGAATCAACCTTCTAAAAAGGGACCAAACCGAGCAATATTTTCCTTCCATGAAACCTCAAGAGCGCCGGCGGAATTAATTTTTCCCTCACCTAATCTACTTACACGGGGCGGTAATGAACGTTCTGCGGGTCATGTTTTTTCAAAAACAGTTGCTTTCTTTTGGGGTTTACCGAATCATCTCGTCCTACGCCGTTTATTCATTTCTGATAAGATTAGAACTTTTGGGTGGGCGGGAGGCGGACGGCAGGAACGGGAAGTTGTGAAGTTTCTTTCAATTAATTTGAACTCATTGCAAGTTGGTGGGGTTGGTATAATTCAGACTACAAGCGTATTGTACTGTGAATCAACTGTATTTTCACTCCTGTGTTTATGTCACCGTTGAAGCGTCCAACAACTCGATTTACTGTAAACAAGTGGTAATGGTTTATAAAGTTCCAGTTCAATGCTTTATAAAGTTTCAGAACAACCCAACCATGAAATAAAAACTCAATACGAATCAAAATCAGACCACTCTAAAACAGAATCCGTGAAAAAAAATATAATCGGATGTATGCATTCGACAAATAAAGTCCGAGCTGCCCAGCTTGCAATGCATAACCGATTTCCAAGATTGATCTTTGATTTTATTTAAACTGCACCATGTGTGAGGAAAAAAATGTTTTCCATAATTAAAGTTCAACTTCTTTCACATTGCACCAAGGAACAAGAGAATAAAAACGCTGCAAATTCTTTCACTGAGGCTTATTATTTAATCGGCTTGCGTTCATGATTTGAATTTCTGCTGAGCTTTGGAGTCTGCGTGTTTCACAGGATAGGGCGATTATTGAATTTCAGGAGATATACATGGAGCACGTGAATCTGTTCTCGACCAAAATACCTATTTGGATTGATCACTTGATCATATTTGTGTGCCTCCTGAAATTCAATAATCGCCCCATCCTGTGAAACACACACACTCCAAAGCTTAGTAGAAATTCAAATCATGAACGCAAGCCGATTGAATAATAAACCCCAGTGAAAATTTGCAGCGTTTTTTTATTGAACCCTCAATACCCCCCCCCCCCACAATAAAAACATCTATAATTTATCAAGTCCTTTGGCACTCGTATTGCATTAAAACTTCCCCAAATCCAAATTTAAACGACGTAGCCAAAGGTAGACAGATGTAAAGGGGGCACACAAATATCATCAACTGATCAATCCAAATAGCTGTTTTGGATGAGAACCGATTTACGTCGTCTATGCATATCTCCTGAAATTCAATAATCGCTCTATCACCTGTAAAACACGCACACTCCGAAGCTTAGTAAGATTCAAATCATGAATGCAAGCCAATTGAATAATAAACCCCAGTGAAAGAATACTTATTTACCCCAGTAATAATATTGAATAATAAACCCCAGTAATAATATTGAATAATATTTACCTATATATTATCAGAATGCTTCAACCCGTGTATCGGCTTCTAACTACACTACAAGTATTCACATCGGCTATCACTCCAGTATCCACATTCACTACAACTCGACGCTATCGGCCGGACATCACTAGGTTACAAACAAACAATAATAAACGAAAAAACGCAAATGTTGGCACCATAAATCGGGCCATACATCGGGAATGGTTTGACCTACGGACGTGGGGAAGGGCTCATTCGATTCCTAATGGTATGTTCTTCAAATAGGAAAATATTTAGGCCGATTCGACTAGTTTTGAGGTTTTCAGGGATTTTACAAAACTTTTACAGCCCTTAAAGGGCACTTTAAATTGAGTGAGGAGCTGGCTCAAGAATTGGGGCGTCGTCGGACCAAGATGGATTTTTCCTGAAAATTTCAGATTTTTTGCTCCAGCCGTTTCGGAGATATCGTGCGCACGGCGTACGGACGTTGGGTAATGTTGACCCAGACCACGTTTTCTCTTATTATTTTCAATAATTACAAGGTCTCTCACTTCTGAAAATGTACTGGTTTGACAGCTACTCAAGGCCCCTAGGCTCTCCCACTGTTCCCGTAGGACCCACGAGCGGCTTCCCATTCCACGGGTTTTTGACCCCACGTTGTCTCCTTAAGGTTAAAAAATACAACTTTAACTTTTAAGCACCTCCTTAAGTTTTTATTGATGTAC
>JAVIWC010001615.1:0-10180 GCA_031894815.1 Creontiades dilutus
CTTTTTTCGATAAACGCTTCCTTCATGGTTATTTTCGCGTTTTTTCATCAAATTTGCTAAAAAATAAACTCTGTTTAATCGCTTTCAAACCTACTCTCTAAGGGGTTTTTCGGGGTGCTGAACACGAATCTGAAGTCCTTTTTTCGATAAAACGCTTCCTTCATGGTTATTTTCGCGTTTTTTCATCAAAATTGCTCAAAAATAAACTCTGTTTAATCGCTTTCAAACCTACTCTCTAAGGGTTTTTCGGGGTGCTGAACACGAATCTGAAGTCCTTTTTCGGATAAAACGCTTCCTTCATGGTTATTTTCGCGTTTTTTCATCAAAATTGCTCAAAAATAAACTCTGTTTAATCGCTTTCAAACCTACTCTAAGGGGTTTTTCGGGGTGCTGAACACGAATCTGAAGTCCTTTTTTCGATAAAACGCTTCCTTCATGGTTATTTTCGCGTTTTTTCATCAAAATTGCTCAAAAATAAACTCTGTTTAATCGCTTTCAAACCTACTCTCTAAGGGTTTTTCGGGGTGCTGAACACGAATCTGAAGTCCTTTTTTTCGATAAAACGCTTCCTTCATGGTTATTTTCGCGTTTTTTCATCAAAATTGCTCAAAAATAAACTCTGTTTAATCGCTTTCAAACCTACTCTCTAAGGGGTTTTTCGGGGTGCTGAACACGAATCTGAAGTCCTTTTTTCGATAAAACGCTTCCTTCATGGTTATTTTCGCGTTTTTTCATCAAAATTGCTCAAAAATAAACTCTGTTTAATCGCTTTCAAACCTACTCTCTAAGGGGTTTTTCGGGGGTGCTGAACACGAATCTGAAGTCATTTTTTCGATAAACACGAATCTGAAGTCCTTTTTTTCGATAAAACGCTTCCTTCATGGTTATTTTCGCGTTTTTTCATCAAAATTGCTCAAAAATAAACTCTGTTTAATCGCTTTCAAACCTACTCTCTAAGGGGTTTTTCGGGGTGCTGAACACGAATCTGAAGTCCTTTTTCGATAAAACGCTTCCTTCATGGTTATTTTCGCGTTTTTTCATCAAAATTGCTCAAAAATAAACTCTGTTTAATCGCTTTCAAACCTACTCTCTAAGGGGTTTTTCGGGGTGCTGAACACGAATCTGAAGTCCGTTTTTCGATAAAACGCTTCCTTCATGGTTATTTTCGCGTTTTTTCATCAAAATTGCTCAAAAATAAACTCTGTTTAATCGCTTTCAAACCTACTCTCTAAGGGGTTTTTCGGGGTGCTGAACACGAATCTGAAGTCCTTTTTTCGATAAAACGCTTCCTTCATGGTTATTTTCGCGTTTTTTCATCAAAATTGCTCAAAAATAAACTCTGTTTAATCGCTTTCAAACCTACTCTCTAAGGGGTTTTTCGGGGTGCTGAACACGAATCTGAAGTCCTTTTTTCGATAAAACGCTTCCTTCATGGTTATTTTCGCGTTTTTTCATCAAAATTGCTCAAAAATAAACTCTGTTTAATCGCTTTCAAACCTACTCTCTAAGGGGTTTTTCGGGGTGCTGAACACGAATCTGAAGTCCTTTTTTCGATAAAACGCTTCTTCATGGTTATTTTCGCGTTTTTTCATCAAAATTGCTCAAAAATAAACTCTGTTTAATCGCTTTCAAACCTACTCTCTAAGGGGTTTTTCGGGGTGCTGAACACGAATCTGAAGTCCTTTTTTCGATAAAACGCTTCCTTCATGGTTATTTTCGCGTTTTTTCATCAAAATTGCTCAAAAATAAACTCTGTTTAATCGCTTTCAAACCTACTCTCTAAGGGGTTTTTCGGGGTGCTGAACACGAATCTGAAGTCCTTTTTTCGATAAAACGCTTCCTTCATGGTTATTTTCGCGTTTTTTCATCAAAATTGCTCAAAAATAAACTCTGTTTAATCGCTTTCAAACCTACTCTCTAAGGGGTTTTTCGGGGTGCTGAACACGAATCTGAAGTCCTTTTTTCGATAAAACGCTTCCTTCATGGTTATTTTCGCGTTTTTTCATCAAAATTGCTCAAAAATAAACTCTGTTTAATCGCTTTCAAACCTACTCTCTAAGGGGTTTTTCGGGGTGCTGAACACGAATCTGAAGTCCTTTTTTCGATAAAACGCTTCCTTCATGGTTATTTTCGCGTTTTTTCATCAAAATTGCTCAAAAATAAACTCTGTTTAATCGCTTTCAAACCTACTCTCTAAGGGGTTTTCGGGGTGCTGAACACGAATCTGAAGTCCTTTTTTCGATAAAACGCTTCCTTCATGGTTATTTTCGCGTTTTTTCATCAAAATTGCTCAAAAATAAACTCTGTTTAATCGCTTTCAAACCTACTCTCTAAGGGGTTTTTCGGGGTGCTGAACACGAATCTGAAGTCCTTTTTTCGATAAAACGCTTCCTTCATGGTTATTTTCGCGTTTTTTCATCAAAATTGCTCAAAAATAAACTCTGTTTAATCGCTTTCAAACCTACTCTCTAAGGGGTTTTTCGGGGTGCTGAACACGAATCTGAAGTCCTTTTTTCGATAAAACGCTTCCTTCATGGTTATTTTCGCGTTTTTTCATCAAAATTGCTCAAAAATAAACTCTGTTTAATCGCTTTCAAACCTACTCTCTAAGGGGTTTTTCGGGGTGCTGAACACGAATCTGAAGTCCTTTTTTCGATAAAACGCTTCCTTCATGGTTATTTTCGCGTTTTTTCATCAAAATTGCTCAAAAATAAACTCTGTTTAATCGCTTTCAAACCTACTCTCTAAGGGGTTTTTCGGGGTGCTGAACACGAATCTGAAGTCCTTTTTTCGATAAAACGCTTCCTTCATGGTTATTTTCGCGTTTTTTCATCAAAATTGCTCAAAATAAACTCTGTTCAATCGCTTTCAAACCTACTCTCTAAGGGGTTTTTCGGGGTGCTGAACACGAATCTGAAGTCCTTTTTTCGATAAAACGCTTCCTTCATGGTTATTTTCGCGTTTTTTCATCAAAATTGCTCAAAAATAAACTCTGTTTAATCGCTTTCAAACCTACTCTCTAAGGGGTTTTTCGGGGTGCTGAACACGAATCTGAAGTCCTTTTTTCGATAAAACGCTTCCTTCATGGTTATTTTCGCGTTTTTTCATCAAAATTGCTCAAAAATAAACTCTGTTTAATCGCTTTCAAACCTACTCTCTAAGGGGTTTTTCGGGGTGCTGAACACGAATCTGAAGTCCTTTTTTCGATAAAACGCTTCCTTCATGGTTATTTTCGCGTTTTTTCATCAAAATTGCTCAAAAATAAACTCTGTTTAATCGCTTTCAAACCTACTCTCTAAGGGGTTTTTCGGGGTGCTGAACACGAATCTGAAGTCCTTTTTTCGATAAAACGCTTCCTTCATGGTTATTTTCGCGTTTGCTCAAAAATAAACTCTGTTTAATCGCTTTCAAACCTACTCTCTAAGGGGTTTTTCGGGGTGCTGAACACGAATCTGAAGTCCTTTTTTCGATAAAACGCTTCCTTCATGGTTATTTTCGCGTTTTTTCATCAAAATTGCTCAAAAATAAACTCTGTTCAATCGCTTTCAAACCTACTCTCTAAGGGGTTTTTCGGGGTGCTGAACACGAATCTGAAGTCCTTTTTCGATAAAACGCTTCCTTCATGGTTATTTTCGCGTTTTTTCATCAAAATTGCTCAAAAATAAACTCTGTTTAATCGCTTTCAAACCTACTCTCTAAGGGGTTTTTCGGGGTGCTGAACACGAATCTGAAGTCCTTTTTTCGATAAAACGCTTCCTTCATGGTTATTTTCGCGTTTTTTCATCAAAATTGCTCAAAAATAAACTCTGTTCAATCGCTTTCAAATTTTCGATAAAACGCTTCCTTCATGGTTATTTTCGCGTTTTTTCATCAAAATTGCTCAAAAATAAATTCTGTTTAATCTCTTTCAAACCTACTCTCTAAGGGGTTTTTCGGGGTGCTGAACACGAATCTGAAGTCCTTTTTTCGATAAAACGCTTCCTTCATGGTTATTTTCGCGTTTTTTCATCAAAATTGCTCAAAAATAAACTCTGTTTAATCGCTTTCAAACCTACTCTCTAAGGGGTTTTTCGGGGTGCTGAACACGAATCTGAAGTCCTTTTTTCGATAAAACGCTTCCTTCATGGTTATTTTCGCGTTTTTTCATCAAAATTGCTCAAAAATAAACTCTGTTTAATCGCTTTCAAACCTACTCTCTAAGGGGTTTTTCGGGGTGCTGAACACGAATCTGAAGTCCTCTTTTCGATAAAACGCTTCCTTCATGGTTATTTTTATTGTGACTATTAAATATTTTGTGGTAGGTAGTTTAACAGTGGATCCTACAATACTGACAATCAGGTGTTTTGAAACAATATGTATTGTACCGAAAGTAAAGTTGTACGAATAAAAGAAAAAAGTGTTCCGTGTTTTTCCGTGTGAAAATCTCTATTTTCTCTCTTAAAGTTTATTTATCATTTCCAACTTTATCGGGTTATGGGTTTAGCATAGCTATAACTGTGTTGTGATAGTGCTCTGTGTAGGAAGTGATACTAGTGAGAATGGAATTCGCGAAGGCTATTAGAATCGGACTGCTTGAAGGGAAGAGTAATTGGGCAACTTGGAAGTATAAGGTCTCGGTTTTGCTTCGAGGAATACCCAATGCTTGGGATATAGTTGAGGGCAAGTTGCAAAAACCAGAAGAACCAGGTGCCGCTTCCTTAAATGAAACCAAAGCTTACGAGAAAGAACTCCAGACTTTCAATACAGCTGAATGTAATGCACTCCTTGCTCTGACGACGAATATGACGGAGGAAACTGTCCAGAAGGTCATGCGTTTTACGAGAGCCAAGGAAGTTTGGGATGAGTTGCATCGGCTATTTGATGGAATTTCGGAGGACAAGGCATACGAACTGTGTATGAATTTCTTTGGTTACCAGAAACAGCCAGAAGACGATATAGCGACTCATATGAGCAAGTATATCTGGAATAATCTGAAGCAAGAAATCTCCAAAGATAAGAATGGAAATGATCTTCCAGAAATTTTCTTGATTTGTAAGATACTGGGGACTCTACCAGAAGATTATTTTTCTTTTAAATCCAGTTGGATGTTGGTTGCAAAAACTGAAAGAACTATTGAAAATTTGACGAACCAACTGTGTGCATTTGAAAGAGCTCTGACCCATAAGAGTAACGGTGCAAATCTAGAAGTTTTGGCTACTACGGACTCCTCAAGAGAACAGATGGGACAAAAGAAAAAGCCGTCAAAGGACTTTACTTGTCATTACTGCAAAGGGAAGAACCATATAGTCCGTAAATGTCGAAAATGGATTGCCGACGGTCGACCACCGAAAGACCAGAAGAAAGAGGCTTCAATTGCAACAGGATTCACGTTGTCAGCAGAAAGTAACGAAGTACTTTCAGCAGAATGTGATTTAGAAGGATGGTACGTGGACAATGGTGCAACCAATCACATTACGCCAAGAAGAGAGATTTTGAATTCTTATAAACCATTTTCGACTTCCCATACAGTCACCACTGCGAACGGCCAGGCAATAAGAGCTATTGGTCAAGGTGTGGTTGAACTTGAAGCTGTTGTGAATGGGAATTGGCACAAGATAGTTCTAACTGATGTATGGCTAGTACCTGAAATAAGGAAAAATCTATTTTCACCACTTTCAGCTCAGGACAAAGAACCAGACAGTATTTTCACATCCACACAGAAGACTTGTATGTTGAAAGTCAAGAATCAGTGTGTTGTAGTAGGTGTGAGAAAACGCTGTGGAGGGCTGTATAAGCTAGCTATGCAAACCAAAAGTGGAAAACAGTCACCTAAGGCAGAAGTCAGCACACTCACAAATCAAAATCTACTTCAGCTCTACCATGAACGATTAGGACACCAGAACAAGAGGCATGTCAGATCGTTTATTGCTAAAGAATTGGGAGTGAACGTGAAGTTGAATAATGAGTTGTGTGAGGCTTGTATTTATGGGAAAGCCCATCGCCTCAAGTTTGGAACAAGACCAAGAGCTACGAAACCAGGTGAACTGATTCACTCAGATGTCGGAGGACCCTTTCTACAGTCTCTAGCTGGCAGTCGATACTATGTGGTGTTCAAGGATGACTTCAGCAAGTTTAGATTTGTATATACAATGAAGGCGAAATCTGAAGTACCGCAGAAGTTAGAACAGATGCTGAATGAAGCTAAGGTAGCAGGTCACCCCGTACAGGAGTTTTTGAGTGACAATGGAGGTGAATTTGATAGTAACGCCATCAGATCAATATTGAAAAATCATGGGATCAAGCAGAGATTGACGATGCCTTACACTCCACAGCAAAATGGGTGTAGTGAGCGTGAAAATCGCACTCTGGTTGAGACAGCAAGAACGATGATGCATGCTCATGACGGTTTGCCTCAAGGCCTCTGGGCAGAAATGATCGTTTCAGCTGCTTATATTTTGAATAGGACAGGCCCTACGACAGTAGATGGAAAATCTCCCTATGAGCTATGGACAGGGAAGAAGCCTAGAGTCAAGCATCTCAGGATTATTGGAAGCAAGTGCTATGCCCACATTCCGAAGCAGCTACGAACGAAATTCAACAAGATGGCTGTAAAGGGTGTGCTAGTGGGTTACGATAATGATGAAGGTTATCGTATCTGGTGTAGATCCAATAACAAGATCCTTCGATCTAGAGATGTTATATTCGACGAGAAACCCCTTGAAGAAGTCGAACCTGTGATTCTGGATCAGAAAACGGAAAATGAAGATCAAGATGATTCTGAGTCAAAACCAGATCAGCAGGAGTCAAGTGACAAGGAAGACTGGTATAGCGTAGAAGATGACGACTCTCTCGACGATGAACCAGGAACAAGCAGAGTTTTACGAGATAGAGCGATTCTCAGAAAACCAGAGAGGTTTCAAGACTTCGTTATGACTGCTTATACAGACATATGCAGCGTAGCAGAACCAACAACATTCACCGAAGCTATAGAAAGTCCTGAAAAAGAAAAATGGAAACAGGCAATGCAAAGTGAATTGAATTCGTTAGCAGAAAACAAGGTGTGGGAAATGACACACTTACCTGCAGGGAAGAAACCAATACCATCAAAATGGGTATTTCGTTTGAAGACCAACCCTGACGGAACAATTGATCGATACAAGGCTCGACTAGTAATAAAGGGCTTTTCACAGAAGAAAGGTATCGATTACGATCAGACATTCAGTCCAGTGGCCAAGACGGGAACCATCAGAACTCTCTTAAGCGTGGCAGCAAACGAAAATATGGTTTTGGCACAATTCGACGTGTCAACTGCATTTTTGTACGGATATTTGAATGAGGATATCTATATGTCACAGCCGGAGGGGTTTGAAGATGGAACGAACCGTGTATGTCATCTGAAGAAAAGTTTATACGGATTGAAACAAGCTCCACGTTGCTGGAACAAGAGATTTGTGGACTATTTGAAGAAAATCGGGTTCAATGAAAGTGGAGCAGATCCATGTCTCTTTACGAGAAAATCAGGAGCAGAAAGAATCTTACTAGCTCTGTACGTAGATGACGGGTTAGTAGCGGCAAGTTCTGAGGACCTGAAGAATGAATTTTTGAACGAGCTACAAAAGGAGTTCAAAATCACAACCAAATCGGCTTCATACTTTCTCGGTATTGAAGTTCACCAAGCAGATGGAGTGATAAAGATAAATCAGGCTGCATATACTCGGAAAATTTTAGAAAAATTCGGTATGCAAGACTGCAAGCCTACGAATACTCCAATCTTGAAAGAAACCAAAGTAGAAGAAGATGCGTCTACATCTAAGGAGGTGAAGTTTCCCTATCGTCAAGCAGTCGGCGCTCTGATGTATCTCATGGTTGGGACCAGTCTAGAGGGTACAAACAAGGTGTACTCGAGAGTTTCAGTGATGCAGATCACGGAGGAGACGACAAAACTGGAAGATCGACGTCTGGAGTCGTTTGCCTTTACTCAGGAGGGGCAGTAAGCTGGTTGAGTCAACGGCAAACATCAGTTGCGATCTCCACAACAGAAGCAGAAATCGTTGCAGCTAGTGAAGCAGCTCGTGAACTAGTTTGGCTGAAGCGCTTGTTGAAGAGTTTAGTGGGAGAAATCAGTAAACCTCAGCTCCACATCGACAACGAGGCAGCCTTGAAGCTTGCAAATAATCCGGAGTACCACAGGCGGACGAAGCACATAAAAATAAGACATTTCTTTGTGCGAGAGTTAGTCATGGGAAACGAAATTGAAGTAAACAAAATTGACACGAAGTTGCAAGTGGCAGACATTTTTACGAAGCCACTTCATCAACCTCGACATTCACAACTCGTGAAAATGATGGGGGTTAACAAAACAATTAATAAGGGAGGGTATTGTGACTATTAAATATTTTGTGGTAGGTAGTTTAACAGTGGATCCTACAATACTGACAAACAGGTGTTTTGTAACAATATGTATTGTACCGAATGTAAAAAAGTTGTACGAATAAAAGAAAAAAGTGTTCCGTGTTTTTCCGTAAGGGGTTTTTCGGGGTACTGAACACGAATCTGAAGTCCTTTTTTCGATAAAACGCTTCCTTCATGGTTATTTTCGCGTTTTTTCATCAAAATTGCTCAAAAATTAACTCTGTTTAATCGCTTTCAAACCTACTCTCTAAGGGGTTTTTCGGGGTGCTGAACACGAATCTGAAGTCCTTTTTTCGATAAAACGCTTCCTTCATGGTTATTTTCGCGTTTTTTCATCAAAATTGCTCAAAAATTAACTCTGTTTAATCGCTTTCAAACCTACTCTCTAAGGGGTTTTCGGGGTGCTGAACACGAATCTGAAGTCCTTTTTCGATAAAACGCTTCCTTCATGGTTATTTTCGCGTTTTTTCATCAAAATTGCTCAAAAATTAACTCTGTTTAATCGCTTTCAAACCTACTCTCTAAGGGGTTTTTCGGGGTGCTGAACACGAATCTGAAGTCCTTTTTTCGATAAAACGCTTCCTTCATGGTTATTTTCGCGTTTTTTCATCAAAATTGCTCAAAAATTAACTCTGTTTAATCGCTTTCAAACCTACTCTCTAAGGGGTTTTTCGGGGTGCTGAACACGAATCTGAAGTCCTTTTTTCGATAAAACGCTTCCTTCATGGTTATTTTCGCGTTTTTTCATCAAAATTGCTCAAAAATTAACTCTGTTTAATCGCTTTCAAACCTACTCTCTAAGGGGTTTTTCGGGGTGCTGAACACGAATCTGAAGTCCTTTTTTCGATAAAACGCTTCCTTCATGGTTATTTTCGCGTTTTTTCATCAAAATTGCTCAAAAATTAACTCTGTTTAATCGCTTTCAAACCTACTCTCTAAGGGGTTTTTCGGGGTGCTGAACACGAATCTGAAGTCCTTTTTTCGATAAAACGCTTCCTTCATGGTTATTTTCGCGTTTTTTCATCAAAATTGCTCAAAAATTAACTCTGTTTAATCGCTTTCAAACCTACTCTCTAAGGGGTTTTCGGGGTGCTGAACACGAATCTGAAGTCCTTTTTTCGATAAAACGCTTCCTTCATGGTTATTTTCGCGTTTTTTCATCAAAATTGCTCAAAAATTAACTCTGTTTAATCGCTTTCAAACCTACTCTCTAAGGGGTTTTTCGGGGTGCTGAACACGAATCTGAAGTCCTTTTTTCGATAAAACGCTTCCTTCATGGTTATTTTCGCGTTTTTTCATCAAAATTGCTCAAAAATTAACTCTGTTTAATCGCTTTCAAACCTACTCTCTAAGGGGTTTTTCGGGGTGCTGAACACGAATCTGAAGTCCTTTTTTCGATAAAACGCTTCCTTCATGGTTATTTTCGCGTTTTTTCATCAAAATTGCTCAAAAATTAACTCTGTTTAATCGCTTTCAAACCTACTCTCTAAGGGGTTTTTCGGGGTGCTGAACACGAATCTGAAGTCCTTTTTTCGATAAAACGCTTCCTTCATGGTTATTTTTCGCGTTTTTTCATCAAAATTGCTCAAAAATAAACTCTGTTTAATCGCTTTCAAACCTACTCTCTAAGGGGTTTTTTTCGGGGTGCTGAACACGAATCTGAAGTCCTTTTTTCGATAAAACGCTTCCTTCATGGTTATTTTCGCGTTTTTTCATCAAAATTGCTCAAAAATAAACTCTGTTTAATCGCTTTCAAACCTACTCTCTAAGGGGTTTTTCGGGGTACTGA
>JAVIWC010001616.1:0-10384 GCA_031894815.1 Creontiades dilutus
TCAAACCTACTCTTAAGGGGTTTTTCGGGGTGCTGAACACGAATCGAAGTCCGTTTTTCGATAAAACGCTTCCTTCATGGTTATTTTCGCGATTTTTCATCAAAATTGCTCAAAAATTATCTCTGTTTAATCCCTTTCAAACCTACTCTCTAAGGGGTTTTTCGGGGTGCTGAACACGAATCTGAAGTCCGTTTTTCGATAAAACGCTTCCTTCATGGTTATTTTCGCGATTTTTCATCAAAATTGCTCAAAAATTATCTCTGTTTAATCCTTTCAAACCTACTCTCTAAGGGGTTTTTCGGGGTGCTGAACACGAATCGAAGTCCGTTTTTCGATAAAACGCTTCCTTTGGTTATTTTCGCGATTTTTCATCAAAATTGCTCAAAAATTATCTCTGTTTAATCCCTTTCAAACCTACTCTCTAAGGGGTTTTTCGGGGTGCTGAACACGAATCTGAAGTCCGTTTTTCGATAAAACGCTTCCTTCATGGTTATTTTCGCGATTTTTCATCAAAATTGCTCAAAAATTATCTCTGTTTAACTTTCAAACCTACTCTCTAAGGGGTTTTTCGGGGTGCTGAACACGAATCTGAAGTCCGTTTTTCGATAAAACGCTTCCTTCATGGTTATTTTCGCGATTTTTCATCAAAATTGCTCAAAAATTATCTCTGTTTAATCCCTTTCAAACCTACTCTCTAAGGGGTTTTTCGGGGTGCTGAACACGAATCTGAAGTCCGTTTTTCGATAAAACGCTTCCTTCATGGTTATTTTCGCGATTTTTCATCAAAATTGCTCAAAAATTATCTCTGTTTAATCCCTTTCAAACCTACTCTCTAAGGGGTTTTTCGGGGTGCTGAACACGAATCTGAAGTCCGTTTTTCGATAAAACGCTTCCTTCATGGTTATTTTCGCGATTTTTCATCAAAATTGCTCAAAAATTATCTCTGTTTAATCCCTTTCAAACCTACTCTCTAAGGGGTTTTTCGGGGTGCTGAACACGAATCTGAAGTCCGTTTTTCGATAAAACGCTTCCTTCATGGTTATTTTCGCGATTTTTCATCAAAATTGCTCAAAAATTATCTCTGTTTAATCCCTTTCAAACCTACTCTCTAAGGGGTTTTTCGGGGTGCTGAACACGAATCTGAAGTCCGTTTTTCGATAAAACGCTTCCTTCATGGTTATTTTCGCGATTTTTCATCAAAATTGCTCAAAAATTATCTCTGTTTAATCCCTTTCAAACCTACTCTCTAAGGGGTTTTTCGGGGTGCTGAACACGAATCTGAAGTCCGTTTTTCGATAAAACGCTTCCTTCATGGTTATTTTCGCGATTTTTCATCAAAATTGCTCAAAAATTATCTCTGTTTAATCCCTTTCAAACCTACTCTCTAAGGGGTTTTTCGGGGTGCTGAACACGAATCTGAAGTCCGTTTTTCGATAAAACGCTTCCTTCATGGTTATTTTCGCGATTTTTCATCAAAATTGCTCAAAAATTATCTCTGTTTAATCCCTTTCAAACCTACTCTCTAAGGGGTTTTTCGGGGTGCTGAACACGAATCTGAAGTCCGTTTTTCGATAAAACGCTTCCTTCATGGTTATTTTCGCGATTTTTCATCAAAATTGCTCAAAAATTATCTCTGTTTAATCCCTTTCAAACCTACTCTCTAAGGGGTTTTTCGGGGTGCTGAACACGAATCTGAAGTCCGTTTTTCGATAAAACGCTTCCTTCATGGTTATTTTCGCGATTTTTCATCAAAATTGCTCAAAAATTATCTCTGTTTAATCCCTTTCAAACCTACTCTCTAAGGGGTTTTTCGGGGTGCTGAACACGAATCTGAAGTCCGTTTTTCGATAAAACGCTTCCTTCATGGTTATTTTCGCGATTTTTCATCAAAATTGCTCAAAAATTATCTCTGTTTAATCCCTTTCAAACCTACTCTCTAAGGGGTTTTTCGGGGTGCTGAACACGAATCTGAAGTCCGTTTTTCGATAAAACGCTTCCTTCATGGTTATTTTCGCGATTTTTCATCAAAATTGCTCAAAAATTATCTCTGTTTAATCCCTTTCAAACCTACTCTCTAAGGGGTTTTTCGGGGTGCTGAACACGAATCTGAAGTCCGTTTTTCGATAAAACGCTTCCTTCATGGTTATTTTCGCGATTTTTCATCAAAATTGCTCAAAAATTATCTCTGTTTAATCCCTTTCAAACCTACTCTCTAAGGGGTTTTTCGGGGTGCTGAACACGAATCTGAAGTCCGTTTTTCGATAAAACGCTTCCTTCATGGTTATTTTCGCGATTTTTCATCAAAATTGCTCAAAAATTATCTCTGTTTAATCCCTTTCAAACCTACTCTTAAGGGGTTTTTCGGGGTGCTGAACACGAATCTGAAGTCCGTTTTTCGATAAAACGCTTCCTTCATGGTTATTTTCGCGATTTTTCATCAAAATTGCTCAAAAATTATCTCTGTTTAATCCCTTTCAAACCTACTCTCTAAGGGGTTTTTCGGGGTGCTGAACACGAATCTGAAGTCCGTTTTTCGATAAAACGCTTCCTTCATGGTTATTTTCGCGATTTTTCATCAAAATTGCTCAAAAATTATCTCTGTTTAATCCCTTTCAAACCTACTCTCTAAGGGGTTTTTCGGGGTGCTGAACACGAATCTGAAGTCCGTTTTTCGATAAAACGCTTCCTTCATGGTTATTTTCGCGATTTTTCATCAAAATTGCTCAAAAATTATCTCTGTTTAATCCCTTTCAAACCTACTCTCTAAGGGGTTTTTCGGGGTGCTGAACACGAATCTGAAGTCCGTTTTTCGATAAAACGCTTCCTTCATGGTTATTTTCGCGATTTTTCATCAAAATTGCTCAAAAATTATCTCTGTTTAATCCCTTTCAAACCTACTCTCTAAGGGGTTTTTCGGGGTGCTGAACACGAATCTGAAGTCCGTTTTTCGATAAAACGCTTCCTTCATGGTTATTTTCGCGATTTTTCATCAAAATTGCTCAAAAATTATCTCTGTTTAATCCCTTTCAAACCTACTCTCTAAGGGGTTTTTCGGGGTGCTGAACACGAATCTGAAGTCCGTTTTTCGATAAAACGCTTCCTTCATGGTTATTTTCGCGATTTTTCATCAAAATTGCTCAAAAATTATCTCTGTTTAATCCCTTTCAAACCTACTCTCTAAGGGGTTTTTCGGGGTGCTGAACACGAATCTGAAGTCCGTTTTTCGATAAAACGCTTCCTTCATGGTTATTTTCGCGATTTTTCATCAAAATTGCTCAAAAATTATCTCTGTTTAATCCTTTCAAACCTACTCTCTAAGGGGTTTTTCGGGGTGCTGAACACGAATCTGAAGTCCGTTTTTCGATAAAACGCTTCCTTCATGGTTATTTTCGCGATTTTTCATCAAAATTGCTCAAAAATTATCTCTGTTTAATCCCTTTCAAACCTACTCTCTAAGGGGTTTTTCGGGGTGCTGAACACGAATCTCGAAGTCCGTTTTTCGATAAAACGCTTCCTTCATGGTTATTTTCGCGATTTTTCATCAAAATTGCTCAAAAATTATCTCTGTTTAATCCCTTTCAAACCTACTCTCTAAGGGGTTTTTCGGGGTGCTGAACACGAATTCGAAGTCCGTTTTTCGATAAAACGCTTCCTTCATGGTTATTTTCGCGATTTTTCATCAAAATTGCTCAAAAATTATCTCTGTTTAATCCCTTTCAAACCTACTCTCTAAGGGGTTTTTCGGGGTGCTGAACACGAATCTGAAGTCCGTTTTTCGATAAAACGCTTCCTTCATGGTTATTTTCGCGATTTTTCATCAAAATTGCTCAAAAATTATCTCTGTTTAATCCCTTTCAAACCTACTCTCTAAGGGGTTTTTCGGGGTGCTGAACACGAATCTGAAGTCCGTTTTTCGATAAAACGCTTCCTTCATGGTTATTTTCGCGATTTTTCATCAAAATTGCTCAAAAATTATCTCTGTTTAATCCCTTTCAAACCTACTCTCTAAGGGGTTTTTCGGGGTGCTGAACACGAATCTGAAGTCCGTTTTTCGATAAAACGCTTCCTTCATGGTTATTTTCGCGATTTTTCATCAAAATTGCTCAAAAATTATCTCTGTTTAATCCCTTTCAAACCTACTCTCTAAGGGGTTTTTCGGGGTGCTGAACACGAATCTGAAGTCCGTTTTTCGATAAAACGCTTCCTTCATGGTTATTTTCGCGATTTTTCATCAAAATTGCTCAAAAATTATCTCTGTTTAATCCCTTTCAAACCTACTCTCTAAGGGGTTTTTCGGGGTGCTGAACACGAATTGAAGTCCGTTTTTCGATAAAACGCTTCCTTCATGGTTATTTTCGCGATTTTTCATCAAAATTGCTCAAAAATTATCTCTGTTTAATCCCTTTCAAACCTACTCTCTAAGGGGTTTTTCGGGGTGCTGAACACGAATCTGAAGTCCGTTTTTCGATAAAACGCTTCCTTCATGGTTATTTTCGCGATTTTTCATCAAAATTGCTCAAAAATTATCTCTGTTTAATCCCTTTCAAACCTACTCTCTAAGGGGTTTTTCGGGGTGCTGAACACGAATCTGAAGTCCGTTTTTCGATAAAACGCTTCCTTCATGGTTATTTTCGCGATTTTTCATCAAAATTGCTCAAAAATTATCTCTGTTTAATCCCTTTCAAACCTACTCTCTAAGGGGTTTTTCGGGGTGCTGAACACGAATCTGAAGTCCGTTTTTCGATAAAACGCTTCCTTCATGGTTATTTTCGCGATTTTTCATCAAAATTGCTCAAAAATTATCTCTGTTTAATCCTTTCAAACCTACTCTCTAAGGGGTTTTTCGGGGTGCTGAACACGAATCTGAAGTCCGTTTTTCGATAAAACGCTTCCTTCATGGTTATTTTCGCGATTTTTCATCAAAATTGCTCAAAAATTATCTCTGTTTAATCCCTTTCAAACCTACTCTCTAAGGGGTTTTTCGGGGTGCTGAACACGAATCTGAAGTCCGTTTTTCGATAAAACGCTTCCTTCATGGTTATTTTCGCGATTTTTCATCAAAATTGCTCAAAAATTATCTCTGTTTAATCCCTTTCAAACCTACTCTCTAAGGGGTTTTTCGGGGTGCTGAACACGAATCTGAAGTCCGTTTTTCGATAAAACGCTTCCTTCATGGTTATTTTCGCGATTTTTCATCAAAATTGCTCAAAAATTATCTCTGTTTAATCCCTTTCAAACCTACTCTCTAAGGGGTTTTTCGGGGTGCTGAACACGAATCTGAAGTCCGTTTTTCGATAAAACGCTTCCTTCATGGTTATTTTCGCGATTTTTCATCAAAATTGCTCAAAAATTATCTCTGTTTAATCCCTTTCAAACCTACTCTCTAAGGGGTTTTTCGGGGTGCTGAACACGAATCTGAAGTCCGTTTTTCGATAAAACGCTTCCTTCATGGTTATTTTCGCGATTTTTCATCAAAATTGCTCAAAAATTATCTCTGTTTAATCCCTTTCAAACCTACTCTCTAAGGGGTTTTTCGGGGTGCTGAACACGAATCTGAAGTCCGTTTTTCGATAAAACGCTTCCTTCATGGTTATTTTCGCGATTTTTCATCAAAATTGCTCAAAAATTATCTCTGTTTAATCCCTTTCAAACCTACTCTCTAAGGGGTTTTTCGGGGTGCTGAACACGAATCTGAAGTCCGTTTTTCGATAAAACGCTTCCTTCATGGTTATTTTCGCGATTTTTCATCAAAATTGCTCAAAAATTATCTCTGTTTAATCCCTTTCAAACCTACTCTCTAAGGGGTTTTTCGGGGTGCTGAACACGAATCTGAAGTCCGTTTTTCGATAAAACGCTTCCTTCATGGTTATTTTCGCGATTTTTCATCAAAATTGCTCAAAAATTATCTCTGTTTAATCCCTTTCAAACCTACTCTCTAAGGGGTTTTTCGGGGTGCTGAACACGAATCTGAAGTCCGTTTTTCGATAAAACGCTTCCTTCATGGTTATTTTCGCGATTTTTCATCAAAATTGCTCAAAAATTATCTCTGTTTAATCCCTTTCAAACCTACTCTCTAAGGGGTTTTTCGGGGTGCTGAACACGAATCTGAAGTCCGTTTTTCGATAAAACGCTTCCTTCATGGTTATTTTCGCGATTTTTCATCAAAATTGCTCAAAAATTATCTCTGTTTAATCCCTTTCAAACCTACTCTCTAAGGGGTTTTTCGGGGTGCTGAACACGAATCTGAAGTCCGTTTTTCGATAAAACGCTTCCTTCATGGTTATTTTCGCGATTTTTCATCAAAATTGCTCAAAAATTATCTCTGTTTAATCCCTTTCAAACCTACTCTCTAAGGGGTTTTTCGGGGTGCTGAACACGAATCTGAAGTCCGTTTTTCGATAAAACGCTTCCTTCATGGTTATTTTCGCGATTTTTCATCAAAATTGCTCAAAAATTATCTCTGTTTAATCGCTTTCAAACCTACTCTCTAAGGGGTTTTTCGGGGTGCTGAACACGAATCTGAAGTCCGTTTTTCGATAAAACGCTTCCTTCATGGTTATTTTCGCGATTTTTCATCAAAATTGCTCAAAAATTATCTCTGTTTAATCCCTTTCAAACCTACTCTCTAAGGGGTTTTTCGGGGTGCTGAACACGAATCTGAAGTCCGTTTTTCGATAAAACGCTTCCTTCATGGTTATTTTCGCGATTTTTCATCAAAATTGCTCAAAAATTATCTCTGTTTAATCCCTTTCAAACCTACTCTCTAAGGGGTTTTTCGGGGTGCTGAACACGAATCTGAAGTCCGTTTTTCGATAAAACGCTTCCTTCATGGTTATTTTCGCGATTTTTCATCAAAATTGCTCAAAAATTATCTCTGTTTAATCCCTTTCAAACCTACTCTCTAAGGGGTTTTTCGGGGTGCTGAACACGAATCTGAAGTCCGTTTTTCGATAAAACGCTTCCTTCATGGTTATTTTCGCGATTTTTCATCAAAATTGCTCAAAAATTATCTCTGTTTAATCCCTTTCAAACCTACTCTCTAAGGGGTTTTTCGGGGTGCTGAACACGAATCTGAAGTCCGTTTTTCGATAAAACGCTTCCTTCATGGTTATTTTCGCGATTTTTCATCAAAATTGCTCAAAAATTATCTCTGTTTAATCCCTTTCAAACCTACTCTCTAAGGGGTTTTTCGGGGTGCTGAACACGAATCTGAAGTCCGTTTTTCGATAAAACGCTTCCTTCATGGTTATTTTCGCGATTTTTCATCAAAATTGCTCAAAAATTATCTCTGTTTAATCCCTTTCAAACCTACTCTCTAAGGGGTTTTTCGGGGTGCTGAACACGAATCTGAAGTCCGTTTTTCGATAAAACGCTTCCTTCATGGTTATTTTCGCGATTTTTCATCAAAATTGCTCAAAAATTATCTCTGTTTAATCCCTTTCAAACCTACTCTCTAAGGGGTTTTTCGGGGTGCTGAACACGAATCTGAAGTCCGTTTTTCGATAAAACGCTTCCTTCATGGTTATTTTCGCGATTTTTCATCAAAATTGCTCAAAAATTATCTCTGTTTAATCCCTTTCAAACCTACTCTCTAAGGGGTTTTTCGGGGTGCTGAACACGAATCTGAAGTCCGTTTTTCGATAAAACGCTTCCTTCATGGTTATTTTCGCGATTTTTCATCAAAATTGCTCAAAAATTATCTCTGTTTAATCCCTTTCAAACCTACTCTCTAAGGGGTTTTTCGGGGTGCTGAACACGAATCTGAAGTCCGTTTTTCGATAAAACGCTTCCTTCATGGTTATTTTCGCGATTTTTCATCAAAATTGCTCAAAAATTATCTCTGTTTAATCCCTTTCAAACCTACTCTCTAAGGGGTTTTTCGGGGTGCTGAACACGAATCTGAAGTCCGTTTTTCGATAAAACGCTTCCTTCATGGTTATTTTCGCGATTTTTCATCAAAATTGCTCAAAAATTATCTCTGTTTAATCCTTTCAAACCTACTCTCTAAGGGGTTTTTCGGGGTGCTGAACACGAATCTGAAGTCCGTTTTTCGATAAAACGCTTCCTTCATGGTTATTTTCGCGATTTTTCATCAAAATTGCTCAAAAATTATCTCTGTTTAATCCCTTTCAAACCTACTCTCTAAGGGGTTTTTCGGGGTGCTGAACACGAATCTGAAGTCCGTTTTTCGATAAAACGCTTCCTTCATGGTTATTTTCGCGATTTTTCATCAAAATTGCTCAAAAATTATCTCTGTTTAATCCCTTTCAAACCTACTCTCTAAGGGGTTTTTCGGGGTGCTGAACACGAATCTGAAGTCCGTTTTTCGATAAAACGCTTCCTTCATGGTTATTTTCGCGATTTTTCATCAAAATTGCTCAAAAATTATCTCTGTTTAATCCCTTTCAAACCTACTCTCTAAGGGGTTTTTCGGGGTGCTGAACACGAATCTGAAGTCCGTTTTTCGATAAAACGCTTCCTTCATGGTTATTTTCGCGATTTTTCATCAAAATTGCTCAAAAATTATCTCTGTTTAATCCCTTTCAAACCTACTCTCTAAGGGGTTTTTCGGGGTGCTGAACACGAATCTGAAGTCCGTTTTTCGATAAAACGCTTCCTTCATGGTTATTTTCGCGATTTTTCATCAAAATTGCTCAAAAATTATCTCTGTTTAATCCCTTTCAAACCTACTCTCTAAGGGGTTTTTCGGGGTGCTGAACACGAATCTGAAGTCCGTTTTTCGATAAAACGCTTCCTTCATGGTTATTTTCGCGATTTTTCATCAAAATTGCTCAAAAATTATCTCTGTTTAATCCCTTTCAAACCTACTCTCTAAGGGGTTTTTCGGGGTGCTGAACACGAATCTGAAGTCCGTTTTTCGATAAAACGCTTCCTTCATGGTTATTTTCGCGATTTTTCATCAAAATTGCTCAAAAATTATCTCTGTTTAATCCCTTTCAAACCTACTCTCTAAGGGGTTTTTCGGGGTGCTGAACACGAATCTGAAGTCCGTTTTTCGATAAAACGCTTCCTTCATGGTTATTTTCGCGATTTTTCATCAAAATTGCTCAAAAAATTATCTCTGTTTAATCCCTTTCAAACCTACTCTCTAAGGGGTTTTTCGGGGTGCTGAACACGAATCTGAAGTCCGTTTTTCGATAAAACGCTTCCTTCATGGTTATTTTCGCGATTTTTCATCAAAATTGCTCAAAAATTATCTCTGTTTAATCCTTTCAAACCTACTCTCTAAGGGGTTTTTCGGGGTGCTGAACACGAATCTGAAGTCCGTTTTTCGATAAAACGCTTCCTTCATGGTTATTTTCGCGTTTTTTCATCAAAATTGCTCAAAAATTAACTCTGTTTAATCGCTTTCAAACCTATTCTCTAAGGGGTTTTTCGGGGTGCTGAACACGAATCTGAAGTCCGTTTTTCGTTCATGGTTATTTTCGCGATTTTTCATCAAAATTGCTCAAAAATTATCTCTGTTTAATCCCTTTCAAACCTACTCTCTAAGGGGTTTTTCGGGGTGCTGAACACGAATCTGAAGTCCGTTTTTCGATAAAACGCTTCCTTCATGGTTATTTTCGCGATTTTTCATCAAAATTGCTCAAAAATTATCTCTGTTTAATCCCTTTCAAACCTACTCTCTAAGGGGTTTTTCGGGGTGCTGAACACGAATCTGAAGTCCGTTTTTCGATAAAACGCTTCCTTCATGGTTATTTTCGCGATTTTTCATCAAAATTGCTCAAAAATTATCTCTGTTTAATCCCTTTCAAACCTACTCTCTAAGGGGTTTTTCGGGGTGCTGAACACGAATCTGAAGTCCGTTTTTCGATAAAACGCTTCCTTCATGGTTATTTTCGCGATTTTTCATCAAAATTGCTCAAAAATTATCTCTGTTTAATCCCTTTCAAACCTACTCTCTAAGGGGTTTTTTCGGGGTGCTGAACACGAATCTGAAGTCCGTTTTTCGATAAAACGCTTCCTTCATGGTTATTTTCGCGATTTTTCATCAAAATTGCTCAAAAATTATCTCTGTTTAATCCCTTTCAAACCTACTCTCTAAGGGGTTTTTCGGGGTGCTGAACACGAATCTGAAGTCCGTTTTTCGATAAAACGCTTCCTTCATGGTTATTTTCGCGATTTTTCATCAAAATGGCTCAAAAAATCTTGCTCAAAATTCCTTCATGGTTATTTTCGCGATTTTTCATCAAAATTGCTCAAAAAATTATCTCTGTTTAATCCTTTCAAACCTACTCTCTAAGGGGTTTTTCGGGGTGCTGAACACGAATCTGAAGTCCGTTTTTCGATAAAAACGCTTCCTTCATGGTTATTTTCGCGATTTTTCATCAAAATTGCTCAAAAATTATTCTCTGTTTAATCC
>JAVIWC010001617.1:0-10171 GCA_031894815.1 Creontiades dilutus
GATAAAACGCTTCCTTCATGGTTATTTTCGCGATTTTTCATCAAAATTGCTCAAAAATTATCTCTGTTTAATCCCTTTCAAACCTACTCTCTAAGGGGTTTTTCGGGGTGCTGAACACGAATCTGAAGTCCGTTTTTCGATAAAACGCTTCCTTCATGGTTATTTTCGCGATTTTTCATCAAAATTGCTCAAAAATTAACTCTGTTTAATCCCTTTCAAACCTACTCTCTAAGGGGTTTTTCGGGGTGCTGAACACGAATCTGAAGTCCGTTTTTCGATAAAACGCTTCCTTCATGGTTATTTTGCGATTTTTCATCAAAATTGCTCAAAAATTAACTCTGTTTAATCCCTTTCAAACCTACTCTCTAAGGGGTTTTCGGGGTGCTGAACACGAATTCGAAGTCCGTTTTTCGATAAAACGCTTCCTTCATGGTTATTTTCGCGATTTTTCATCAAAATTGCTCAAAAATTATCTCTGTTTAATCCCTTTCAAACCTACTCTCTAAGGGGTTTTTCGGGGTGCTGAACACGAATTCGAAGTCCGTTTTTCGATAAAACGCTTCCTTCATGGTTATTTTCGCGATTTTTCATCAAAATTGCTCAAAAATTATCTCTGTTTAATCCCTTTCAAACCTACTCTCTAAGGGGTTTTTCGGGGTGCTGAACACGAATTCGAAGTCCGTTTTTCGATAAAACGCTTCCTTCATGGTTATTTTCGCGATTTTTCATCAAAATTGCTCAAAAATTATCTCTGTTTAATCCCTTTCAAACCTACTCTCTAAGGGTTTTTCGGGGTGCTGAACACGAATCGAAGTCCGTTTTTCGATAAAACGCTTCCTTCATGGTTATTTTCGCGATTTTTCATCAAAATTGCTCAAAAATTATCTCTGTTTAATCCCTTTCAAACCTACTCTCTAAGGGGTTTTTCGGGGTGCTGAACACGAATTCGAAGTCCGTTTTTCGATAAAACGCTTCCTTCATGGTTATTTTCGCGATTTTTCATCAAAATTGCTCAAAAATTATCTCTGTTTAATCCCTTTCAAACCTACTCTCTAAGGGGTTTTTCGGGGTGCTGAACACGAATTCGAAGTCCGTTTTTCGATAAAACGCTTCCTTCATGGTTATTTTCGCGATTTTTCATCAAAATTGCTCAAAAATTATCTCTGTTTAATCCCTTTCAAACCTACTCTCTAAGGGGTTTTTCGGGGTGCTGAACACGAATTCGAAGTCCGTTTTTCGATAAAACGCTTCCTTCATGGTTATTTTCGCGATTTTTCATCAAAATTGCTCAAAAATTATCTCTGTTTAATCCCTTTCAAACCTACTCTCTAAGGGGTTTTTCGGGGTGCTGAACACGAATTCGAAGTCCGTTTTTCGATAAAACGCTTCCTTCATGGTTATTTTCGCGATTTTTCATCAAAATTGCTCAAAAATTATCTCTGTTTAATCCCTTTCAAACCTACTCTCTAAGGGGTTTTTCGGGGTGCTGAACACGAATTCGAAGTCCGTTTTTCGATAAAACGCTTCCTTCATGGTTATTTTCGCGATTTTTCATCAAAATTGCTCAAAAATTATCTCTGTTTAATCCCTTTCAAACCTACTCTCTAAGGGTTTTTCGGGGTGCTGAACACGAATTCGAAGTCCGTTTTTCGATAAAACGCTTCCTTCATGGTTATTTTCGCGATTTTTCATCAAAATTGCTCAAAAATTATCTCTGTTTAATCCCTTTCAAACCTACTCTCTAAGGGGTTTTTCGGGGTGCTGAACACGAATTCGAAGTCCGTTTTTCGATAAAACGCTTCCTTCATGGTTATTTTCGCGATTTTTCATCAAAATTGCTCAAAAATTATCTCTGTTTAATCCCTTTCAAACCTACTCTCTAAGGGGTTTTTCGGGGTGCTGAACACGAATTCGAAGTCCGTTTTTCGATAAAACGCTTCCTTCATGGTTATTTTCGCGATTTTTCATCAAAATTGCTCAAAAATTATCTCTGTTTAATCCCTTTCAAACCTACTCTCTAAGGGTTTTTCGGGGTGCTGAACACGAATTCGAAGTCCGTTTTTCGATAAAACGCTTCCTTCATGGTTATTTTCGCGATTTTTCATCAAAATTGCTCAAAAATTATCTCTGTTTAATCCCTTTCAAACCTACTCTCTAAGGGGTTTTTCGGGGTGCTGAACACGAATTCGAAGTCCGTTTTTCGATAAAACGCTTCCTTCATGGTTATTTTCGCGATTTTTCATCAAAATTGCTCAAAAATTATCTCTGTTTAATCCCTTTCAAACCTACTCTCTAAGGGGTTTTTCGGGGTGCTGAACACGAATTCGAAGTCCGTTTTTCGATAAAACGCTTCCTTCATGGTTATTTTCGCGATTTTTCATCAAAATTGCTCAAAAATTATCTCTGTTTAATCCCTTTCAAACCTACTCTCTAAGGGGTTTTTCGGGGTGCTGAACACGAATTCGAAGTCCGTTTTTCGATAAAACGCTTCCTTCATGGTTATTTTCGCGATTTTTCATCAAAATTGCTCAAAAATTATCTCTGTTTAATCCCTTTCAAACCTACTCTCTAAGGGGTTTTTCGGGGTGCTGAACACGAATTCGAAGTCCGTTTTTCGATAAAACGCTTCCTTCATGGTTATTTTCGCGATTTTTCATCAAAATTGCTCAAAAATTATCTCTGTTTAATCCCTTTCAAACCTACTCTCTAAGGGGTTTTTCGGGGTGCTGAACACGAATTCGAAGTCCGTTTTTCGATAAAACGCTTCCTTCATGGTTATTTTCGCGATTTTTCATCAAAATTGCTCAAAAATTATCTCTGTTTAATCCCTTTCAAACCTACTCTCTAAGGGGTTTTTCGGGGTGCTGAACACGAATTCGAAGTCCGTTTTTCGATAAAACGCTTCCTTCATGGTTATTTTCGCGATTTTTCATCAAAATTGCTCAAAAATTATCTCTGTTTAATCCCTTTTCAAACCTCCGTTTTTCGATAAAACGCTTCCTTCATGGTTATTTTCGCGATTTTTCATCAAAATTGCTCAAAAATTAACTCTGTTTAATCCCTTTCAAACCTACTCTCTAAGGGGTTTTTCGGGGTGCTGAACACGAATCTGAAGTCCGTTTTTCGATAAAACGCTTCCTTCATGGTTATTTTCGCGATTTTTCATCAAAATTGCTCAAAAATTATCTCTGTTTAATCCCTTTCAAACCTACTCTCTAAGGGGTTTTTCGGGGTGCTGAACACGAATCTGAAGTCCGTTTTTCGATAAAACGCTTCCTTCATGGTTATTTTCGCGATTTTTCATCAAAATTGCTCAAAAATTATCTCTGTTTAATCCCTTTCAAACCTACTCTCTAAGGGGTTTTTCGGGGTGCTGAACACGAATCTGAAGTCCGTTTTTCGATAAAACGCTTCCTTCATGGTTATTTTCGCGATTTTTCATCAAAATTGCTCAAAAATTAACTCTGTTTAATCCCTTTCAAACCTACTCTCTAAGGGGTCAAACCTACTCTCTGAAGGGTTTTTCGGGGTGCTGAACACGAATCTGAAGTCCGTTTTTCGATAAAACGCTTCCTTCATGGTTATTTTCGCGTTTTTTCATCAAAATTGCTCAAAAAAAAACTCTGTTTAATCGCTTTCAAACCTACTCTCTAAGGGGTTTTTCGGGGTGCTGAACACGAATCTGAAGTCCGTTTTTCGATAAAACGCTTCCTTCATGGTTATTTTCGCGTTTTTTCATCAAAATTGCTCAAAAATTAACTCTGTTTAATCGCTTTCAAACCTACTCTCTAAGGGGTTTTTCGGGGTGCTGAACACGAATCTGAAGTCCGTTTTTCGATAAAACGCTTCCTTCATGGTTATTTTCGCGTTTTTTCATCAAAATTGCTCAAAAATTAACTCTGTTTAATCGCTTTCAAACCTACTCTCTAAGGGGTTTTTCGGGGTGCTGAACACGAATCTGAAGTCCGTTTTTCGATAAAACGCTTCCTTCATGGTTATTTTCGCGTTTTTTCATCAAAATTGCTCAAAAATAAACTCTGTTTAATCGCTTTCAAACCTACTCTCTAAGGGGTTTTTCGGGGTGCTGAACACGAATCTGAAGTCCGTTTTTCGATAAAACGCTTCCTTCATGGTTATTTTCGCGTTTTTTCATCAAAATTGCTCAAAAATAAACTCTGTTTAATCGCTTTCAAACCTACTCTCTAAGGGGTTTTTCGGGGTGCTGAACACGAATCTGAAGTCCGTTTTTCGATAAAACGCTTCCTTCATGGTTATTTTCGCGTTTTTTCATCAAAATTGCTCAAAAATTAACTCTGTTTAATCGCTTTCAAACCTACTCTCTAAGGGGTTTTTCGGGGTGCTGAACACGAATCTGAAGTCCGTTTTTCGATAAAACGCTTCCTTCATGGTTATTTTCGCGTTTTTTCATCAAAATTGCTCAAAAATAAACTCTGTTTAATCGCTTTCAAACCTACTCTCTGAAGGGTTTTTCGGGGTGCTGAACACGAATCTGAAGTCCGTTTTTCGATAAAACGCTTCCTTCATGGTTATTTTCGCGTTTTTTCATCAAAATTGCTCAAAAATTAACTCTGTTTAATCGCTTTCAAACCTACTCTCTAAGGGGTTTTTCGGGGTGCTGAACACGAATCTGAAGTCCGTTTTTCGATAAAACGCTTCCTTCATGGTTATTTTCGCGTTTTTTCATCAAAATTGCTCAAAAATTAACTCTGTTTAATCGCTTTCAAACCTACTCTCTAAGGGGTTTTTCGGGGTGCTGAACACGAATCTGAAGTCCGTTTTTCGATAAAACGCTTCCTTCATGGTTATTTTCGCGTTTTTTCATCAAAATTGCTCAAAAATTAACTCTGTTTAATCGCTTTCAAACCTACTCTCTAAGGGGTTTTTCGGGGTGCTGAACACGAATCTGAAGTCCGTTTTTCGATAAAACGCTTCCTTCATGGTTATTTTCGCGTTTTTTCATCAAAATTGCTCAAAAATTAACTCTGTTTAATCGCTTTCAAACCTACTCTCTAAGGGGTTTTTCGGGGTGCTGAACACGAATCTGAAGTCCGTTTTTCGATAAAACGCTTCCTTCATGGTTATTTTCGCGTTTTTTCATCAAAATTGCTCAAAAATTAACTCTGTTTAATCGCTTTCAAACCTACTCTCTAAGGGGTTTTTCGGGGTGCTGAACACGAATCTGAAGTCCGTTTTTCGATAAAACGCTTCCTTCATGGTTATTTTCGCGTTTTTTCATCAAAATTGCTCAAAAATTAACTCTGTTTAATCGCTTTCAAACCTACTCTCTAAGGGGTTTTTCGGGGTGCTGAACACGAATCTGAAGTCCGTTTTTCGATAAAACGCTTCCTTCATGGTTATTTTCGCGTTTTTTCATCAAAATTGCTCAAAAATTAACTCTGTTTAATCGCTTTCAAACCTACTCTCTAAGGGGTTTTTCGGGGTGCTGAACACGAATCTGAAGTCCGTTTTTCGATAAAACGCTTCCTTCATGGTTATTTTCGCGTTTTTTCATCAAAATTGCTCAAAAATTAACTCTGTTTAATCGCTTTCAAACCTACTCTCTAAGGGGTTTTTCGGGGTGCTGAACACGAATCTGAAGTCCGTTTTTCGATAAAACGCTTCCTTCATGGTTATTTTCGCGTTTTTTCATCAAAATTGCTCAAAAATTAACTCTGTTTAATCGCTTTCAAACCTACTCTCTAAGGGGTTTTTCGGGGTGCTGAACACGAATCTGAAGTCCGTTTTTCGATAAAACGCTTCCTTCATGGTTATTTTCGCGTTTTTTCATCAAAATTGCTCAAAAATTAACTCTGTTTAATCGCTTTCAAACCTACTCTCTAAGGGGTTTTTCGGGGTGCTGAACACGAATCTGAAGTCCGTTTTTCGATAAAACGCTTCCTTCATGGTTATTTTCGCGTTTTTTCATCAAAATTGCTCAAAAATTAACTCTGTTTAATCGCTTTCAAACCTACTCTCTAAGGGGTTTTTCGGGGTGCTGAACACGAATCTGAAGTCCGTTTTTCGATAAAACGCTTCCTTCATGGTTATTTTCGCGTTTTTTCATCAAAATTGCTCAAAAATTAACTCTGTTTAATCGCTTTCAAACCTACTCTCTAAGGGGTTTTTCGGGGTGCTGAACACGAATCTGAAGTCCGTTTTTCGATAAAACGCTTCCTTCATGGTTATTTTCGCGTTTTTTCATCAAAATTGCTCAAAAATAAACTCTGTTTAATCGCTTTCAAACCTACTCTCTAAGGGGTTTTTCGGGGTGCTGAACACGAATCTGAAGTCCGTTTTTCGATAAAACGCTTCCTTCATGGTTATTTTCGCGTTTTTTCATCAAAATTGCTCAAAAATTAACTCTGTTTAATCGCTTTCAAACCTACTCTCTGAAGGGTTTTTCGGGGTGCTGAACACGAATCTGAAGTCCGTTTTTCGATAAAACGCTTCCTTCATGGTTATTTTCGCGTTTTTTCATCAAAATTGCTCAAAAATTAACTCTGTTTAATCGCTTTCAAACCTACTCTCTAAGGGGTTTTTCGGGGTGCTGAACACGAATCTGAAGTCCGTTTTTCGATAAAACGCTTCCTTCATGGTTATTTTCGCGTTTTTTCATCAAAATTGCTCAAAAATTAACTCTGTTTAATCGCTTTCAAACCTACTCTCTAAGGGGTTTTTCGGGGTGCTGAACACGAATCTGAAGTCCTTTTTTCGATAAAACGCTTCCTTCATGGTTATTTTCGCGTTTTTTCATCAAAATTGCTCAAAAATTAACTCTGTTTAATCGCTTTCAAACCTACTCTCTAAGGGGTTTTTCGGGGTGCTGAACACGAATCTGAAGTCCGTTTTTCGATAAAACGCTTCCTTCATGGTTATTTTCGCGTTTTTTCATCAAAATTGCTCAAAAATTAACTCTGTTTAATCGCTTTCAAACCTACTCTCTAAGGGGTTTTTCGGGGTGCTGAACACGAATCTGAAGTCCGTTTTTCGATAAAACGCTTCCTTCATGGTTATTTTCGCGTTTTTTCATCAAAATTGCTCAAAAATTAACTCTGTTTAATCGCTTTCAAACCTACTCTCTAAGGGGTTTTTCGGGGTGCTGAACACGAATCTGAAGTCCGTTTTTCGATAAAACGCTTCCTTCATGGTTATTTTCGCGTTTTTTCATCAAAATTGCTCAAAAATTAACTCTGTTTAATCGCTTTCAAACCTACTCTCTAAGGGGTTTTTCGGGGTGCTGAACACGAATCTGAAGTCCGTTTTTCGATAAAACGCTTCCTTCATGGTTATTTTCGCGTTTTTTCATCAAAATTGCTCAAAAATTAACTCTGTTTAATCGCTTTCAAACCTACTCTCTAAGGGGTTTTTCGGGGTGCTGAACACGAATCTGAAGTCCGTTTTTCGATAAAACGCTTCCTTCATGGTTATTTTCGCGTTTTTTCATCAAAATTGCTCAAAAATTAACTCTGTTTAATCGCTTTCAAACCTACTCTCTAAGGGGTTTTTCGGGGTGCTGAACACGAATCTGAAGTCCGTTTTTCGATAAAACGCTTCCTTCATGGTTATTTTCGCGTTTTTTCATCAAAATTGCTCAAAAATTAACTCTGTTTAATCGCTTTCAAACCTACTCTCTAAGGGGTTTTTCGGGGTGCTGAACACGAATCTGAAGTCCGTTTTTCGATAAAACGCTTCCTTCATGGTTATTTTCGCGTTTTTTCATCAAAATTGCTCAAAAATTAACTCTGTTTAATCGCTTTCAAACCTACTCTCTAAGGGGTTTTTCGGGGTGCTGAACACGAATCTGAAGTCCGTTTTTCGATAAAACGCTTCCTTCATGGTTATTTTCGCGTTTTTTCATCAAAATTGCTCAAAAATTAACTCTGTTTAATCGCTTTCAAACCTACTCTCTAAGGGGTTTTTCGGGGTGCTGAACACGAATCTGAAGTCCGTTTTTCGATAAAACGCTTCCTTCATGGTTATTTTCGCGTTTTTTCATCAAAATTGCTCAAAAATTAACTCTGTTTAATCGCTTTCAAACCTACTCTCTAAGGGGTTTTTCGGGGTGCTGAACACGAATCTGAAGTCTGTTTTTCGATAAAACGCTTCCTTCATGGTTATTTTCGCGTTTTTTCATCAAAATTGCTCAAAAATTAACTCTGTTTAATCGCTTTCAAACCTACTCTCTAAGGGGTTTTTCGGGGTGCTGAACACGAATCTGAAGTCCGTTTTTCGATAAAACGCTTCCTTCATGGTTATTTTCGCGTTTTTTCATCAAAATTGCTCAAAAATTAACTCTGTTTAATCGCTTTCAAACCTACTCTCTAAGGGGTTTTTCGGGGTGCTGAACACGAATCTGAAGTCCGTTTTTCGATAAAACGCTTCCTTCATGGTTATTTTCGCGTTTTTTCATCAAAATTGCTCAAAAATTAACTCTGTTTAATCGCTTTCAAACCTACTCTCTAAGGGGTTTTTCGGGGTGCTGAACACGAATCTGAAGTCCGTTTTTCGATAAAACGCTTCCTTCATGGTTATTTTCGCGTTTTTTCATCAAAATTGCTCAAAAATTAACTCTGTTTAATCGCTTTCAAACCTACTCTCTAAGGGGTTTTTCGGGGTGCTGAACACGAATCTGAAGTCCGTTTTTCGATAAAACGCTTCCTTCATGGTTATTTTCGCGTTTTTTCATCAAAATTGCTCAAAAATTAACTCTGTTTAATCGCTTTCAAACCTACTCTCTAAGGGGTTTTTCGGGGTGCTGAACACGAATCTGAAGTCCGTTTTTCGATAAAACGCTTCCTTCATGGTTATTTTCGCGTTTTTTCATCAAAATTGCTCAAAAATTAACTCTGTTTAATCGCTTTCAAACCTACTCTCTAAGGGGTTTTTCGGGGTGCTGAACACGAATCTGAAGTCCGTTTTTCGATAAAACGCTTCCTTCATGGTTATTTTCGCGTTTTTTCATCAAAATTGCTCAAAAATTAACTCTGTTTAATCGCTTTCAAACCTACTCTCTAAGGGGTTTTTCGGGGTGCTGAACACGAATCTGAAGTCCGTTTTTCGATAAAACGCTTCCTTCATGGTTATTTTCGCGTTTTTTCATCAAAATTGCTCAAAAATTAACTCTGTTTAATCGCTTTCAAACCTACTCTCTAAGGGGTTTTTCGGGGTGCTGAACACGAATCTGAAGTCCGTTTTTCGATAAAACGCTTCCTTCATGGTTATTTTCGCGTTTTTTCATCAAAATTGCTCAAAAATTAACTCTGTTTAATCGCTTTCAAACCTACTCTCTGAAGGGTTTTTCGGGGTGCTGAACACGAATCTGAAGTCCGTTTTTCGATAAAACGCTTCCTTCATGGTTATTTTCGCGTTTTTTCATCAAAATTGCTCAAAAATTAACTCTGTTTAATCGCTTTCAAACCTACTCTCTAAGGGGTTTTTCGGGGTGCTGAACACGAATCTGAAGTCCGTTTTTCGATAAAACGCTTCCTTCATGGTTATTTTCGCGTTTTTTCATCAAAATTGCTCAAAAATTAACTCTGTTTAATCGCTTTCAAACCTACTCTCTAAGGGGTTTTTCGGGGTGCTGAACACGAATCTGAAGTCCGTTTTTCGATAAAACGCTTCCTTCATGGTTATTTTCGCGTTTTTTCATCAAAATTGCTCAAAAATTAACTCTGTTTAATCGCTTTCAAACCTACTCTCTAAGGGGTTTTTCGGGGTGCTGAACACGAATCTGAAGTCCGTTTTTCGATAAAACGCTTCCTTCATGGTTATTTTCGCGTTTTTTCATCAAAATTGCTCAAAAATAAACTCTGTTTAATCGCTTTCAAACCTACTCTCTGAAGGGTTTTTCTCGCGGGGTGCTGAACACGAATCTGAAGTCCGTTTTTCGATAAAACGCTTCCTTCATGGTTATTTTCGCGTTTTTTCATCAAAATTGCTCAAAAATAAACTCTGTTTAATCGCTTTCAAACCTACTCTCTAAGGGGTTTTTCGGGGTGCTGAACACGAATCTGAAGTCCTTTTTTCGATAAAACGCTTCCTTCATGGTTATTTTCGCGTTTTTTCATCAAAATTGCTCAAAAATTAACTCTGTTTAATCGCTTTCAAACCTACTCTCTAAGGGGTTTTTCGGGTGCTGGAACACGAA